>OX439232.1:13376944-13976944 GCA_949319165.1 Sialis lutaria | reverse complement strand
AGTTATAAGCACTCAGAAATATTTAAGGAAAATTATTCATGTTTTCGACGACCCCAGAGAAGACCTTCTGCACCGAATTAAATAAATTCCAACTAAGAATTCATAGAAAATTGTATGTCATAAATAATGGCTTCTGTCCGACCATGACTACTTTGAAATTGTTCAAATTATTGGTAAATAATTTCAGTAATACGAGTAAACAGTGTGGGTTATTCGAATTAATTATTATTTTTAAAAATTCTTTCTGGCTAAATCATAAATGTTGGAAAAAAATGTTTTGGGAATAAATTATAGACAATAACATACTCGACATTTTTTTCTTATTTTAAAAAATAATTCGAAAATTAAAAAAATGAAATGAGTAAACATCCGTTTCCGGATTAGTAATTACGTTAAATAAAATTCATTTGATACCTATGTTGTAGAGAATATTATCTTTAATTTATGTCCCATTTATTTTATTCTATCTTTTATTCATTTGTCAGAAATATGTTTCAATAAAATAAAAATCACGTTCACAGTTCACTGTGTGAGTATACGTGTAAGAAAGTCCCGTGGCACCCATGGCAGATATTTTTCTTAAAAAATATTCAGAACTTGTCTTTTAGGTCCTAGATTAAACGTTAAAAAATATATCTATAGATAACCATCCAAGAGCTAGAAAATTCCTCTTTTTGGTCTCTTTTTTCACGAAAAAATTCCTATTTTTTTGAAAAAAAAAGATACTTTCATCCCTGTGTGACATGAAAATTAATGCATGTAACGTGCTCTTAAATTGTTTGCTTTTAAATTAGGGTCTTTAGAACAATTATGTCAAAAAGTAATATTCAATAAATTCTAGATAACTAAGTATTAATTTATAAATTTAAAAAAAATGACTACGACAATTGAAATTATTTTAATAATTGAAAATAAACGTTTGTCAATGAAAATATTTTTTTTAGCAAAAATCCTACGGATATTTTGTATAAGACCTTTTTGTGTAAAATTAGTTGAAGAATAAATTTCATAGTAGCTAAAATTGCCGTAAAACCAATAGTTTTCGAGATATTTGGAAAATAACGATTTTCGCGACCTTTGATCTTGAATAACTTTTTTGCGCACACATTTCGTAAGAGAAGTTTTATTTTTACAATTAACATTCCAAAATTTTCGAAAATCTTTAATTAATTGAACAGTTCAGTGTCGTAATATGACGAAGTTTTTAGGGTTCCGTAGAAAACTAGGAACCCTTATAGTTTCTCCATGTCCGTCCGTCTTCAAAAATTTTGAGATAATAAGATGAAATTTGGCATACGGTTGTAGTTTAATGGCCCAAAAACAGAAATGATTTTTGAAAAAAAAATTTTTTAGGCCCCCTTTCCATAAAATGAAGTGTTTTCAAAAAAAAAAAATTCACCTACCCCATTGAATGGGGTGTCGTTAGAAAGGTCTCATAAAATGCAAAAAAAATGTATCAGAACTTTTTGATTTTAACCCTTTAATCTTTATTTTATTTAATTATTTGCTCTCCAAAGTCGTTAAAAAAGCGTCCTCCCCCTCTATTTTCTAAACTATCAATTTAAAAAATCTGAAAAAATTCCAGAATGTAGCTTTTCATTAGTACTTTCACTGAAAATTATAACGAACATTGTCAAAAATATTTTGGACCCCCCTTCTGTAGACTGAAAAGTGAACTCTCATTTTTTCCCCACTTACTCCATTGAGTGGGGTGTCATTTAATAGGTCTCCTAAAATGCGATAAAAAATATTAGATAACTTTTTGATTTTAACCCTTCAGTCACGAAATATTTGCTTTTTAATGTCGCTGTCCCCCCCCCCCCCACTCTATTTTCTAAACTATCGATATACTTTTAATTAGTACTTTCACTGAAAATTATAACGAACATTGTCAAAAATATTTTGGACCACCCTTTCATAGATTGAAAAGTGAACTCACATTTTTTTCATTTACCCCATTGAGTGGGGTGTCGTTTGATAGGTCTCCTAAAATGCAATAATAAAAGTCAAATGACTTTTTGATTTTAACCCTTCGGTCACGAAAATTTTGAAAAAACTCTTTGAAAAAAAAATCGTAGTGAGAATGACTACGAAACCCTAAAGTACTTACTAAAACAAACATTTTCCCCAAAAGTAATTTAATTTTTTACAATATACTTATCGTGAAAATTCTTCACCCATACAGACACATGAATAGCCGCCATACGGAAAATATCAGAATCTGATTTTTATCTCTGACACAATTTTTCGACGGTATTACAATACTTCCATTTCTTACGTTTCTTACTCTTTTATTCGAGAACGTGGGTTATTTCTAGAGAAATTATTTAAAATATTTATTTATCATGAGTTTTAAAACAGACACTGTTTATTTTTGAGAAATAATAGAAACCATTTTGAACATTTATCATTACAGTTTTTTTTATTAATCCAAAATTATCCATCCTAATTGTAGTAAAGGGGTTTAGTATTAAAAAAAGGGGTTGCCGCCATTCTAGATCTTCTCTCATAACTCATATTGTCGAAACGAGTGATATTTGATAACTTTTTTAGGTCTAGACAAAAAGATATTTGTTTTAAACTTTTCAAATCACAGAGCCTGTATGTATAGGTATAATTTCCAGGGACCTGTACCTGAACCCGAACCATAAACCCATATTTTTCATGAACCTGAACCTGAACCGAACTGCTGTATTGAGTATTACTATTGTGTAATAAACGCGAACCTTATAAAAAAATACATAAAGTAAAAGATGAAAAAATAAGTGGTAGCACACAATCATATGATAAAAATTATTGCACTAACTACGCGTTACGTAACAGTTTTTAGGTAAAAATGGTCACTTGGTGGTTACGTAACTAGGGGGAGGGGGGGTACAGAAAAACGTTACGGCGCGTTACATGGGGGGAACGGGAGGTCAAAAATCTTCAAAAAATTGCGTTACGTAATACGCTCCCCAAAGTATTGTCAACTATACTATATATTTTTGATTATTATGGAACAGAAAAAGTTATCTCGATCTTGCTGATTAAGTTGACTTGAAAATATATATATGTTTAAGCTGCAGCTCTATTATCTTAGTAAGATACGTTTTTTTTGAAAAGTTTTCGAGACATTTGAAAAGTACTGTTTTCGCAAACTTTGACCCCACGTATAAACCCTTGCAAGGGTCAAATCAATGAGGAACTTTCACAGATTATTAAGTACCCTTATACTAACAATAAGGTATATGCTAAAATTTGGCTTGGTACAAATTTATTCCGATCTTTAGTATTTTTATGTCTATTTTTCCTGGACTATAATAATTTCAGCTTGTTAAGTTTAAAATTTAGCATATAGTTAGGTTTTCTAATACTGTTTTTTTAAATTGAACTAATTTTTATTATTTTACTTACCTTATATCTCGATGATCTAGATTTCCCATAATCCACACTTCTCCCATATAACAATTCACTTACGTTCTGTCTTTTAACAGATTTGTTCCCCATTTTTTTACTTTTATTTTCTTCACATTTCTTTCCTATAACCATTTTGTCAAACACACATTTGTACAATGAATAAATTATGGTTTAGCAGATTACAGGAACCACCCCCATAAAATAGGTATTGTATTACATGATTCTTTGTTTTGAGCATATCAGTGACACATTTTATTTAAAAATATTATATACATCAATTTTTATAAATATATTTAAAACTGTATAACATTTTCACCGCAAAGAATCTTATCCGCAGCCGCAGCTCTTTTCTTCAACAAAACCTGCTTATCCTCGTTCAGCTTAGCGTTAACCGTTTCACACAAAATAAACCGTTTAATAAACAATCTTAAATGTGTCCGTACTTGCGGCACTTTTGTTTTAAGCCACACTCGCTCAACGCTGTTGGAATCAGCGTGTATGAGAACGTTTAACAAACTTAGACGTAACACTCTCAAAGACGCCCGAGTTATTTCCGTTATTTCGTTAGCGTTTAATGCCCGTAGAACGAAACCCGTGTGTATTGTATCATTTATAAGAAGATCTGAGAGTAGCTGAGCGAGATTGACAACCTCGTGCCGTCCCTTTTCTTGAGACTCATCGAACGCCCGTACTCGATCTCGGATACTGCATTGTAGGGCCATCTATAGGTTAAAAAATGAAACGATTTATTGTTGTTTTTTTTTATCGAACATATTTAATTTAGACTTACTTGATATTTTCTGTCATATTCACAGAACTTCTGAGCAATCAGAGTGTAGTACGGGTTGAACTGCTTTTCTCTTAGACAGCAGTGCAAAAGTACGTACATTATCTCACGATCTTGAGGCGAACGTAATCCTAGACGTAAGAGTTTTTCGAATGCGTCAAGATAATCCTAAGAAAAGTATTTATTAATTAATTATTGCAGTTCCATGGAGAGATCAGTATCATTAAGAGGTTAGATATCTCCAGAATTTTCAAAGTATTGATCATGGGACTTTCTTATAAGTATTACAGAGACTGAACAGTGTGCGTGTTTGCCATAGATACTATGTGACTTTCTTATACGTAATACTGACAATGAGAGTGAACATTGTGGGTGATTCTAAATAATTATTTTAAAAAATTCTTTCTGGCTTAATCATAAATGTTGGAAAAAAAATGTATGGGAATAAATTATAGAAAATAATATACTCGACATTTTTTATCTAAAACATTTTATTTTTATTTCAAAAATAATTTGAAAATTCCAAAACTGACAAGAGTAAACATCCGTTTCCGGTTTAGTAATTGTTTTAAAATGTAGGTGGTTGTCTTCACAGATAAAAAAAATTCATTTGCTACCTAATGTAGAGCACTGGTTTTTAAACTTTATGTAACCATGCCCCCCTTTAAAAAAATATAATTTTGCGCCTCCCCCCACACTTTATTTCATAAAATTATATACACATTTTAAAAATAATTACTAGGTTTTCATAACTCTTCAAAAAAAGATCGTAGAAACATCGGCGATCCTGCATTGTTGAACAAGCCACCACTCAACTCCAGATTTTTTTGCTCCCCCCTCCCCCAGCCGCCAGGGGATATGCTGGTGAGTGTTTTTGTGGTTAAATAATATACATGGTGATCCCATTGTATCTCTATAAATTTCAACCCTATATTTCAAATTATTCAAAAATTATTAATGTGGCCCCGAACTTTTGTAAGTCACTGTATATTTTTTATTTGTATACCTTAATGTGATATTATGAAAATTATATTTCTGTTAAACTTTTCGCCCTTCCCTTTGCACTAGTCTGCGCCTCCCAATTTGAAAATCGCTGATGTAGAGTGTAGAAAATAATATTATCTACAGTTTATGTCCCATTCATATATTCTATATTTCATTACTTTGTCAGAAATATGTTTTAATAAAATAAGAATCATGTAAACTATTGTAAACTATTCACTGTCAGTATTACGTATAAGAAAGTCCCTTAGCTTCAATGACAGATATTTTCTTATACACAAAAGACCAATTAATTCATTTTCATGATTGTTCACGAAAATAAATATTAGAAGTTGTATTTATTCTTTTTAACAAACCTCCGCAGACATTAGAATACAAAATATATTTTTGCGGGAATCTGTATTCATCCGTTGATCTTGGGCTAATCTTAGAAGTTGTTGACTAAACTGTGACACTGTTGGTTTATCTTCTTTCGGAATACTGTCAATTGTTCCCGTCCACGCTGAACCGACAGCCCACCATCGACCGCAAGTTTCCGCTATAAAAAATCATTTAAAATAAACATTTCCATTTTAATTTCACCAACAGCATACCTTGTAATAAATCATTCAATGAAATATTTAACTGCGTCACTGAATTCCCTTTTCGTATGACAGAACGCAAGACTTTACGTAAATGTTCAGAAAAATTCGGATCAAAGTTAGGAATTTTTGTGAAATTGTTGTTTTTAATCGATACCAAAATATCCAATAAGAACTTTAACCTCGTGCTGAAAATTCAATATTAATCAATCAAATTTCCAAAAAATTATATAATACTTACCCTGTTTGTGACGAGTTGTCTTCAACGATTATATTTTGAACCTTAAGTAATGTGTCTTTCAATGCAACTGGATCTGCGCGACGTAATAACGGCCCAGTCGCACGTAGGACCGCTATCGCGCATGCCACAGACTGTTCCGTCAGTTCTCCTTTTCCTTCGAGATTTAATAGCACTTTTAAAATGTCGTGTATTAGAACAGCACCAATTACCTACATAACGATTAAAGATTATGATTTTAACGGGCAGTAATATATTACAGTATCGGTCTGTATTTTTCAGATTTGAATAAATGAGAATCCAATTGGATCTTATAATTTTTTCCTGAGTACAATTGGTTTAATTACCACACAAAAAGTTTAATACTGCCCAATGTAACCTCTCAAATGATTAAAAAAATTGGTTAAATAATTAGTTCCCATTAACCTTCTAAGGAGTGGTCGAAATATTGATCATCCATTGGACACAAAATATTTGATGTTGGCCTAAGTAATTTGATGCGCTGAATACGAAAAAAAATAGTAAAAAGGATTCAGGAGGCATTCTTTACCTTAAAAAAAAAATCGCATTTCAAGGTCATTTGGTTGTTTCTTCTTGTGGAGGATTTTCTATTACCATAATGTCGGGTATTTCGCCGTGAGTGCCAAGGGGATTCACGAAAATCAAGCACCCCAAAGAGATCATATTTTCACCACATCCACGTTGTTGATCCTGGGTTACGCTAAGAGCGAAAGCTGGAGTACTTCTTTGCGGTTTTCAAGGCCCAAGATTTTTGTCATAATTTTTTTCGTGTTCAGGGCATCAAATTACATAGAGAAACCCCCTCAAACCGTCCGGACTGGTTGATATATCGACCAGCAACTTAGTCGAGTACGCCACGTGAAAAAATAATTGATTTTATGTACAAATTTTGTAAATAAAAAAAGGTCGATTTCAACGTAAAAATCCCGATCCTTAAAAAGTTAATAAATCTATAGTAAACCAACCTAATCTAATTTGATATTTGTTTTGTGAGGTAAGTTGTTTTGGTTTCTACATATTTAATTAAATTAACTTACTTTAAGATTGTAAAGTTCTGAGAGAATATTTATAACATTTTCTAATTCTTTATTTTCAACTGACTGCTTTTGTTTAAACAGTTCGTTAAATTTTTTTATAAGCGATTGAAGAAAATATGCACCTGAAAAAGTACAATTTTTAAAATAAGAATAATTTCTAACACAATCAAAAATTATTAATGTACCAATCTCAGTATCTACATTAGCATGTAACGATGCCAATAATAGCGCATAATCAGCGACTTGCCTCACAGGTGCGAGTACTGGACTTATTAAAGCTTGTAGCACGAGCGTCGTCAGATTGCTGTTAACAGAATAACGGCTTTGGTTTGAATATAAAGCTTCTATTTCATTACTTATATGATGCAGGTTACTTTCTGCTAAACGATTTAACAACCCTGTAAAAAAAAAAACTTTCTATGTTGTAAAACCTGCTGAAATTTTGTGTGGGTACTTAAGATTTAATAAGGAATAACTCCTCTATTTTTGAGATGAAGTTTATATGGGTCATGCTCCCCTGCCTCAAAAAAAAACTTTTTAAATAAATACAAATTAAAATTTGCAAACAAAATTGTTTCCTATCTATGATCCATATCCTCCAAAGAAAAAAGCGAAAAATACGATCAAGATTTATAATAAAATTTTCTCCATACAGTTAATTTTTATTGTTTGCTGAGTAGACTTTATTAAGTTTCTAAACAAGACTCAACTATTACCTTTCATCTGTCTCTTCAAACGATCATCTTCAACACTGCTATTACTTGACGCCATTCGGGCTCTAACTGCAGGTGGAATATATACATCTTTTGGTTTCTACAAATAAAATTTTTTAACCCTTTAACTACAAGTATCAACAATCTTCACATCAGAGAGTTTTAAACGATTGTTTAGTTATAATTTTTTACAATCCCCCAAAATCTCATGACTGTCCTGTTCCACAGTTTAAGAACTATTGCAGTAACATACCTCTACGATTTTTCCATCTTTATCTCTCGTTCTACCGTAAATATCTTCCCAAAATTCTTTCTTGCTATTTTCTTCGTTTTCATTTATAATATTGTCGTCTTTATTTACACCTTCATCAAAATTCCCATCATTATCTACTATAGAATTTTCTTCATCCATGTCCATATCACTAAAATCTTCTTCTTCGTCTCCTTCTGTATCATCTATATCACTGAAGTCATTTTCATTAATATCATTACTGTTAGATTCATCATCGCTATCATTATCAGTAGATTTAATTTGCTTTTTAATAGGTTTAGATTTATTTAAAGCTTCTGTAAAATCATTTTCAAATTCATCGTCTATTGATGTATCAATTAATTGCCGTTCACTCTCGACAGCTTCTTTCATTGTTTCTGTTTCACAAAGTTCTAATATATCTGAATTTTGTTAAGAATTAGTTTTTTAATAGTAAAGTAATTTAGATATTGAAAGGATACAGTCTAAGCCATCATCGATGAAAGATTTAGGTATTTTTTTCGATTTCTTTTTATTTAATTTCAAATTTTTCTCCAGTTTTTTAATTTCTCGTTCTTCCATTTCATTTGCTTCTAAAAGTTTAGTTTTTCTTTGTTTTTGCATTTCTTTCTCCAATTTTTTTTTAATTTGTTTTTCTTTTTTATGCTCTTGAGATAATTTATCAAAAACACTGACACTGTTATTCTATATAAATAAAGCAAATATTTTTTTATATAAGTAAACATATTATATATACAGGATGGTCCGATTTGGGATGCAGATATTTTAGGAGTTGATTCCCTGACTCATTGTGAGTAAGAAATTATGCGGGAAGGGGGGTCTATCTTCAACACCCTCTGAGCTACAGGGTGTTAAAAAAATGCGTTCAGAGTAGTTCTTACAACAAAGATTATCTCATAACATCCAAAGTAAGATATCTAGAGCAACCAATATAAGTAAGTTTCATCTATAGGTAATTAACTAACATATTTTTCAGTATTACGGTTATTACTATGCGTGTTTTTTAGTTCCGAGTTATAGCTCATCAAAGTTGAAAAATATCTTCTTTTTTTGAAAATTTTTATGAAAATGTCATTTTTCTCCAAAAATACCTCTAATATGGGGTATTTTTATTTTTATTTTTTGGTACGTCATACTGTTACCTACAAATTCACTTCACAAAGTTTGGACTTGGGTCTAACTAGAAAACTGTAAGACCCAGGTTCAAACTTTGTGTAGTGAATTTGTAGGTAACATTATGACGTACCAAAATAATGATAAAATATACCACATATTAGAGGTACTTTTGGAGAAAAATGTAATTTTCATAAAAATTTTCAAAAAAAGAAGATATTTTTCAACTTTGATGAGCTATAACTCTGAACTAAAAACACGGATAGCAATAACCGTAATACTGAAAAATATGTTAGTTAATTACCTATGAAACTGTCTCATCTTGTTTGCTCTATATACGTTACTTTGGATGTTATGAAATAATCTTAGTTGTAAGAACTACTCTGAAGGAATTTTTTTAAACACCCTGTAGCTCAGAGGGTATTGAAAATAGACCCCCCCTTCCCACAAAATTTCTTACTCACAATGAGTCAGCGAATCAACTCCTAAAATATCTGTATCCCAAACCGGACCATCCTGTATATGTAATAAAAAAATAAAATAAGTAATCGTAACCTTATTAGTTTTATTATCTTCGAAGTTTTTTGGTTTCGGTTTGTTAACTTCATCAGATTTATCCGCATTTTCTTCAAGTCTATTTGGATTCAAAACAAATCTACCTGGAATTATTTTCTTTTTTGAATAAAATTCCGCTTTTCGTATTTTTTTTTCTTTGCGTTTCTCTTTCCTAATATCCTTCCTAGTTTTCTTTTGTGGTCTTTTCTTTATTTTCGCCATATTTCTTATGTAAACCCACTACTATAAATATGTGTCAATTAATATTTTTCAAATTAGAAATTTGTTTGGTTAAAATAATAAATCATCGCACGTGTTTTTCAATTGTAGAATGAAACACTATCTTTCTCTGACACGTTACAATTAACGACCGTTTGTCCTTGTCGTGTACTTATAAACTTGACAGAAATGTAATCAGCGTTATTCAACATTTCATGCCATTACCATATAAAGTAAATAACATTTTATCACTTATCAAACAACTCAACTGAAAAGATAAAGGTTTACTGAAATAAAACTATATTAAAAATATCATTTATATTTATTGTAAAAATAATTGACGTGCCCAATTGTTAATTACAACTTTATTTTTTATTGTATTCATAGAACCCTTCCCCTGCTTTCACTCCAAGTTTCCCTTCGCAAATAAGTTTTTGAAGGGTTGCTGAAGTTTTGAATAGTGGATTATCAGGGAACTTTTGATGCCATCCATCCAAAATAAACCCAATTGTATCCAGGCCAACGTAATCAGCAAGCTCTATGGGCCCCATAGGTACGCCTGCGCCCTGTTTCATTGCGGTATCGATATCTCGAGCAGAAGCATCACCCCTCTCGTACATTCTGATCGCTTCGGCTATGTATGGTATGAGCAGTCTGTTCACTACAAATCCGGGCGTATCTTTGCACGAAATACATGTTTTCCCAATCGTTCTTCCAAATGCCATCAAAGCATCGTATGTCTCATCTGAAGTGTCTGGAATCCGTATGACTTCTAGAAGCTTCATAACAGGCACCGGATTAAAGAAATGCAAACCTCCAAATCGGTTTTTACGGTTTGTCACCGACGCAATCTCGGCGACAGAAAGAGATGAAGTGTTTGTAGCAAATATCGCTTTCGCTGGTGCAGCCTGTAAGAATTTTAACGTTTTATTCAATCAATACAATATTTTATAGGCTCATTTAACTACCTCATCTAAAGACATTAAAAGTTTGTGCTTGACTTCCAAGTTTTCGACAATCGCTTCGATGACAAGGTCGCTGTCACGGACTGCGTCCTGGGCATCTAACGAGCAAGTCAAGTTAGCAACAGCGTTGGCAACAAAACGTTCTCCTTCCGTCGGTTTTTCTTTAAAAAGTTTTTTGGAAACACGGTAAAGACTCCTGTGAATAACTTGGTTTGCTTTATCTAAAGCAGGAGTGTTTGTATCGACCAGAACAACGTTATGACCAGTCTGAGCCGCGACCTACAAAGACAGACGTGTGATGTAATAACTCTATTATGTAAACAAAAATGATTATGTAAATTAACCTGTGCAATACCAGATCCCATGAGTCCTCCTCCAATGACTGTAACATTTTTTATAATGTGTGGTGAGGTACACAGACTTCTTTTTAACAATGCAAAAGGTTGAGCCATTTTTTAAAAGTTATCACAACTAAACTATATTTAAAACGAAATGTGGTAAGAACGCAAACGGTGGGGAAAGTTAAAATAATCTCTGGCGACGTGAAAAAATACAAGGTCAAGGTTCAAAATTTTGGTAGGTGCGTGAAATATTATAAAATCAAAAAACGATAAAATGTACAGTCCAACATCGAATGCAAGATATAAACTTATTGAATTTAGTTTGAATTATTTAATAAAGATAAAATATAACAATTTCGCTCTGAATTAACATTCAAATTAGTTATAAATATTCGAAATTATAAATTTCTACAACTAATTGTTTAGTTATCACTGGTTTATTTATGTTTTGTCTATTTTTGTAAACTTTTATATTACTTCATACTGCATATGGTTCCGTGTGTATTTTTATCCCATGCCAATGACATGGTATAAACAAGGAGAGTTGCATTCCTAATTCATTCTACACATTTAAATATTCATCAGTGCAGCCAACGTTCATTCAAAGTAAAAATGGTGAATGTTATGAAAGGAGTGCTTGTGCAGTGGTAAGTTTTATTTTATTAATCAGAATATTGCTAACAAAGAAATATAAAATACTTGTATTGTAGTTGTTTAAAAAAAAATAATAAAATTGACGACTGAAAATCGCATTTACACTTATATACTTGTCAATCTTAACTCGATTTATTGACGAAAAAAAGCAACGTTATATTAATTTCTCTGCCAATTTATTATACTATCAATTTATTTAACTTTCCGCGATATTTATTTGTTTGCGGCAACGAATTAATTATATTATATACCAATACAATTTGAAAATACAGTGTCAGCGAGAGAGTTACAACCGAAATATTTCATTTCCATTGCTGTTTTAATTAATAAATACTTACCTGTCATTACTGTCAATTAAAAATATTTTTACTTCCCAATCCCTCGTGTCCCTGTGAAACAATCCCAAAATCAAAACAACACAGATGCATACACAAACACAACACGAAGAGCTGTCAAAAAAGGCAAAGCACCAGACGACAAAATATATATTATGAATATATAAAATAAAAATATTTTTTATTCTTGATTTTAGAAAATGAAAGAAATAGAAATTAATCTATTAAAATCAATAAATATTAAGGTACTTGTCAATTATGGTCCCAATTTTTGAAAAAACTAAAATCACTAGGAACGAAACAAAATTCGTCTATAGATAGGTAAATGTCATGTATTATATATACACTAGGGTGTGCCAAAAAAGGCGATATTTTTTTTTTATCGCTCTCAGCCCAAAATATCTCAGGAAATGCCCAAACAAAGCTCCTGTTAAAAGCGGAGCTCAAAATTCCAATTTTAAGAGGTCCTCCACGGAAGTTGAAGTTTTCCCATCTAAATAACATGGGAAACGGGGTTTTCTAACTTTTTTTGTCCTGCAAACTGTGAAAAAAATATTTTTGAAAAAAATGAATGAATGGATCTTTTTGAGTATTAAATTTAGTACAAAAAGTCCCGTTGAGTCAAATTTCTATATTCAATATTTGATTTTTGACAGAGCTTTGAAGTTCAAATTTTTGCATTTTTTCGCGTTTTTTGCATTTTTAGTACGGTTGACATTCTATAAAAAAGTCTCCATCGACTTTTTTGTATTATGAATAACAACAAAGTTATATAAATTATTGGAACCAGCCTAAAAGGGATAAAGGCTACGACATTGTGCTTTTCATATTTTAATAATATGTCATGTTTATTGTTAATATTATATTTCATAATTTTGTGGAAAAATCATAAAAATATGATTAAATAAGTCTGTAACTTTTAACTACTGATAATACAAAAAATCTTATCCAATTTTGTTCCAAATTTGATGTACTAACAAATTTGCATAAAATTCTTTGTTCAATTATCGATATTTTAGTTCATAAACGCGAAAATTTAAAAAAATAAATGTTTATGGGTCTATAACTTTGTTGTTATTCATAATACAAAAAAGTCGATGGAGACTTTTTTATAGAATGTCAACCGTACTACAATTTTGCTAGTTGACATTTTGCCCTAACTCGGATAGTTTAGCTGAAAAATGCAAAAAACGCGAAAAAATGCAAAAATTTGAACTTCAAAGCTCTGTCAAAAATCAAATATTGAATATAGAAATTTGACTCAACGGGACTTTTTGTACTAAATTTAATACTCAAAAAGATCCATTCATTCATTTTTTTCAAAAATATTTTTTTCACAGTTTGCAGGACAAAAAACTGTTAGAAAACCCCGTTTCCCATGTTATTTAGATGGGAAAACTTCAACTTCCGTGGAGGACCTCTTAAAATTGGAATTTTGAGCTCCGCTTTTAACAGGAGCTTTGTTTGGGCATTTTCTGAGATATTTTGGGCTGAGAGCGATAAAAAAAAAATATCGCCTTTTTTTGGCACACCCTAATATACACGTATGATGAAATCAGCGCCAATGTGACTAAAGTTTGTACTATTAATTTCAATATTTTTAAATAGGTAATTAAGGTAATTATTATAATTTTGGGGCGAAATCGTGTTGTTTACTTAGGGTAGGTTATTAATACGGTTAGGGGTTAGGTGGGTTAGTAGGGTTATATATATTTCACTTCCTACCTCAATTATTATTTAAAAATTTAATTGTCGTATTAAAATTAATAGTGCAAACTTTTGTCACATTGGCGCTAATTTCATCATGACATATGCCTATCTACGCACGAATTCTGGTTCGTTCCTAGTGATGTTTTTTCAAAAATTGGGACCATAATTGACAAGTACCAATATTAATATATACATTATGTGTTTTAGAGATAATTAATTTACAGCAAGAAATATATTTGTAATGATCATTACTAACTTGCCATAAAAACGAAATTAAAAATGGTTACTTGTTGGTAAAGATAATTAAAAAAAAAACTTTTTTAAAAAAGTAATTCACCTTTCAAAAACCGACTAAAAAGCAGAAAATAAACTTAAAATTTTATTTTCTGCTTTTTAGTCGGTCTTTGAAAATTTTTTTTGTTTTATTGGTAATTCTAGATTTTAATGTTCGCCAATTGAAAATTACTAATTTAATTTGTGTTGATTTTGAACTAATTTTGTAATAGTTATTATTCTATGCATTTTGTTCTTCAACAAAGAAAGTTCATTTAATTTTATTATATTAAACTATTAGTAGTTGACAAGTGTAATCCAAGTTTGAAAGGAATTGGCAGAAAACAGTAATATTAGGTTTATTATTACATAACATATGCATTTCATGGATTTTAACAATTATATGTCAATGTATTCCAATTCTGCCGGTATTCCAAATTGTTTATTTAAAGCTTCCTCTTCGATGAAGAATTTATTTTTAATCCATGATTTTAAAGCATCTATATTATCGGTCCATCGATTTATCGCCTCATTTATTAACTGAAATACAATTTTAAATATTATCTGTTAAAATATTAAAAAGTTACAGGAAACTTACTTTTGTTTCTTTTTTTAAAAACTCCAGTACTTCTGGATCGTTATCTTTATATTTTTGTATTTCTTTCAATATAACGGCTGTTTCTTCTCTAAGTTTTCCGATATCTGTTAATATTTCCTTTCGTTCTGCAGTATCTTCACGTCCTTCCTATTTATTGAATAATATTAGATTTTTAATTTTAATTATAATATTAATACTTACTTTAATTGACGCTAAGCTATTTTCTACTTTTTGCAGTTTTTGTTTGTTTTCTTCTATACTCCCTTCTAATTCATTTAATTTTCTTTTTCTGGTATGTTTTGCTTTACTGTCATAAAAAAATTAATCATTTGCAACAAAATTATTTACAAAATTCCACTATAAATAAATACCTTGCGAAAGCCCAAAAATAAACTGAAGTTCCGATTTTATCAGTATCTACAAGACCGTCATCGACTAAGGCTTGCACAACATCTTTAACACTTTGTGCAATGATTCCTTTTTCTTTAGGAGCAATCTTCTCTAATTCCTGGAATAATCGATAACATTATTGTATGCAAAGTTACAAGTAAGAAATACTGACTTTTAATTGAAAGAATTCCTTTTTTTCGTAGAAAAGTTGTAGCATTCGAACACGTTTTTCGTCCGCACTAACTCCTTTGCGCTTCGACATGTTTTTAAAAGTACAGGCTATACCTGTTGATAAATCAAATTAAAATAAATATTTTTTTTCTTTTTGTTTTTGGCCTTGTTATTTAAAAATTCAGCCAGTAAACTTGACAGCACTCCTCCACCAGACATGGTTTACAGATGGATGAGGATTTTGCCCCGGGGCGACCAGAGCAGGTCACATTAACGAGGCCCTAATGTCCATGGAGAAGTGGTTAGGGGTCATACAATAGGTTCTATTCTAACTTAAACTATGACTCCCAATATCTATACTTCTGACATGCATGTGTTTGGTGCACATAACGTGTTATGTACCTGTCACATACATGTGTCTCAGTATAAACATTAGAGTCATTACATTGTTTTTCCCACTGGCTGATTTACAATTTTATTTTCGTCGTCTTTACATACATGTACAACTCATTATATAAAATAAATATAATTCACACATAATTTTGAATTTATTCACTGCTCAGCTGTATTGAGTAATAGCGTGATGTTATGTAGCCTATAGATTATCTGAGATTTCAAGAAACACATTGATGCAGGTTTTATCAAAATCGATCCAGTAGTTTTTAAGATTACCTCAAACAAACCCACAAACTTTTTCTCTTTATTTATTAGCATATACCGGGTGTCCCAGATAACTTTTCCAGCATGGGGATCTCAGTATCTATAAGAGATACAGGTTTGGTTAAATGAGATGAATTATTTGTATGAAAGGGGTGAGTATTACTACACAAAAAAATATTCATAATTCTATGTGGTTTAGGCGGTATACCCAAAAAACTGAAAATTCGAAATTTCTTTAAATGGCTAACTTTTTTGTTAAAGTAGATAGGTATTTTTTGTAGACGGTTTCTCAAAGCACCTTTTTTGTGTAGAATCGATTGGTGTATTTAGTTTTTTATATCAGTTTTAGTTTCCGAGTTATGAGCACTAACTTTAGTTTTTCTTATGGGCCACTAAGTTGGCTATGGCATATTTGAACGTGTTTTTTACTCTGCAACGATATGTCACTTGCCATACTTACTGTCGAAAAAAAATTATAATGTATTTTTTTAAATAGTTAATTGTTTTCAAATAGTCATTTGTTATTTTGATTGTTGTTATTGTGATTTTTGTTTTTCATGGCTCACTTAAATGTTTATAATAAAATACTTAATAAATATCACTGGCTTTTAGTACATTGACTTATTTTTGAAAATAAATGTGACAAGTGACATACCATTCTAAAGTAGAGTAAAAAACACGTTCAAATATGCCATAGCCAACTTAGTGGCCCATATGAAAAACTAAAGTTAGGGTTCATAACTCGGAAACTAAAAGTGATAAAAAAATCTAAATACACCAATCGATTCTACACAAAAAAGTGCTTTGAGAAATCGTCTACAAAAAATACATATCTACTTTGACAAAAAAGTTATAGCCATTTAAAGAAATTCCGAATTTTCAGTTTTTTGGGTATGCCGCCTTAACCACATAGAATTATGAAAAAAATTGTGTGTAGTAATACTCACCCCTTTCTTACAAATAATTCATCTCATTTAACCAAACCTGTATCTCTAATAGATACTGAGATCCCCATGCTGGAAAAGTTATCTGGGACACCCGGTATAATCACTGAATTCAACCATTTTTTTCAGTGACCAGACTATGAAACAGTTCCTTTTACACTTAGATGAAACATTGAAACTTGGCCGACGATTTATTATCCAAGATTTAGACGAGACACATTTATTTGTATCGGCAGACGTTATCGAAACATTACAAGCTAAAATTGATGATCTTATGGACCAGATAAGTTTTCCAGTCGCTGAGAAAGGAACTTAAAGTTACAAATTCAAAATGGCGTCACGTGAGTCAGGTCGTATTAAGGATGCTGACAAGAAACGTGTATTAGATGAAGCAGCGAGACGCAGAAGGCAACGAAAAGCTTTAGAAGCTCTAGAACAAGATAACTTTCATGAAGACCCACACGCTGACTTAGTTATGAGCAAAAAGGCTCCTAAATTTCAGGTAAAATAAATTTTAACTGTAATTATTTTAACTCTAATCATTTTTGTAATATACAGGATAGTTTAGAACAGCGTCGTAAACGTAAAAGTCGTACAGCTGAATACTATCGACAGAAGTATCGTAAAACTTTTGTACAGCTGTTGGAAGATGAGAAAAACTATAATCCTGATCCTCCTAACTATATGTCAGCGCAAGTAGGTCCTTCAGATTTACCCGTCCGGAAGTTTTGTGCAGTTTGCGGTAACTTTAGTTGTTACACGTGCATTCCTTGCGGTGCCCGTTATTGTAGCATCAGGTGTCTACAGACTCACACGGACACACGTTGCCTCAAATGGACTGCTTGATTTAATACTATGTTTATTGTAATACTTAAGTATTGTTATGAATAGTTTAAATGTGTGATTTTATGTAAGATTTTTTATAAATAAAAATAAATTATTGTATGCATTGATTGTTGTTGAAATTATAATTCGACAAAATTTGACAATAGTACATAATAATCAAGTCAGATCTGATAATAACTATTATATTTTTCGAAACAGCTTAGGAATGTAAACTACAAATCATCACATCATTATGTGATGATGATTTTCATTAACCATTCAAATAAAAAATACAGTTACCTTAAAATTGTATTTTTATAAATTAACTACAAGTATAAATAATTCGAGCACTGAAGAAAATTTATTATGTACCTGTGTTATGTACTTAAATTCTATAATTTACTTTGACAGTTGTATTCCCGCTACACTCATCGCTCGATTTCACAACGTTGTTGGTAATTGAACCGCTTGAATTCACAACGTCGAGAGGGGTCCCCACCACCGTGCCGACCTTAACGTTGATTGGTGAATTTAAATTACGCGCGGAGATAGCAATCACGGTAGTATTATGGAGGGGATTGGAGAAGGTTGGCAAATCGCGCGTTTGGCCCGTTTCGAATTCAAGCGGTTACGAAATCGAGAGATGAGTGTATTAATAAAATTAAATTTTGTTTAGTTGGTTGCATTTTAAATTACGAAATTTAAATTATGTACATATTTTCAAAGAATATATATTTATTTCGTATACTATTTTATTAATTCATTAAATGGTTAGTTATATTCATTTGAAATAATTAAAATTTGTTGTTTAATATACATTTAATGTAAATTACATGAAGGTAAAATCCAAAAACCTGGGTAAAACAATTTAAAAAGAATTTCAAATAAAATGCGTGAATATAGATACAGACACTACAATGGATGTCAAATGTTAATGGCCATTTTTTGTAGTTTATTGTTATAAAACAATGGAAATCGCAACAATTAATTCCAATTCTGTTGATAAAGCCTGCAGAGTATGTTTATTAGATAAAGGGAATAATGTAAGATCTATATTTGAGGTAATTACTCTAGGAATTCAGGACATCAGTGTTGATAAAATTCTAATGGAATGCGCTTCTGTAAAAGTGAGTAGAAAATAACAATAAAAATTAAATAAAACGAATATTCATCAACTGATTAAAATGTTATTCACAAACAATATAGGTAAAAGCACAGGATGAATTTTCAAAGCGTATTTGTGATATATGTTTTGTACAAGCCAAAATTGCATATGAGTTTCGACAAAAATGCAAGAAATCAGAAACGTTATTGACTGAGTATCAAAGAAAGAAAAACGAGGTAATGCATGTTTATTTTTATGTACTCGAACACAAAAATAATGTTTTATTATTAAAGATTCAAAACACAGCAAAAGATGAATCGGTAATAGATGATTTTAATGATACAATCAGTAGTAATGATGATTCAAGCAATAGCTTCGAAAATAATGAAACTAAAGAAACAAAACAATACAAATGTAACTATTGCAATAAGGAATTTGAAAAGGAAACTTCACTGACTGTACATAGAAAGAGCCATACAGGCGCTAAACGGCACATTTGTACTGAGTGCAATAAAGAATTCATGACGTCACATCGTTTAAAAATTCATATGCGTATTCACACAGGTATTTATAATTATCTGTATTATTTTTGTAGAAATTTATTAAAATAATATTTTAGGGGAAAGACCATTTTCTTGTGCTCAATGTGACAAACAGTTTGCCACAAAAGGCAACTTGGCAACCCATCTTCGACTCCACAGCGAATACAGACTTAAATGTGAAGTTTGCGGTAAGTATATTTTATCTTATGTAATTCTGTAAAATTAAAAATTATTTGTTATTACTATCGTAGGTGAAACATTTCAACAGCAAGTCGCATTAAAAGCCCACCGTAAAAACCACAAAGAAGCACAAGAACACATTTGTGGTCATTGCGGGAAGGAGTTTATGGGCGCTTATCAATTAAAGAAACATGTCCGTGTTCACGTTGGTTTAGCTACGGGTAAAATAAATATAAATATATATTTAAAAAACAATTGTAATAATTTATATGTTGATTCATTACAGATGAAAAGTATTTCTCTTGTTTTAAATGCGAGGAGAAGTTTACTAAAAGCACCGAACTAATGAAACACGTCCTTACCGAACATTCCGTTGGGAATTCTTTACAATGCCATTTTTGTGGTATTGTTTATATAATTTTTAAAATATCCATTTGATAATTAATATGTGTGATGTTTTTAGGTGAAACGTTTAAAAAACGAGGAGAGTTACAAATTCATTTAAAAACTCACACCGGAGCTAAACGTCATGTTTGTGATCGATGCGGTAAAGAATTCCTCAGCCGATATAAGTTAACTGTACACATGATGTCTCATTTAGGTAACTTTAATTAATATATACTCTAGGAAACCATGATACAATTAATACAGATACAGCATTGCGCATATCAACTAACTTCACTCTGTTCGATATATAGTAATCTAATTATTTGATGTTTACGTCAAATAATTAGATTACAGGTTTTATTACGTTTTTATAAATAAAACTGTGATAAAACGTAATTTACGTAACTTTTTTGTTCAACCCCGTGATTTTCTTATTTTTATATATTAATTTTTTTTTTCAAGACCTTATATCAACCTTAAGTTTTTCTGAAAATTTCAAATTTCATTCAATTATATCAAGCCATTAATTTAGTCATCACTCATCAAAATCGGTTTATTTATTATTACTTCTGACAAGCACAAACATTCTTTTTAAGGTGAAAGACCATTTGAATGTAAACACTGTGATAGAAAATTCAAAGAGCGTAACAGCTTGAGGCATCACGAACGTTTACAGCACGGTCTGGGTGACGGAGGGCATTGCCCCGGTTGCAAGATGACATTTGCAACGGCTAAAGCTCTCGACCAGCACACCGCGACTTGTTCGGTACGTTGTAGTGTCTCTCCGACAGATATATCTCCAGATATTGTTATTCCTAATGTGTGTGACGATTCTTCTAGTGTCAAATGTAGATTCTGTGGTAAATATTAAATTAAATGCTACAATATTGATTGTTATCTAAAAAAATATCATTGTAGGTTTGGTTTTTGAAAAACCTGGACCATTAAGAATTCATGAAAAAATTCATACAGGTGCAAAACGACATATCTGTGAAATATGCGGTTTGGAGTGTATGGACAATTATAAACTCACCGTTCATAAAATGAAAGCTCATACAGGTAAGAATCAGAGTTAATAGTAACTCAAGGTGTCCACTTTATGGAAAGTTAGGGTAAAATCAGGAGAGCCTAAAGTGGTTAGAGAAAGCCAGAGAATTTATTTAAAAAATTTTTTCTTTTTTTATCTCATATAATCAAAGAGAGTACCTGCTATACAGGGTGACCCATTTTAAGTGCACACCTCTCATAACTTTTTATGGTGAAATATTATCAAAAAACTTTTCAGATAAAAATTGCACGGTTTGAAGGGGGACATAGACGTACTCGAATGAATTTTTTTAGTTGGTGTTTTCAAGGTCAACATCATTTTTTAAATAGGAACCTATAGTTTTTATTAAGTAATTTTATTATACGTAAAAAAACATTATGAATTTTTGAATTGATGAAGTTTAAAATTCGAATTATTTTGTTAGATATTTTGGAAAGGTTAAGTGTTTTAAAAATAAGTTTTCAATAAAAGATTTGTGTATTTTAACGTAAAATAAAATTACTAAATAAAAACTATAGCCAACTATTTATAAAAACTGATGTTGACTTTCATATGACCTTGTAAATTAAAATAAACCACCTAAAAAAAATCATCCAAGTACTTCTATGTTCCCCTCCAAACCGTGCATATTTTATCTGAAAATTTTTTTGATAACATTTCACCATAAAAAGTTATCAGAGGTGTACACTTAAAATGGATCACCTGTATAATATATTATTGTACGCAGTTATTGTTTATCTTTTTTCAATATACAGTAGCAACTGGATATAAAGACATCGGTTAATATGATGTATTGGTTTTAACGACTTAAAATAAAAGTCCAACTGAATTCCATATAATTGTATTTTTATCGGTTATTACGACTACCCACTCTTACGACCAATATGACCGGTCTCTTCGATGTTGTTATAACCAGTTTCTACTGTATGTCTTGAATGAATACCCATTCAAAATTCAAAAACAATTATAAATTTTGGATCGGTTATATTTTGTTCAAGTCACAAAGTTTTAGTAGGTACTGTCTTTAGTTTTGTTCAAAACAAAAGTTAAAATGAATAAACTTTCTTTAAACAAACAGTGGTTGGATTATAAAGTTTATCCAGACTTTTTGGAATGGTTTGATAATGTACCAGATGACTTATCGATGGCATTTTGCAAAGTGTGTGTTAAAATTTATAAATATAAAATAAATCTCAGCAAATAATAAGACCAGCTAAAATGATGGTGTTTTTTATATTATTAAAATAGATTCTATAAATATTTAATGTTAAATGATTCAAAAAGTTTTGGTCAGGAGATTTAGAATATGTGGTCCGGAAAAGTCGGGAGTTTTGTTTTCGTATTATAAAATATATATCGACAGGTGAAAAACCGTTTTGGTGCCAGCAATGTGACAAACGGTTCCACGAGAAGACTCGACTGCAACACCACATGCGAGTGGCACACGGACTGGCCGAGGGGTTCCAGTGTGAGAAGTGTAAGAAGTGGTTCAAGCGCACAGAACTGCTCGACCGGCACGCAAAAAAATGCGCGGGCGCCAAACCCCATGCGTGTTCTCATTGTCCTGTTAGGTTCGACTCTGCCTTCGGGCTCGAGATGCACCTTAGAATACACACAGGTTAGTTACAACCTCGTTTGTTTCTGGGAATGTGAGATAGATATAGTTTTGTGTACAGGTATTCGACCGTTCCTGTGCCGAGCGTGCGGTAAAGGGTTCAAGAGGAAACAGACACTGGCAGAGCACGAGAGAACGCATACAGGAGAGAGACCCCACCAGTGTGACCAATGCGACAGAGCATTCATGCGCAGGGTCGAGCTGGTCATACACCAACAAGAACATACGGGAATATACCCGCACGTGTGCCACGTGAGTCTTATTTTTAACTTGAGCCAGTTTTACGTGCCAAAAAATAGACCTGTTTTATAATTTTAGAAAACTAATTACATGTACATTACTTAAAATTAAGAATGTACATCTTAACATTTTTTGATTTCACAAGAAGTTCTCATCAGAAGTCTAAGTAATATTTATACAACCTTTGTTAAAACCCAAATACCTAAAAGAGCTTATCTTGCTTCAATGATACAGATCAAACTGGAAGGTCTAGAAGGACTTAAGCTGAGATAGGTCCAATACCAATTAAAAAAATTCTACTATATGATTTCTTAATTTTCTGCTGCATGTTATTGGTTGTTGTTTTTATTAAATTTAAATTATTTAAATTGAAGTACGTTAGATTTATTTAAGGTAAACCTTGTGCTCTTTAATTAAATCTAATATTTATAGATCTGTTAATTTGTTCTACGTAACATTTATTGCAATTTGAACAGTTGATTTTTATTTAAATTCAATGTTACTTTTGGGGTTACCTACGTATCTACATGTTATTTAAGTATTTTTTTATGAGCTATGTCGGTTGTAATTTTCTAGATTTGTGGAAAGACATTTAAATGTTCGAGCGGATTGAGTCGACACAAAAGTACCCATTCTAAAGAACGGCCGTATGTGTGTCGTATCTGCTTCAAAACATTCAGTCGTACAGACGGTTTACGAAGGCACACAAATAATTGTCACCCGAAACAAAACTGGTCCGATAACTCAAACACTTACCAAAAGTATTATGAATTAGCAGATTTTTTAATGTCGAAACATACCTGATATTAATAATTACTTTTCAGGACTGAAAATACAACAAGTTTAGAGACCTGGTGTCCGACAAGAAACAGAAATGAAAATATATCGTAATACATTAAAAACTGAGATAAATTGAGAGAATATATTAACGATAGATGCTTGATGTATTATTTTTTATTGTATTTTTTTATTTATTAAACAACAGTACCAGTTATTCATGTAGTAAAGCATGTAGTACTGAATTTTAAAATAAGCCGTACTTTTTCTTTAAAAATATATAAAAAAATTTAGATTCTGTAATTTAAAAATTTATTTCTTGAAATGTTTTGCATGCATTTTTTATATAGTTTATCAATCCAGTTCTGCCATATGTATTTAAGATTTTTTTAATCAAGTGTAATTAATTAAATTGTAGATATCCTATATGCATTAGTTTTAGTTTAATAAACTTTTTATCAAATTGTTATTTTTTTTTTTTAAATTATTTTGAACCTCGATTGATATACATATAATTTAAAATAACTTGTATTTTATAAGCAGTCTAGGTTTCCAAAGTCTTGTACTTTTACAACATAATTAGTGGGTTGTGTGTTTTGTATAAAAAAACAACTACCTATAGGATATGTGCAAGGGGGTAGAGTTAGAAATAATGTCAAGGAGTATATAACATTCCCTGTGGGATCAAGTCTACGTAGAACAAACAAATACGTAATTATCCACCACAACACGTCACCAGATAACAAATGAGAGCTACTTAACGTACTACAACGTACATTACAACAGTTACGACTGATGTCACCAACACAGTAGCACTTGACGCTATACCGACCCAAGGTATGTAAAGTATAAGGTAGTCTCATTACTCGGCGCAAGAGGGGGAAATAATCAGAACACTGCACCAGTCGATTGGTATATAAACGAAAGCGAGTGCACAGAACAGTAGTCACTAGTCAAGCTAAGTTCAGGCCAGACTTGAAGATGGCTGATAGGATTCAACCGAAACGTAATCAAGAAGACAACACACGAGAATTGTCTACAAAATTGTAACATATTTCCAAAGGACCCCGCAGAATCCTTATGGGGAACGGGTCTCATTGTCAGTCAAACTCTTTGAAACTTTGCATTCTGATAGTCCTTGATCAGCAAATCAAAAGTCTCAATGGGCAATAAATCATAAAAACTCAAACTCTTAAGATATAGCCAGTGGCGTAGCTAAGAGAACGGGGGCCCGCTCGCAAAATATTTTTGGGGGCCCCTTACAAAAAAACTAATAAAAACTTTTATTAATCAAAATTCGTCGATAAACTACGTCTTGTTTTACACAAAAACTCTGAAACTATTTCATCCAAATCAATATTTTCAGTATAATTATGTTATATTATAAGTACACCCAGGGTCTTAAGACGAGGTTGTACCATAGTGCTTTTCAAATAAGATTTTATTAATTTAAGTTTTGAAAATGAAGTGTCAAATAGGTGAATCTGGCCGAATATTCCGTGAATAGTTAGCCTGATTTGCCTATACACGACCCAACCTGTAGGGTACTACAGGTTGGGTCGTGTATACCCACCCTACCTCCCAACAAATCGATTCGACAGATAGATGCCTGAACCCATGACAAAATAATCCTACAGCAATATTATGTGATAAAATGCATTAGAAAACTGAAAACATTTTCTTTAAAATGATTTTCTTCAAAAATTTTTTTTGTTTCGTAATTTTTGTGTTTAAATGCCATAAAAAAACGAATTTTTATCGTTTTTAGGGTTCTGTAGAAAATTAGGAACCCTTATAGTTTTGCCATGTCTGTTCGACTTTAAAATATTTAGACATAATAAGATGAAATTTGGTATAAATTGATGACCCGAAAACAGAAATTATCAGATTTAAATAAAATAATTTTTTAGACCCCCCTTCCATAAAATTAAAAGAATATTTAAAAAAAATTTACTTACCGCATTTAGAAAGGTCTCCTAAATTGCCATAAACAAAAACAATATATCAGGACCTTTGGATTTTAACCCTTCAGTCACGATGTATTTACTCTTTAGTCATTATTAGAGCGTCCCCCTCCCACTATTTTCTAAACTATCGATTCAAAAAAATCCAGAATGTAGCTTTTAATTAGTACTTTTACTGAAAATTATAACGAACACTGTCAAAAATATTTTGGACCCCCTTTTCCCATAGGCCGTAGACTGAAAGGTGTACTCACATTTTTCTTACTTACCCCATTGAGATTGGTCTCCTAAAATGTCAAATGACTTTTTTAACCCTTCAGTCACGATATATTTGATTTTCAATTTCGTGGTCAGAGCCCCCCCCCCCCATCTATTTCCTAAACTATCGATTCAAAAAATCTGAAAAAAATTCTGAATGAATTAGTAGGTACTTTCACTGAAAACAAGCAAAAATAATTTTAATCTTTTTTTATAAATCGTAGTGAGAATGACTACGGAATTTTATCAAGTACGTGCCCAACACGCACTTGCCTGTTATTTAATGGATATTTTTATCAATACATTTAATTTTAAAATGTCCCCCATAGGGGTGCTGTCCCAGACTGGTGCCAATACCTTATTAATAAATGGTATTAAGAACTTAGACCGTCTAAATTATATTTGAATAAAGTAATTCATCAAAATTATGAACAAAAATAGTAAACAGTGTACGTGATTCTTATTTTATTGAAACATATTTCTGACAAACTAATACAAGATAGAAAAAATGAATGGGACATCAACTATAGAAATATTATGTTTACTCTTGTTATTATTTGAATTTTCGAATTATTTTTGAAATAAGAAAAAAAATTTTCAGATAAAAAATGTCGAGTATGTTATTGTCTATAATATATTCATCATACATTTTTTTCCAACAATTATGATTTAGCCAGAAAGAATTTTAAAAAATAATTATTTAGAATAACCCACACTGTTTACTCTCAGTATTACGTATAAGACCCATGGTACCCATTGCAAACACGTACATTGTCCAATCTATGTAATACGTACAAGATAGTCTCATGACACTCATGGCAGATATTTCCTCTCTGTTATGAACCATTTTAAATGGAATTAAACACGGATGTTTATTAATTTTTCTTTTTTTTTTTCAAAAATTAATAGAAAATTATTTATAGATAATAAAACATTATTAACTATAATTTATTTTCTATAAAAGCTAAAAAGCTTCAATTTTTAAAATGACTATTTATCTCATATTCGCACTGTTTCAATGTAATTCGAAAAATTAAAAAATCAATGTAGGTAAACATCCGGTTAAAGATCGTTTTCAAAAAAAGGAAGTTTTCTTCCCAGACAAAAATTAATCTTAAGTATAAAATTTCACTCTTCTATACGATTTGTCGTATTTCAGTTACAGCGTCTACAGACAGCCATATAGACATCATGGTGAAAATAGCTAGAATGGATTCAAGGAAGGTCAAAATGGATAATTTCATCAAAATCCGGATTTTGAAAAAAATTGGCTTTACAATACTTACTTATACATACATTAGGCTATTGATTATAGGTTTTTGAAAGGAACAATTGCGTTAAAGGGTTTTTATTGTTTAATATGTTTGTTTGACACCTACAGATGATAAAAACACAAAGTGCTACTAAATTCACCCTTGCGTTTTTTAGGGAAGGGTTAAACTAGTCACTTTTCAATGTTTTAAGTATAACTCGAAAACTAAGCAGAATTTGACAATTTTACAAGAATGATTTTTTATAGAAAATTAAATTTCCCATCAAAATAGATGATTTAAAAAATAAAAATAAAAAATGTATGCAAGAAATATTTAAAAAACAAATCGAAAAAATATCAAAAAATCACAATTTTTTCAATTTTTTACTAAATTGCTCATAAATTTTTTCTAAGTAAAGATAGGTATAGTACATGCTTTAGAGAAAAAAAAGTAGAGGTCACGCCCGTTAAAATGTTGAGTCGAGAAGTTTTTTTTTATGAAAATTGGCTGAGCTATAGTAATTCAAAGTTTACCATTTTTTGTCATTTTTTCTCAAATCGCAACTTAATGGCAATTGATTAGAGGTTTTTTAAAGGGACAATTACGTTAAACGGTTTTTATTGTTTTATATGTTTGTTTGACACCTACAGATGATAAAATCATAAAGTGCTACCGAATTTACCCTTGCGTTTTTTAGGGGGGTTCAACTAATCACTTTTCAATATTTTAAGTATAACTCGAAAACTACGCGGATTTTGACAATTTTACAGGGATAATTTTTTATAGAGAATTAAATTTTCCATAAAAATAAATGATTTAAAAAATAAAAAAAAAATAAAAAAATTTAAAATATTTCTTGCATAAATTTTTTTTTTAATTTTTTAAATCATCTATTTTGATGCGAAATTCTATTCTCTTTAAAATTATCCCTGTAAAATTTTCAAAATCCGCTTAGTTTTCGAGTTATACTTAAAATATTGAAAAGTGATTAGTTGAACCCCCCTAAAAAACGCAAGGGTAAATTCGGTAGCACTTTATGATTTTATCATCTGTAGGTGTCAAACAAACATATAAAACAATAAAAACCGTTTAACGTAATTGTTCCTTTAAAAAACCTCTAATCAATTGCCATTAAGTTACGATTTGAGAAAAAATGACAAAAAATGGTAAACTTTGAATTACTATAGCTCAGCCAATTTTCATAAAAAAAAACTTCTCCACTCAACATTTTAACGGGCGTGACCTCTACTTTTTTTTCTCCAAAGCATGTACTATACCTATCTTTACTTAGAAAAAATTTATGAGCAATTTAGTAAAAAATTGAAAAAATTGTGATTTTTTGATATTTTTTCGATTTGTTTTTTTAAATATTTCTTGCATAAATTTTTTATTTTTATTTTTTAAATCATCTAGTTTGATGGGAAATTTAATTTTCTATAAAAAATCATTCTTGTAAAATTGTCAAATTCTGCTAAGTTTTCGAGTTATACTTAAAACATGGAAAAGTGACTAGTTTAACCCCTCCCTAAAAAACGCAAGGGTGAATTTAGTAGCACTTTGTGTTTTTATCATCTGTAGGTGTCAAACAAACATGTTAAACAATAAAAACCCTTTAACGCAATTGTTCCTTTCTACCTATTATTTTCCGGTATAATCAATAGCCTACATATGTAATTTAATTACATATGTATGTTAAAATAAATAAATCAATAGCAGAAAAAATTATACTTTATATAATGTTTATTATTTGGTAAAACTAATACACAGTAAATCTACATCTAAAGTACTTTAATATTAAGTAATTAAATAATAAGGCGATATCTGGCACACAAAAATCATAATCGGTCATTCCATAAATAAGTACACATCTTTTTGGTTTTTGTCACAGATTTTTTTTTATTTTTACATGTTTTAGTATTAGTTTAGAGAAAATATTGAACAGTACTTAAAGTTCGAAAAATTTCTTCCCCCAAAAATATTGACTTGAAAATTTAACGTACTTCTTTTTTAAAACGAAATATCTCAAAAACTACAAATAGAGCGCAAAACTACAAAAGATCAATTTTGTGGAAAAATGTATGAAATTTATTTAAAAAATATTTTGCTGCATAAAATTTTTGTTTAAATAATTTTTATTTATTTATAAAATTTAAATTGAAAATTTGGGGGACATGTCAACTCTGAATTTTAAAAATTTTCTCTAAACTAATACTAAAACATGTGAAAATAAAGAAAAATCAGTGACAAAAAACAAAAAGATGTGTAGTTATTATGGAATGACTGTAATAAATAAAATATGTGTTATATGTAAACTATAAATGATACTTATTGTTTGTTAGGCAATTTATATCATTTAGGATCCATGCATAAATGATAAAATAAATTAAAATACCTTCAAGATACATGTTCTACAAAAACAAAAATATTAAAAAGCACATTACGTTTAGAATATTAAACATTTTCTTCAAGATCCTTTTCAAGTTTTGTATAAGGTTCAAGTATTTTTTTCAATCCACGTTTAAAACAATGACTCCTTTGTTCATCTTTATCGATTTCTAGAAAGAAATCTGATAAACTCTTAGCCATCAACAAGCCTTTGTTCAAATCATCAGGATTTATTTTATTTTCTACAATCTCCCCTTGGTTTTCATTTGAAGGCGGTATCATTTCTTCAAGCACGCATTCCACCCGAGAAATAAGTTCTTCAGCTTCGTTCATATGTTCTAAATTTGTCACAGTCTCAATAATACTTTGAATTTCGGTATCTAATGTTAAAAAACCTTCAAAATGGTTTCCAGCATCTCCCATAATTTTAATGTGCTGTAAGCTGTGTCGTTTCTGAAATTTTTCAAACCAGCCTTTACTGGCTTGGAACGAATTAGTTTTATGTTTTCGTTGTTCTAACGGAAGTGCTTCAACAAAATACATGTACAGTTGTTTTGCGATTTCACGTATAACCGTTACATATAGAGGTTTATTATTTTGTATCTGTTCGTCGATCCAAATGCTCAATACTTTCTCAACTTTTTCTATGCTGTCATCCCGAGGCATGTACTTGTACATGACTTTAGAACTTTTGGGTGTACCCCCAGCAACACTCATTCTTATAGGGATTTCTTTTTTTTTTATAGTTCTGATAGTAGACTCGTTTACACCCATTAAACGGCCTACCGAAGCTGCAGTTTCTCCGTTCGCAAGTCTATCAAGTACTTCAATCTTTTTCTCTAGAGTCATCACTTTCCGCTGTCTTTTTTTATAAACTTCATCTGTTTCAGATGTTTTTATCTGATCTGTTTCAGATATTTTCATCTGATCTGTTTCAGATGTTTTCATCTGATCTGTTTCAGATGTTTTCATCTGATCTGTTTCAGATGTTTTCATCTGATCTGTTTCATCAATATTCGAATGTTGAAACTCCATATTCATTATTAGTTAATGATATGGTTATAAAATAGTACGTCAAATTTTTAAATTAATACTAATTCTAACCACTTTTAACTATAAATTTGCTTATTATTAAATACACAAAACGATTGTAAATACGAATATCCAACTAAAGAAACTACAAAATATACGGGAGGAGAAATTTATGATGGCTTCCTGTTTACAAAATACTTACATTTACAGAAGTACACCCCATTATAATTGTCAACTGCATAGCCATGAAGCATGCTATGAAGCAAGGTTAGTAAATATCAAGGTTAGTAAATAAACAGGTTGTACCATCGCTTTTGACCAATCAGCGCCCGCGCGAGAATACGTCACACCGGGTGACATTCAAATGTAATTAGAATAAAGTGGCTTGTAAATTTGTTATGATTGGGCACCCGAAATGACGTAGTTCCCTCTCTCCTGTCTTGATTTTGACAAGCTGATGGTACAACCTGTATATTTACTAACCTTGAGTAAATATACAGGTTGTACCATCAGCTTGTCAAAATCAAGAAAGGAGAGAGGGACTACGTCATTTCGGGTGCCCAATCATAACAAATTTGCAAGCCACTTTATTCTATTACATTTGAATGTCACCCGGTGTGACGTATTCTCGCGCGGGTGCTGATTGGTTAAATGCCTTAAATCAAGTATATGCTTATTTCTAGATAATTTTTTACTTGTTTCAAGAATAAAATTATATCGCTACAATCCCGAAAATATACTAAATTCAAGAATATTTTTCTGACAGTGTACCTAAGTTAAATTTATTAAATTCATAATTAATAAATTCAGGGCCGCGCCGACCCTCGGCAGCGCCTGTGTGCGAAACCTATGAAGCGCCTTTTTGTTAGAGTTCCAAAAAAACTTAAGGAACTCTTTTAGTTTTGCTCTATCTATCTTTAAATAATTATACATAAGATGAAATTTGATATACGGGCAAAGATTAAAAACAAAAACGATGAGATTTAAAAAAAAAATTGTTTTAACCAATCAATTACGATGTAAGTATTTGCTCTTCAAAAATTTTTAAAAAATTCCAGAATGTACCTTTTAATCAGTACTTTCAATGAAAATTATAACGAACACTATCAAAATTATTTAAGACTCAATTACCATAGACCGAAAACTGTAGGTACTGACATTTTTTGTTTAAAAAATTTAAAATTTTTTTGTGAAAAAAAAGATTGGGCTTCTAAAATGCAACAAAAATCTCAATTGACTTTTTGCAACAAAAAATGTGAAAGGTCTTATTTATTTGCTTTGCAATATCATTATCAGAGTCCCCCCCCCCCTTCTAATTTATAAACTATGCAGAATGTAAGAAAGATAGTTTATGAAAAATTTTGAAATAACTCTTTTATAAATCGTAGTGAGAATGACTACGGAACCCTAGCATGTGCGAAGATAAATGACGTTTCACTTCCAGAAAAAGAAAACGCGAATTAAATTATTAAATTTTTTAAAGTAATAATAAATATAGTATGAGACGCTCAGCGCCAAAACAGATTAACCAAAAAATTCCCAAACAGAAAAATAGGTTTTAATAAATGAGGTTTTATTAACTTGTGTAATTTTTGCCGTATAGCTTTATTGCATTTTTGCACTTTTGGTAAGATGCAATAGCTGAACACTATAAAAGTATAAACCACGCAGCGTTTTAGTTTCTAAAACTAATTCTGGCCTGCCTGCTGCTTAGACCATTTTGGCATAAATGTTTTTGTGAATATCTTGTAAGGAAGAAATTTTTTTCGCTCTCATAACTAGAGATTGGAAGAATAGTTTTTCAACTATGGCGAAAAATATAACTATTACTTGAGTGCAGGTAATTGTGTATCAGTTTTAATTTAGAAAACGACCTTTCTGCGTTTGCTACTGCAACTTTTCACCACATTATTGTTTAATTTAAAAAAAAAAGTTCGATGCGATATAATTTTTTCTTCTATTTCTTTCAATTAATTTTTAATTTTAATGATTGGCGCTGGTATTTTATTAAACCCAAAAGGCGCCACGCGGCGCCCCTGATGCCCTGGCGCCTGTGTGCGCCGCACACTTCGCACATATGGGCGGCGCGGCCCTGAATAAATTTTACAAAATTTCGTAATAAATGTTAGGTTCCTCCTTTGCTCACGGCCTCTTGGGTCGGGGGCCCGTGGCATTTTGCCCGCTCTGCCACCCTATTGTTACGCCACTGGCGAGGCGTTCGTTATGTGAGGCACCACTGGCACCACTGTACAGACATTCATCTCCTGTCTCTGTTCTTCATGCAGCCATTTCACATCAAACATTTTTTGCTTTGTAAGTAAATTTATGATGGATGCAGTCGAGATTCCATTAAATTCTATTCATTCAGTATGTAGGATATGTTTATCAAATAAAGAAAATGGTTCGCAATCTATTTATAATGTAATTACCATTGGTGTTCAAGTTTTAAATGTTGAGACGATTATAATGGAGTGTGCTTCTGTTGATGTAAGTTTTTTTGTAAAAATAATGAATTGTGCTGTCATAATTATATTTCGTTTTTTATATCTTACTTATCTTTGTATTTTTATACAAATATATGTTTAGATTTATAGTTATAATTTACCATTTCAGATTAAAAAATTCGATTTCGCTAAAAAAATTTGTAATGTATGTTTAGTCGATGCAAAAAATGCTTATGAATTTCGCCTTAAATGTCAAAAATCTGAATATTTACTGACTGAATTTTATAAAAAAAATGTAGAGGTAACTTTATACACTATCATCTCAAAAAACTATTATTCATTAAAGGTATTAAAGATTTTAGAGAAATTAGAGGATCAGTCAGAATTAGAAAATGATAATACATACAATCCTCTATCTTCATATGAACTTGAGACCGAAAGGGATGATGATACGTCCTATGAGGTTGAAAGTACCAAAAGTGAGCTGAATCAAATGAAAAAATTTAAATGTAATGTGTGTAGTAAGTATACTTACTTTTAATAATTATTCATTAATATGAAAATTAATAAAAAGGCTAAATGATTTGTAGATAAGTCATTTATGAAAGATACAGAGCTAGAATTACATTGGAAATCTCATACAGGAGCAAAAAGGCACATATGTACACATTGTAATAAAGAATTTATGACGTCTCATAGATTAAAAATACATTCTCGGATACATTTAGGTACTTTAATTGTTGACATTAAAAATAAAAAAAGGTTGTTTTGATTGTTTTATTTATTCTTTTTCAGGAGAACGGCCATTTTCTTGTGCCCAATGTAACAAACAGTTCACAGTTAAAGGACATTTAGCAAGACATCTTCGATTACATAGTGAATATTGTTTGAAATGTGAAATTTGCGGTAAGTCAATGAAAGGAATTTTTTATTTAGAAAGATTTCAAGTTATAATTTCATTGTGATTATTTTTACTATTCGAATAATGCACAATTTTTTATGAAAATAAAAAAAATTCTTGAATTTTTTTTGACTGGATTGTTGTAGGTGAATCATTTCAAAAACAAGAAGTGTTAAAAGTCCACAGTAAAACTCACAAAGCCAATACATCTAGCTGTTCACATTGTAAAAAGGACTTCATAAGTTCGCAACAACTGAAAAAACACATTCGACGATTCCATAGAAATGTTAAAGGTACAGAAAAATTTAAAACAATTTTATAAATTATTCCACAGAACACACAGTAGCTAGCGACTTTTTGAAGTTATACTTCTTTAGGGACGTTGAGGGTAAAAATTGAGTAATGTAACAGAAATGAAATCAGTAATGTAACGGGAATGAAATTAGTAATGTAACGAAAATGTAACGAAATTGTAACGAAATTTTATGCGGTGAAATATCTGGCTCGGGACTGAAAATACAGAATAAATAACACAACTGTAAAGAGTATTGCCTATATCAAAAAAATTATAGCGTATTGACAAAATTAGCAATAAAGATTTTTACTTAAATAACACAACTGTACAGAGTATTGCCTATATTAATTAAATATAATTAAAATTAAATTTTTAATTATATTTAAAGCAAACGACAGATTATTGTTATTAAGATTATTCGTAGTTGTTTTTCAATCATCCCAAAGAAGTATAACTTCTAACACGTGTACATAAGTACACACTCATTGTTTTTTTTGAATATATATTAATTTTACTTACCTTTTAAATAATAATTTAATTCACAAAAAACTACAATAAAATAGAAAATTCACATGAGAATTGGAAATGTCAGAAAACAAAAAATAAATATAATATGTAATCAGTTGAATAATCTACTTAACCTACGAAACGCGGCGTGGATCAGTTTAAAACCTTATTAAAGTACAAGTGGTGCCTCTAGGGGTCGTTCAGATGAACTAAAATTTTTTTACCATGGCCATCGTATCCAAATGACGCTTCTGCTATTAGTATATTCTGTGAATTATTCTCTAAATGAATATTTCCATTCAAAAAAAATTAAACTAGTGAGGATTAGGGTGTGGAAATTTTTAGGTATCGACGAAAAAATGAAAAAAGGTCTTCATTTACATCTCAGGGTTTACAAAAACTAAAATCTGGTCATTCAATATACATACCAGGGTCACAGCCGAAGTGTGAGACCTGAGTAAATTTAAGTATCTGAATATGGCGCGATTAGGGGTTGGAAAGCGAAGCGCCTAGGTGTAAAGCTCCTAGTGCGTACATAACAACCAATGCTATAGTCTGTTTCATATAAGTTTGCAGAATTTGACGATACAATTCGTGAATCGTCAAAACTTCCGGCAACCACTGCAAACTTAAATGAAATAGACCAGCGGTTCTTAAACTAGGGTCCGCGGACCCCCGGGGGGCCGCCAAACTTTTACGGGGGGCCGCCAAACTTTTACGGGGGGCCGCCAAACTTTTACGGGGGTCCGCAAAACATTTTTGGCAAAAAATTAATTTACATAAAGTACTTTTATATTTCTATTTATCAGTGATTAATTAGTATCTAATGACCTTTTTTGTTTTTCTATCAGGGATGGGGGTCCTTGAAAAATAATTGTTCAAAAAGAGGGTCCCTAGACCACATAAGTTTAAGAACCGCTGAAATAGACTATTATAGTCTGTATATAAATTTGTTACCAAAACTCAATGAAGGCCAACTTTAATTAAATGTCTCTTTCGTCATTTCCATGCCCAGAGTTGCGAATTTGAGTGGCGGCAAAATTTGTAGAAAGACAGAAAACTAAAATCAATTAAAACCAACAATGCAATCTTTTACAAAATAAAATTGGATCTAAATTAAATTATTGTGATGTGTTTAATAACACAAAAGTACCCCTGAATTCAAAAAGAAGATAAAATTTCCTTTAATTTTCACCCTCTATAAGTTAACTAATGTTAATAATTGACTAATTGGTACTACTTTAAAAATTAGCATTTTTTGGATAAAATTAGGTGTTCCTTTAATTTTTTGCATTAGTGTATAAGGGGCAGTGGAAAAGCTAGATCGGGCCCTGTCAATATCTAATATAAAAGTACAAGAAGAAACAAAAAAACTCAAAAAAGCATTTCAAAAGAGTCAGAGGACATCACTGCATATGTGTATGGATCAAGAATCACAGATTAAAGATAATATACGAATATTTTTAGTTATAAGACGCTGATGAAGTACTTTTTTTTCTTTTTCGTTTTTCTTAAAATTACATTTTTTTTAACTGGTGTAATTAATGACTCAATAACCACTTGACTGATTTCATTCAAATTTACACATATCTTCTGTAATCATATCTATGATGTAACATAGAATTTTTTTGATTGGATGTTTGTTGTTTTTTTATTAATTTTTTTAACTTCAAAAATCAACAAAAAAATTGTTTTTTTTCAAACGGCTGTCATTTCTACAAATTTTATTTTAAATTAATTTCCCTATGTAACATGATAGCAAATACATTTATTAATAAGAAAATATTTTTATTTATTTTTTCCGATAAATCCAGAAAATTAAAAAAATTACACAATTTTTAATATATATATTTTTTAATTATACGATATATTTATCGATGTATGATCTAAATTGTGATAAAATATAAATTTTTTATATTCAATAGTTTCGCCAAAAAAATTCCTTTTGGCTCATTTTGTCAGAGTTATCCGTTAAAGACAGTCTAAAACATTTATTATTAATTCATTTTATAATTCAAAATAATTGATATTTATTTTAAAATCCAAATGATACACCAATAACTGGGTGATTTTTTGTGGATTGATATGACAACAACGCTAGGTAGTGTGGTATAAGTCCTATATCTTTTCTTGTCTAAGGTTACAACGGTTAAAACCATTGTTGTAAAATTAAACATAACCTCAAATAATATATATTTAGTTTGTATAATTTGAGAGGGTATAATTTTAATGAGGTATTTTTTCAGAAAAGAAATCATTTTCGTGTTTTAAATGTGACGAGAAATTTACAAAAAGTGTTAAATTAATGAGGCACGTGATCGCAAACCATAACTTTGGAAATATCCTACAATGTCATTTTTGTGGTACGTACATTAAGATATATAATACGACAGTGACATATATGATATCTTTTATACAGGAGAAGAGTTCAGCAAGCAAAAAGAACTGCAGATTCATTTAAAAACTCATACGGGAGCTCAAAGACACATTTGCGATAAATGCGGGACAGAATTTTTAAATCGATATAAACTACAAGTCCACATGATGTCACATATAGGTTTAAGACCGCACGCATGTACTCAGTGCGATAAAAAATTTAAAGAACGGAACAATTTACGGCAACACGAACGTTTGTACCATGGACTCGGAGATGGCGGTATCTGTCGAGGATGCAACATGACGTTTGTGACAGCAAAGGCGCTGGAAGAGCACAAATCTATCTGTGTAGCCGATAGCACTTCGCCAACTGAAGATGACAATAATAAAGCATCTGTTAACATTAATGAAGATAATAATTGCTGTAAATGCGCGTACTGCGGTAAAGATAATCGATTAACTGGTTGAAAGAAGTCTTTAGAATCTTTTTTTTTTTTTAGATTTAGAATTCGATCGACCGGGACCGATGAGAATACACGAAAAAATTCATACGGGTGCTAGACGACATATTTGCGAGATATGCGGGTTGGAGTGTATTAATAATTATAAACTTACTGTGCATAAAATGAAAGCCCATACGGGTAAATTATTATTGAGTGTAATTAGAAAATCCTGAACAAGGTCAGCATTGGAGAATGGATAAAAATCAGTTTTTACAAATTTTTTTATCTTTCTTTCGAGTTTACGGTAAAAAGAGTTGCAAATAAAGTGATACCTAGTTAAATTCTCTACGGAAAAGACTCTATACATATTTTTTGTCAGATTCATACTTCACTGAGTAACGACCGTCAGAATTTACTAAAATTGAAAGAGTATTTCAATGCAAAAACAACATTCAGACAGTCATTACTCAATGAAGTACAAATCTGACAAAAATATGTATGTGGCCTTTTAATTAGCTTTCATTTTGTATATAACTATTTTTGCCATAAAGTTTTTGACCCTTCCTCCTGACCTCATTCAGGATTTCTTAGTGCCACTTTAAAAAACTATATCCAGTCTAAATTTCTTCTACTTTAGAATACTTGACACCTCACTTAAAACAAGAAATTTTATAAATATTTTAGGAGAAAAACCATTCCAATGCGAGCAATGTGACAAACAGTTCCACGAGAAACCGCGTCTCCAATACCATCTTCTCATAGCGCATGGAATTGCCGAAGGTTACCAATGCAACAAGTGCAAAAAGTGGTTTAAACGGCCGGAGTGGCTCGATCGGCATGCGGATAAGTGCAGTGGGTTGAAACCGCATGCATGCCCACAATGCCCGGTCAGATTCGACTCCGCATTCGGATTAGAAATGCATGTACGAATACATACAGGAGACAGACCGTTTCTGTGCCGGGTATGCGGTAAAGGGTTTAAACGGAAACAGCCTCTCATCGAGCATGAGAGAACGCATACAGGGGAGAGGCCGCATGTGTGCGATCAGTGTGACAAGAGTTTCATGAGGAAGGCTGATTTATTTACACATCAGCGGGAACATACCGGTGTTTATCCTCATGTTTGTCATGTGAGTTTATTTATTTAATCTCTATACAGTGCCTTCCAAAAGTTCTGGGCCATCTAAAATAATCTAAATAACTTTTGAATGGTTTAAAATATAGGATTTAAATTTATAGGAATAGAATGGTATCACAAAGTCTATTATTTATTTATTTATTTAACCACAAAAACACCCACCTACACACTCTCGATGTAGGGGGGGGGGGGGGGGGGGCAAGAAATTTTAAATGGCACGTGGGTTGAGTGAGAGCACGTTCGAAAAAGCTTTCCAAGACAAAAACAATGACGTCGTGATATCCATAGACATATTTAAAAAATGAATACATGTTTTAAATTTTCTCACTCATATTTAACCAAAATCATAAAGAATAGAGAGAGGAGATGATACTCTGTATATCTGTAATACAATTTTACGTGTCGAAATATGACCGCCGAAGTGGGTGGTCTTTCGTGCATGGACCGCTGCGCAGTAGTTGACTGCACATCCGTATAATTGTGTGTGTAATGTGTGTGTACCGCAAGGTACAGAGTGGTGAATGCGCACAAAGTTCTGCACAGCGGTGGGACCGCCTCCCCTTGAGATTCATCTCCTTTCTCTAAGTTTCATGACCAAAATATTCAACACATGCTCTCTCTTTTGGTCTTATGACTCTTTATCTATGGTATATACACTCACCGCTCTACATAACAATGGCATCGGAAATTTAATCGTTCTGCCGAAAGACGGCTAGAGGGGCTCCCACTACTATGCCGACTTTAACATTAATTGGTGAATTTAAATTTTGCGCAGAAATATAGCAGTCACGATAGTATTATGGTGGGGATAGGAAAAGGTCGTTTTTATAAAGCTTGATAAAAAGAGCACTGATAAATTTCAAATAATATTTATGAATATTTGTGAGGTTATAAGTATTTATTTTTATTTTATTTTTATTATATATGATTTTATATTAACTCAATAAAAATTTCAGTATGTACTCTGTAATTATGTTTGCTTAAATAATTGAATCCAACAATCTAATACATAGTTGTACAGTAAATTGTATCATTAAATAAAATTTTTAATTATATTTGAAGCAAACAGCACAATACTCTTATATTTTTATATACTTATTTGAGGTTATTCAATTATTAGTTGTTTTTCAACCACGTCAAAGAAGTATGACTTCTAACGTGTGTACATAAGTACATACACTCAATTTTTTTTTTTATAGTAGGTACTGTTATAAATAAAATTCTATTTCAGATTTGTGGAAAAACTTTCAAATGTTCAAGTGCACTTTCTCGACACAGACACACACATTCCAAGAATAAATCATATGTCTGTAATACGTGCTTCAAGTCTTTCAGCAGATCTGATACTTTACGTAAGCATACGAGTGTTTGTCACCCGAAGGAGCCTTGGTCGGATAATGTAGTGCAATTTCAGAAGTAAGTGTTAGTTTTGGTACTTCTTTTGTGTGTATTTAATATGTTTATTAATATATGTCAATTTTATTTATTTTTTTTCAGTAAAATGACGATAGAATCAACAGAAAGTTTTGTGTCAAAAGATAGTAATGATGCAGTTTCGTGATGTTAGTCTGAAGATACATTACACATATTTTTATTATTTAACATATAGATAATTTTAAAAAATCTAATTTTAAAGACATTAAATTATGAAATGATATACATATACAGGATGTCCCATTTTAAGTGCACACCTTTAATAACTTTTTATGGCGAAATGTTATCAAAAAACTTTTCAGATAAAAGTTACACGGTTTGGAGGGGGACATAGACGTACTTGGATGAAATTTTTTTGAGTGGTGTTTTCAGGGTGATATGAAGGTCAACATCAATTTTTTAAATAGGAACCTATAGTTTTTATCAAGTAATTTTATTTTGCGTGAAAAAACACGTATCTTTCATTGAAAACTTTTTTTGAACAACATAACCCTTTCCAAGATATCTAACAAAATAATTAGAGATTTTGAACTTTCAATATTTTTTTACTCAGAAACCATCAACTTTAGAGAAAAAGTATAAAATACAAAAAATGTTTATTTTGATCTAACAAGACTTGAAGAATTATTTTAAAAATTTTAAAACTTTTTCAATTTATTTTATTTAAGTAAAAAAAATAAAATTGTTAAAATTTTTTTTTAATAATTCTTTAAGTTTTATTAGACCAAAATAAACATTTTTTGTATTTTATACTTTTTCTCTAAAGTTGATGGTTTCTGAGTAAAAAAATATTGAAAGTTCAAAATCTCGAATTATTTTGTTAGATATCTTGGAAAGGTTTAAGTTGTTCAAAAAAAGTTATTATTTTTTCACGTAAAATAAAATTACTTGATAAAAACTATAGGTTCCTATTTAAAAAAATGATGTTGACCTTCATATCACCCTGAAAACACCACCCAAAAAAATTTCATCCGAGTACGTCTATCTCCCCCTCCAAACCGTACAACTTTTATCTGAAAAGTTTTTTGATAACATTACGCCATAAAAAGTTATTAGAGGTGTGCACTTAAAATGGGCCATCTTGTATACAGACTGTGTTCCAGACCACCCGTCCACTATGTTTTACGCCCAAACTATTGAAGATAGAGTTTTATGAAAAAAAATGTATATCGACCCTAAAGAATTTCAGGAAAATATTTTCAACCCCCTAAAACTGCGCCTTTGAATATACCGTTCCAATTGATTTTACTGAGAAACGGGCATGTACCCTCCAAACTACCCCCTAAAGCGCATTTTTAGGGGGTTGAAAATATTTTCCTGAGATTCTTTAGGGTTGATAGACATGGTAAAAAATTTTTCATAAAACTCTATCTTCAATAGTTTGGGCGTAAAATATAGGACCGGTGGTCTGGAACAGCCTGTATATAAATTAATAAATCAATTAATAATTTTATTAAAAGTAAAATTAAATATATATTAAATTTCATATATTAATTATATGTTTATATTATATTTTATTATGTCCTATTATTTATAAAACATTTTTTTTTTATGTATAAAAATTAATGAATTTGATATATTTTACAATTTACAAATGTATTGGTTTAATAGTATATTATACCACGAGTCAATAATGATAGCTATTATTACCGAGGAATAATTTTCGAACCGAGCCGCGTAGCGGCGAGGGAGAAAAAAATTCCGAGGTCATAATAGCCATTATTGCGAGTAGTATACTGTACTTTATCTACGAATATTTTAATTACTTTAATAAAACACATCTGAATACAAGAAATGCAAACACAAAACACAAGCATTTTTGTTATAATTTCAAATTAATATAAATTAAACAATACCATGGAAACAAAATACACAAACTCTGTGGTGTCCAAAAATATTAAAATTAGTAATATTACAGTTAATAAACTGAACAAGTTTTGTACTATAAACAACTTTATTAGAATTTTTATCCATCTCAATACAAATACACAAACACTAGGTGTTTTATTTGACAGTCGTAAATAAATTTTTTAGTCTTAAAGTTTGTGTATTTTGTTTCCATGGTATTATTTAATTTGATGAATTTTCTGATTGGTGCATTAGGGGGCAATAATGACTTAGAGGGCAATAATGACCATTATTGCCCTCTAATGCACCAATCAGAAAATTTCTCTTTCGTCATGGTTCCCTCTGGGAATAATATATAGCATTATATAGTAAAAACTACGTATGTAATGTATGTATTATATATAAGTCGTGGATAAAATAAATTATTATAATTTTATGAAACTGTATTTTACTAGTTACTAAATTGAAATATATACACAAAATACAAAAATAAATATTAAAAACCTTTCATTCTCTACGGCAGTCTGCGGACAGGGTATTTATATGTATATCTAATTTCATATATTACATTTCAAATGTAAATACATTAACCAAACATAATGAAGTATTTTTCATACAAAATTATAGTTCTATTCGTTCTATTTATATTTACCAATATACATCATACCTTTCAATTGTGATTGAGTTGGATTTAGTACAGTAAATGAATAGCAGCCATTTTATAAAAGTTGTATGTATACAAATGTTGATGTGTTTTGTAGATATCCATAATAATGGATATCACAACATTAAATTCAGGCACTGTGGATAAAGCATGTAGGGTGTGTTTACTCGATAAAGGAAATAATGTTAGATCAATTTTTGAAGTAATTACTCTAGGCGTTCAGGATGTAAGCGTCGATAAAATATTAATGGAATGTGCTTCCGTAAAAGTAAGCAAAATATTGTAATTTAAAATTCAAGTTTTCTTTCTCAAAATCTGTTATTTCACGCAGGTAATAGCAAAAGATGAATTTTCTAAACGTATTTGTGATATATGTTTTGTACAAGCGAAAATTGCGTATGAATTTCGACAAAAATGTAAAAAATCTGAAGCGCTTCTTTCTGAATATAAAAAGAAAGAAAGAAAGGTACGGCGATAATAGTTATTTATTGGAATCGGATAATTAATTTATATAATTTTAAGTGTGGACAAGGTGTAAAAGAAGAACCGGACTCGGATAGTGATAAATCTGATAATTTAACGGATACGCAAGGCGATGATGATGATCGTTCTGATGATGATGACGATGATGATACTGATAAAACAATCGATGAAAAACCATTCAAATGCAATACTTGTGGTATGTAGAGCATTAGGGTGGACAGTGGACACACACGTCCTGTTTTTGTATCAGGTTCCCTGACGCGGTTATCGGATCAGTGAACCTGACAAGCCCTGCACATATACGGTTGATTGCGTTAGGTTTTTATTTACTCAGTTCAGTAGTATTAGTGAAAAAGACAACATGGATGACGACAAACCATTAGCAATTGTTTTTTACTGTTGCAAGTAAAAAAAAAATAAAAGAACGTTTGGGTACAGAATATATTTTAATAAATCTTTGAAATGTGATTAAAAATTATTATTATTTTTTTTTTGACATCGCCATTATCATCCCAGATAAAATACTGATACCTACATTGTCCATTTTACCGATTTTCTAACTCCAATAATAACAATTGATAGTGATAACAATAGCTACTTTTCGTTTTGAAATAATGAAAAAACCATACGTGTGTGGAGACTAGGTATAGCAAAAGCATGTTAAGTTCACCTTCAGATTCTCTGATAATGTTTATAACCGGATGAGTGTAATGAACTGTTTTTTTAATAATTCTGTCAAATAAAATAAATGTTCAAATTCTTACGGTTCATTGCAGCGGAGATTGAATCCCCGTTTTTATACTATATTATAATCCCCTTCTGCCACAATAGATTACCCTAACCTAGGCGTGTATTGAATTCCAGTTTTTAACCTAACAGAGAGACTAACCTGCTTATTTCACCCCAAAATATTGCCCTAACCATGGACAGTTAACATTTTACAAAACGTAATCGTTCGTAGATTGAACCCTCATTTTTAACCTAACCAAAACTAATTACCTTCTTTCGCCCCAATAGATCACCTTAACCAAGAGACTCTATTAGGCTCACCTGTTAAACATATTTATAGATTTTTTTCCAAGTAAACCACTTTTTTACGAAAAAATTTATTTATATATATTTTATTATATTTTTGTTATTAATCTTAATTGTATTATTTTTTTCAATAGATAAAACATTCGAAAGAGAAATCCAGTTGACTGTACATCGTAGAACTCACACAGGCGTCAAACGGCACATTTGTAGTTATTGTAGTAAAGAATTTGTTACGTCGCATCAGCTTCAGACACATATACGAATTCACACAGGTCAGTTTTAAGAAATTTATAGTAAAAAACATAAAACGCTGTATGGTTATTTGTAGGAGAAAGACCGTTTTCTTGTGCGCAGTGTGATAAACAGTTTACAACAAAAGGAAACTTAGCAACGCATCTACGGTTACACAGTGAATACAGACTCAAATGTGAAGTGTGTGGTGAGACATTCCAGCAACAAGATGCTTTAAAAACTCATAGAAAAACCCACAAAGGAGCCTTACAGCACATTTGCGAACACTGCGGTAAAGAATTCCTAGGCGCTTATCAGTTAAAGAAACACGTACGATCTCACACCAATAATGTGTCAGGTAATTTCTTTTCAAAATGTATTATAAGATATTTAATACATATTTCTTTCAGATGAAAAATCATTCTCATGCTTTAAATGCGATGAAAAATTTACGAAAGGAATTGAATTAATGAGGCACGTCCGTACGACTCATGGTGACGGAGATGCCCTTCAGTGCCATTTTTGTGGAGAAGTATTCAAAAAACGAGGCGAACTTCAGATACATTTGAAAACACACACCGGTGCAAAACGACACGTGTGTGATACTTGTGGGAAAGAGTTCCTAGACACTTATAAACTGACTGTTCACAAAATGTCTCATTTAGGTAAGTAGAGTTTTGGTTTCTGTAATTTGTGTTGATTTCTGTAATGTACATTTCAGGTGAAAGACCATTTGCATGTTCACAATGCGACAGACGGTTCTCTGAACGCAGCAAACTGAGACATCATGAGCGCCTGCAGCACGGAATGGGCGACGGGGGACGCTGTAACGGATGCCGGAAAGCTTTCGCGACAGCTGAAGCGTTAGAGCGACACGTGTCTACGTGCTCGGGAGCTTCAAACACATCTGGTGCTCCCGATGATCCTGCTAACCTTAAATGCCCATATTGCGGTAATTAAATTGAAATTATATAATACAACCTTACTTTTGTTTTTAGTTCAATTAGTTCTATATTTGAGTAAAAGTTTATTTTAAATAAATAATTGTGATGCGACGACACATGCAGCACATTGTTAACCATTTTGTGGGCAGTACTAACTACCGAGCTGATAGCAATATGGTTGCCAATGCATAACATTTTTAACATAAAAAAAGCTGCCGTGGGTGCCACGAAACTTTCTGATACGTAATACTGACAGTGAACAGTGTACGTGATTATTATTTTATTGAAAGATATGAAAGTGAAATTTAATTAAAGATGGTCGTCATTAAATTTTGGTAATAGTTTCATATATGGATTAGCATTGGTTGTTATGTATCCATCGTCTTTCCTAATCTAAGGCCAAAGTAATTACCAACTGTGTTATACATTTTACATGTAAAGTTAGGGCAATTTTTTACCTTGTTAAAGACCCTTTTTAAAAATTCTGACCTTGTCATATTTCTAGTTACAGACCAAAGAATATTCATTCCAAAAATCAGATTTCCAGCTTGTGTGGAAGTGGGAGAACTTTTGATATCTATGGGAGCGAATGAGGACATTTCCTTTTAAATATAAATATTACTTTTTAGATTTGGTGTTTGAGAAACGAGGTATGTTGAAGATTCACGAGAAAGTACATACAGGTGCCAAGAGACATATTTGTGAAGCTTGCGGCAAGGAATGTATGGACACTTACAAATTAGCAGTTCACAAAATGAAAGCACACACAGGTATTTAAAAGATAAAAAAAATTAAAAATAAGTCTTTTAACATAACCATTTCAGGAGAGCGTCCGTTCTGGTGCCCTGAGTGTGATAAGCGTTTCCACGAACGCAGTCGTCTCCGGCAGCACATGCGGACAGCACATGGGCTCGGCGACGGGTACCGCTGCAACAAGTGCAAGAAGTGGTTTGCGCGAGCTGAGTGGGTCGAGCGTCACGAGCCAACATGTGGTGGCGCAAAGCCGCACGCGTGCTCGCACTGCCCGGCGAGGTTTGACAGTGCGTTTGGGCTTGAGATGCACGTACGTATACACACAGGCGCGCGCCCATTCTTGTGCAGAGCGTGCGGACGCGGGTTTGCTCGCAAGGAGACGCTCAACGAGCACGAGAGGACGCACACCGGCGAGAGGCCGTTCTCATGCACGCAGTGCGACAGGACGTTCATGAGGAAGGCAGAGCTCATAGCCCACAGGCAAGAGCATACCGGTGTTTATAGACATGTCTGTCATGTGAGTATCAATGATTCCACTAAACTGGAGACGCATTTCTATTGTTACATACTGAAATCGGATGGAGGTCTGTCACAGCTTTCTAGTGATTGAACCGTTTGGTCGAGAAAGCTGAGTAGTGACCCAATACAGATCTGAGATATAAAAATAAAATTTTAAGTTTTTGGCGCTATTTTAGGGGGGTAAATGGGTTAAAAAAAATTAAATTTTATTTAATCCTAGTGAGTGTAGTATCAAATGAAAGCTGACAATTCAAGGAATTTAAATATGTAAACGTTTAACAAATTTAAAAAAAATCATAAAATTTTTTCAAGCCAATCTCAAAAAGTAATAATGAAAAAATCTGTTTTTTTTTTAGTGTTATTTAAAAACTAATACTTAATTAAAAAGTAGGATGTAGTAAAAATGTTAAATACATTACACACTAATTTTCTCTTTATACAGATTTGCGGAAAGACGTTTAAATGTTCGAGTGGTTTGAGCCGACATAGAAGCACCCATTCTAAAGAACGGCCATACGTGTGCCGTGTGTGTTTTAAAACATTCAGTCGGCGAGATGGACTCAGAAGACATTCAAACAACTGCCACCCAAAACAAGCTTGGCCTGATAACACAATTACCTATCAAAAGTAAGATTCGACTAACTTATTTAAATGTTTTTTCCTTGAAAATGTGCAATACCAATTCCTATTTAGAAAATTAGTAAATAAGATCGTTAATTAATTAGTTCTATGGAATATTTTTATTTCTTTATTTGTATAAATTATTAATCAACGTTTTTCAGGTTTGCTGAAACACACACTGGAATTCAAATGCACTGAAGTGTTAGTTTGTTTTTAGGCGAGCGGTTTCCTGTCAAAAAGATGTTTAGAAATGAAGTCGTGGCTAATGAACCATATACAGGTTGAGACATGGTGGAATCGATAGTAGTACCTAGAACTACATTTTCATGTAATTTTTTTAAATTGGGTTGCATAGTTTTTTTAAATCGCAAATTTTTTGCACTTTTATAAATTTCTTATTTTTCATCTTAAACTTGTATTTTATTCCCCTTTTGTGTAGGGCTAAAAAAATTTTGAACACGGTCTTACTTTAGTTACTCGTAATTTACAAAAAAGCACCTTTTCACCCCTTTCACCCCCTACAAAACTACCCCTGCACCCCATGATTGACTACACTCAACGGTTTCTTAAAGTTAAGATATAAAATTACGTTTTGACCTAATTATATTTCATACTTTTTTAATAAATAATTAATTTATAATTAATTGAGCCATGTCGGATGTTAAAAACTACATCACTACTTTTGGTAAGAACTAAGTAACCGTGTTCAAAAATTTTTTAGCCCTACTCAAAAGGGGAACAAAATACAAGTTTAAGATGAAAAATAAGAAATTTATAAAAATGCAAAACATCAACCTTTGTGCGATTGAAAAAAGCTCTACGCAACCAAATTTAAAAAAAATACATGAAAAAGTAGATCTAGGTACTAGCTATTGATTCCACCATGTCTCAGCCTGTATATATTTCGTTAATCACGACTTAATTTCTAAGCTTCTTTTTGGCAGTAAACTGCTCACTTATTTATTTAACGACTGAAAATTATAAGATTTTCGCTCACACTATTGCCTATTTACCGATTTGAAGTTATTTTTATTTAATCGTAGAATTTATATTTGTGGTCAAATTGCGACTTGGTATTTTGTAGAAAATAAATATTAATATTGCTGATTAAATAAGACCAAAACCTCAAGTCTCAATAAATTAATATGTTCGCAAAAGTTTACACAAAATTTAAAATATTCGTTTGAATGAATATGTTGTCTATATATAAAACTATGTTTTAATTTAAATGATTGTAAACGATTTGTTTAAAAATTGTAGAATACTTTTATTGTAATTTTTAATAAGTATGATAAATAAATGATATTATTTTATTTGTGTTTTTATTTTTAAATCTTTTTAATTATATACAATAGGTTAATAAAAATATTAAATAAAAGAATTATAAGCATAATTATAGCATAATATGCTATCACTTTCATGACAAAAAAACTTTAGCTATTAAATTTTCTTCTGATCTATTTGAAACTTGGTTGGAAAATCTATATTGGTTTAGTTTGATATAGTCCAATCATATTAGCAGCAATATAGCCCAAATCGAGAACTAATTCGGACCAAAATGTTTTTGATGGAAATGTTCTACTAGGTAAAAAACATGTAAGAATAAGGTAGTTTCATTACTACAGGTTACCTCAGTAACTTTTGACCAATCAGCTTGAGCACCCCAGATTATGTATTTTCCCCTTCTCGTGCTGAGTTACAAGGCTACAGTTAAGATTGGGCACATCATTCCCCCTCTTCAAACTTGAGCACTCCCGATGACGTATTTCCCTCTCTCGTGCCAGCTACTGAGGCTACCTTGTACTTTACATACCTTTATTTATATATATAAATAAAAACAACTAGATTGTCTAAACGTCAAAAAATTTAGTGAGCAACAATATAGTATAGAGCGAGCTTTCAATTCACATAAAAAATATAATAAATAATAATTAAATACAAATAATATAATATAATATACTTTGGCTTATTAGAAGGTTAACGTTCGTACCTCATCAATCATTTGAACAAATATAACTATCATCAATCCTATATGCACATCAACACTTACTTGACTAACTAGTTGTATTGTCATCAAGCGATTAATTCTAATGAATGCAATAAGGATATAAGGAATTGTGAAATGATGAATAAAAAAATTGACAGATTACATAATAAATAATAGTTTTAATTTCCTGACACTTTCAGAAACATGAAATGGATTAACTTATGACTTGATACTGAATGGCACTGCGGAGGCAAAATGTCTATACACCATGTAAAGTTATATAACTGACTAGTTAATCATGTGTATATAAATGTTCTTTGGCTAAATAAAACATAACACAATAATAATAATAATAATAAAACATTTTTAAGTAAATCAAAAATTACATTTCTCTAATAAATTTCATCCTTCTTCTATTTACGTATAACATATTTTAAATTTTAACAGAATTAAACTAAAAATAAGATAACAATTGTTTTTAAATTTTTTACATAATATCAAATTAAATATTAAGGTATAAACAACTAAATAACGCGAGAGTTTCACCTGTTTGAAAATTCAACTTTCCACTGTCGATTATTGTGACATGGTGTCTCGTGTTATTTAGTTTTGCATACATATTAAATAAAAACTATAAACACAAATAACGTCTGTACTAGAGTCATATTATACAAGCAGCTAATACTCGGGCTATTTTATAACTATGTATCGTTAATCGATCTTGTCTGTATGGTTTGTTGTTATTGTCATAAAAACTGCTTGTATAATATAAAATATAACTTATATCATTTATAACTTGATTACAAATAAACGTAACAAATGGGAATATACATAAGTATGTAGCTTACGGTTATTTTCTTTTAAATTTACAAACAAATATCATTATAATATTATTTATATTTAATTATACAACGCGTTTTTAATTTTTTTAAATATACACACATATTTAAATCATATAAAAAAAAAACGCTATTGAAAATATAGTTCCGTTTCTTTGTTAACCTATATTTTGATATCGATGCTGAAACTTATAAAGAAAATAATAAAGAATTGGATTAATAGTCACGATAAATACAACAATTATTTTTGATATTCATTCCTGTATAGAGCTGTCACAAATACCCAGTGAAAGTACTTCAAGTATCAAGTACTTTGTTATTTAAAATGTATTAAAATAAAGTGCTAAATTCAAGTATTATGAAAAAAGACAAGTACTTTACTTGTTAAATCGAGTTTTATATTAAATATTACTTAGAGTATTAAGTATTTTTTACTATTTTTAAAGTAGTCGAAGCATCAAGTACTATTTTTAAATGTACTTGAATAAAAAGTATTAAAAGTACTTGAAGTACTTTTCCAGTATTTTACTTGAAGAACTGATATGTAGCTCTGTACCTGTTGTGTTGTAAATATTCAAAAACGATAAAGTAACGGAATTTACAGTAAAACCATTTAATTATTTTATTAAAGGGACTGAAAAATTATACTAAATTCTACTCGCTAAAATTGTAGGCACCATTAGACTATTTTAACACATACTAATACAGTTAACTAGCATCTGATAAGTGAAAAATCATTCATTAAGCCCCAATTGAAAAGCATAGTTTCACTCTAAATTACCGATATTTTTCATAGTTCAACTTAAATAATTCCCTGTATGCACCAATTTATAATTCTGTATTTATTTGGGAAAAGCAACAGTGATGTATTTACGTAAGGACAAAAAGGACACTTGCCCTGGACGGTGAAGCCGTCAACGCCTAAAAATACAACAGCATTGAAGTGTTAATTGAAAAAACGTACTGTCTTCAGCCAGGGGAAATACAAATATGTCATTGAGAAAGAAGTAGGTATGTCGTTTTTGCTTATTTTTTAGCATAGGCATTTTAAATCAGAACTGTTTATTACTGAAATAACTGCTTTTATCGAATAGATACGGAAATAAACCATTGAGTGAAATCAATTAAAAAGTTCAGTAAAAGTTGCATTACCTGACATTTACGATAACAGTAAAAACGTACAAGCTCGCTAATCAGACATTTGTTAATAAAACAAGCTTAGTAATTAGACATTCTTCCAAATTAAACAGTTTTAACATCGTAAGCTAGGTAACTAGACATCAACCAAAAATCATTCTTAATTTTCTACGTACATTCAGTAATTAGACAAGGATTCACGGTGTCCGATCAGCGAGCTTGTACTGTACTCAATATATATATATATATGTTAATTAATTATAAGGCATGCCGTTGTACATAACAAATATAGTACGTATGCATTGTTATGAAAAACATAGGACATTAAATTATTGCAATAAGTGATTTTACAAGCTGGTCTGTACCACATCAGCTAGATACCACAACTTTTAAACTAGTGTAGTACAGATTCCAGTTCTTTTTAACCGTAATGGAATGATTTGTGATTAATATGAGCAATATTAGGTGATGGTTACCATATTTCTTCGATTCAATAAATTTTTTTTTTCAGCACGATTAGAAATAATATGGTATTTAAAAAAAGTATATTTAGAAACATAAATACATAATGCTAGTTAACAAGCAAATTGAGTGACAAAAAAGTGGAAAACTGTAATACATATGATCGAAAAATCACACTATTGCTTCCCAGATGATTTTTAAATTAAAACACATTTATAGTTAACTCGTATGTTACTAAATACACTTTAATAGAGTTGGATCACTAGAACACATTAGCAAATTATTTATTTTGGTGTTAACGTAATTCTCTGAGCATTAAAGGGTAACCAAACAATTGTTTTATCCAATTTTAGTCATCAACGGTGGAAAGCTGAAATCAAATAAGCTATATTTCAAGCTGCGCCAATGGTTAATTTTATTGCGCAAAATTACTATCGTATTGATTAAATAATTAAGTTTCAGTTTTCCACCAACGATATGAACTGCAAAGACAAGCAGAAATGCAGTAAGCTTTAATTATTTAAACTCCTATCTATGAAAAAAGACCCATAACGATACCAAACATAATTTTTAATCGATTATTATTATATATAATATATTTCATATAGGTAGTATTTATTAATATTGTTATTCATTTTGATTGAATATTTAGGTTAATAATGTCAAATACAATATATAACCTCTCTTAAAAAGTTTATTTCCCCTCTAATCCCACACATATGTTAAAAACTCACTCAACATTAGGTTAAAATTAATAATAAAGAGTGTGTCATATTTTCATTTAAAAAGATTCAAACTTATGTGCCAGTTACAACCATAGACATTAAGAACTGGACAGCGTGATCCGCATTTTAATATGGTCATCAAAAGTGAGAGAGCATGTGTCAACCATGTATTATCTCTCTCTTACACAGTGCTCTTATAAACTAGGAGACCGAAGTTGGTTGAAACAATTTCTGTCTCTGTGGCTACTTTATTATACTCATAAGATATGGATGGCGCAGTCCATGTCTATGTCTAAGTTACAACCTACAATGGCGGGCAAGAGACCAAGAATATCATAGAGAAGTTGTGCCATAGCACTTCGTGTAAGTGGAAGCGACGCTTAAATAATAAGAGAAAGAAAACCTATTCATTCCCAAGTGGGAGTAAGAAGGAAATGTGTACGTGTGAATGCGTAATGTACTTGGAATATGTGTTTAACAAAAATGGAATAGGTCACCATCCTTTCATTCTCTTTCTACTGAAGATTCGCTTTTTCGGTTACCTCACCTACTCTATGTTATATTATCTCTATGGGAAATATACATTTAAAGAGTATATTTTAAAAAAAGTCTGTTAGTTAATGCTCAAAGAAGAGGAATACGATAATTATCAAATATCACTGGAATTCAATAAATTTTTTTAATACATATTCAACAAAATATCAATCCGTCTTTTAATCATACAAATTCTGACCATAAATATTTTGTACATCTCTTAAACCTACATAACACAGATAAAACGAGAAAATAATAACAGGTTGTTTACGTTTCTTTCAATCCGTAGCCGAATTAGATTTGATCCAATTTACATTAATATACTTTTCTCTGGCACGATTTCAACTTTATTTGTATACGTAATTTTACGTCCAGATTAATTTGGGTAATTATTGATATTTACTATTAGAAACTATCACAAACAAATATACAAACTAAAACTACACTGACTTGTGAAAATTATATACACAGAAAAAAAATGACGATATTCAAATTTTATCAAAGTGTAACATTGATAAGAATTACAGTATAGACATATAAATAAAAAACAATTTTAAAACTTGACACCTCTACTTTTCAATACTTTTTGCATATAAAAATTCTATTTATTTTTTGCAGAGTTACAAAGTTTTAGAAGAAATAATAAAAAATTCATATTTTTTTGTAAATTTTGAAAGGGTGTAAAAATTTTTTTAGGTAAAATCTATTTACGTTATTCAAAAGTGTAGAATTTCAGCTTCAAATTATTATTTTTATTTCAAACAAAACTTTTGTTTTAACTTTGTGAGATTGTAAAGGGTCATCATACGACGTTTGTTAAAAAATGTGTGGAAGTCTTGACTTTTCTTTAAAATGCATTTATTGTTTTTTTTTTTATAAAAGTATTTGAACTTAGATTATTTCTGTTTAAATAAATCAAGAAATCAAAATGATTGTGTTCTGTAATACACTAGACTGTCGCTAATCCAGCTATTCCTTGCATAAAAAAGGCTAGATTATAGAGTGGGTTGGGTTACTCTCAGTAATCCGGCACGTTCTAACTAGAAGACATATACATATGTAATACTGTACGTATGCGGTAAGCAAGGCCGGATTAGCAAATGTAATGCTGCTCGTACCGGATTAACGAGACTCCAGTGTATTTAGTTTATTTATGGTAGTAATAGTCGGTAGTAAATATAAGGTTTTCATTAAAAAATGTGCTAATTAATTAACACAATAATAGTGCATATATACACTTATGTTCATTTGCAGGAGGATATTTAACAAATACCCTTGCATTTGTATTTGTTTTGGTGTATTCTATTTCTTCTAAATTCTAAAAGGTCAATAATAAGCTTCTTAAAAGTACAAAATCATGTTCTTTTTTATATTATTATTTTATTTCACTCTAAAGCAAATTCTCCGAACGCACAGCAATACCTAACAAACGTTTTGTCGATCAAACCCGGCACGGATTACAAAAACCGCAAACACAAAGAACAAAAGCAACTCAGATTTTACGTTATCACACAGTTCTTACGCATGTCCGCATCGCCGTCATCGCTGTCTGTCTCGTGTAGTGCGGCGGCCGCAGCTGCGCCCGTCGCCACGCCGTTTGTGAAGCTCGGAAAGTACGGAGCGTAGTCGAGGCCAGCGCGTTCGTAGAACAGGATGTATGCCGAGCTTGTGTCCATGCACGGTAACTTTGTCTTGAGCGTCGTGTCCGGCTTGGCGACTTCGCGGCACGAGCTATCGTTGTAGCAGTACCATGACCCGTTCGGGTTACATGCATAACAGATGTAGTGGCCACCGTTTAGCAACCCCGAATGGCTCTGCAAGTTAAAGTGAATATTTGATTTTTGTTTAATCGCAGGATGGTAAAGTAACTTACGACCACGGCGTAGAGTTGATACTTCAAATCAAAAGCATCCTGCCCAGATTTGAGCTTGTGCTGGTGAAAGTCACGTAGATTCTCATCGTCCACTGGAGTTCTCGTTAGACTCGTCGACTCGAGCCGCTCTCTGACCGTTCGTGTTCCATTACCAATGCGCTTCGCGTCTAGCTCGCGGTGCCGTAGAATCGTCTCTTGTGGTACGCTTGCTAGGTATTCTGTTGGATCAAAATCACTGAACGGGAAGTTGACGACCTTCTGAGTTTTCACCCACTTGCCGTTGACGCAGTCGAACCGTTTTAAATGGACGACCTTTAAAATAAATTCGCTCGGTGAATTTATATATTTTTTCATTTGATATTCTCACACTTACCAGTACTGGAGGTAACTTCCATATCTGTAGTTTCTTAGTTGCGGGTTGGAGACTCTTACATGAGCTACAGTGGTACTTTGCTTCCAGTCTTTCCTCTGACGTAAAGGCACGCAAACAATGGTCCAAATCAATTGGCTCTGTATGTTTTTTACGACATTGCGCTACAGTTTCATGTTCGACCCATATCTACGAAATAAATTACAATATAAATAAAACTGAATAGTTGATTGTTAAAGATTTATACGTACTCTTTCTCTAGAACTCTGGTAACGTAAATGTAATGCTGTTTGGTCCCAATCTATCGCGATAGATAAGTCAGAAAGTAGCACAGTCGAGTTGCATATCATTAAAAGTGGTGTACAGTCCGAGGGTAAGCTGCACCCACGACAAAACTTATTCCACGGACATACAGCACACCACCTGCCCCCTATTGTCGAACTAACCATACGTAATGTAAACGGGAACTCATATTTCAGTGAGTCATCGCTGAAAATATAAAATATTAACTCTTTGACCTAGGCAGGCTAGGCAACTGCTGAGGGCCTGTAATTCCTGGGGGTCCGGATTTTCAAAAGTAGAAGCGAAAAAAATCTTCAGATATGTATTACTGCGGATAATTAATTAATTAAATTTTCTAAAAAAATATTTTTCGAATTTTTTGGCTGTATATTTGAAAAAAGGTAAAAAAGAGAGTCCTAACGCTATTACACTGCTGCTAGATTACTTTATCTGCCGTTATCATGGATGCAAATGAATTTCCAGCATAAGAGATACAGGTTTGGTTAAATAAGATTAATTATTTGTAAGGAAGAGGTGAGTATTATTACACCAAAAAATATTCATAATTCTATGTGGTTTAGGCGGTATACCCAACAAATTTGAAAATTTGGTATTTCTTTAAATGGTTATAACTTTTTTGCCAGAGTAGATAGGTACTTTTTGTTTGCGGTTTCTTAAGGCACTTTTGATCGGTGTATTTAGAATTTTTATATCACTTTTTGTTTCCAAGTACTGAAAAGTAGAGATTTCAAAATGTATTTTTATTTTTTACTCATTGTTTCTAGCAGTATCTTGGTTCCTTCATTGTGACAATTTATATTATTTTATCTATAAATTATAAATATAATGATATACATTGATGAAAATAAATTTTATGTCAAGTATTGGAGATAAAATATCTAAAATTTGAATAGCTTCAATTGTTTCAATACAGCTTAACAATTAGAAAACTAAAACTATACCGTTCTTAATGAATTTTATTTTGCTATTGAAGATACATGTTATTTTGTGAGCCCACAGCAGGATAGTTTTTTTATTTTCGAACAATTTACTTTTATTTTTTAATTTGAACTCGAACCTGAACAGTTTTTGAATCCAAAAACTTTGCACCATGTTCAACCTTAACCTGAACCGAAATTTATCATTGAACATGAACCAAACCCGAACCATAAATAAATTCCGGTTCAAGTCCCTGGTTCAAATATACCATAGAACGATAGAAACCGCAAATAAAAAGTACCTATCCACTTCGACAAAAAAGTTATAGCCATTTAAAGACATTCCGAATTTGAAGTTTTTTGAGTACATGGCCTAAATCATATAGAATTATGTATATTTTTTGGTGTAGTAATATTCACCCCTTCTTTACAAATAATTCATCTAATTTAACCAAACCTGTATCTTTTATAGATAATGAGATCGCCATGTTAGAAAAGTTATTTGGGACACCCAGTATAAGCTAGGTAAATGGCTGTCATTTATTATTTTTAAATTAAACATATTATAATTTATATTTTTAAATCTCAGGTAAAATATGTACTTACCAGTCTGTAGCATGATTAGTTTGATCAGTTTGTGGAGTCGGACTAAGTAGTCTCTTCACTTGAGCCAAAACAGCTGCGTACAGCTCCTTACAACTTGTGGTTGTGCTGTGGCCAAGCAACAACGGCATGCCAAATAGGTTTGGCTTGCACTTGTGCTGCGACAGGAAGTACGCCTCCTGCCTGACCATCTTACGGTGGATCGCGACCAGGTAAGGCGATCGAGACATTGGGTTTTGTTTGGTTTCAACCAGTTGTACGCTGTTTGATCGAGATTTTACGTTGTTCGTTCCTGCTCCTAGCGACTGTAATCGATTACGTGATTATTTTGTGTGTATGAATATTGCGGTTATGATAGAGAAAGACAACGTTATGGAATTCAAGTCTATTTATATAATTATAATAATAATGCAAAATAGAATCTACATAGAGAAAAAATATCCATAGGGAAGTTAAAATACAACAATGAACAAAAATTATAAGGGGCAAGCAAAACTGATCTCACAACGAAAAAAAAAGTCCTCAACTACACCAGGTGGTGATCTCTAGTAATCCAATCAAATTAAATTTTAAAAGGAATAAATATTCGCCTCAATTATAGAGTAGGTCCCTGGAAAATAAACGAAAAATAATAAATATACAAAAAAAAATAAAAAAAATTGAAATTGAGTGCTGGTTGTGCTTAAATCGACAATGCAAAAACAAACAGGGTCTATTTTATAGACAAGAAAATTTAGCAGCCCGTCAGATATTTAAGATTTAGGTTGATTTGATTATTACAAAAACAGTAAGATCTGTGCTCACAGCTGCGTTTTTAATTTATAACGAGACAAAGATGTTACAAAAAATGAGGCAACGCATTTTTAGCAGCCATCTTGTAGAATAATGTCCCCTTATGCAAAAAATATATAAATCTGACGCGTAAAGTGCTCCACTTGATTAGGAGAGTCCGTCAGGCAATCCCGTATATGTATATACAAAAACCATTTTAAATAAAAATAAACTTACACATTTCGTCAAATAAAAATAATAAAAGAAATATTGCTGTGTAGCATTTTAAATGGAGTAAATTGCTTCCCAGTTATCTTTATTTTAATATTATTTTAATTTTACTAAAAGTAACATTTTGTTTATATTTGAACTCTACCAGCAAACAGTTGCAATTGCGATTTAATATCACGAGATTGAATTTGTAGAGAACAAACTTATCTTCAAAACAAATATTTTTGTGTTATTCTGCGGTTAATAGATTATGAAAAATTTAATATGCAAAACAGGCAATCAAATTCAATATTTTTTTTAGTATAGTCCCTTTTACTACAATTTAAAGTTTAAAGTAAAAATAAGTTTTGAACTCGTAAATAGTTTCTCTATAGTTTCTAGCTGAACCGTTAATTTTTTGGAAATTTTTATTAACTGTAGAATACCAATATTACATTTTTTAGATAAACAAGTTAAATTGTTAAATTAAAAAAAAAGAAAAAAAACATTTTGGTCTAGAGTTTTAAACGACTCTCACTCCTGAACTATTTATTAGTTTAAGAAATATTGGAGTACCAATCTTATAGGAAATTTTCTTGTTTATAAACTAGATCCTGTTCGTTTTTGCTCTATCTAAGATCGTTTTCTCTGCATTAAGCATAACCGGCACTTAATTTTTTTTTCATGTATTTCCCGAGTACATACAGCCATGCATTTTTGATATTTTTTTACGGGCATCATTTGTCATTGATTGGCGCTAGTTTAATTGAGGCGAACATTATTCCATTTGTCATCTATAGAAAATTTCTAATTTGATTGGACTATAGTAACACCACTGATCATTAATTTTCTATCCCACTATAATATAAACTGTGTATATTTATACTGGGTGTCCAAGATAAGCGTGAAATGCATAGGTATATCCTATGACAGGGTTTCTTAAAGTGGTGGGCCGCGGCTCCCTAGGGAGCCGTGGCCTTCCCATAAGGGGGCCGTGAAGAACCATAAATATAACAGATAAATTGACTATCGTTAAAAAAGTTTAAATGCTCATAAATGTATGCACTTTCTTAAATTATATAAATGAAACAAAAAAAAAAAAATTTTTAACCCATCTGGGTTTCAAAAAAAATTAGGGGGGCCTTGAGTTATCAATACGAGCTGCAATGTATTACTACATCAAAAAATATTAATAATTCTATTTGGTTTAGGCGGTATACCCAAAAATCTGAAAATTCGGAATTTCTATAAATGGCTATAACTTTTTGTCAAAGAAGATAGGTACAGTAGAAACCGGTTATAACAACCTCAAAGGGACCGGTCAAATTAGGTTGTAAAAGCCGATAGTCGTAATAACCGGCTAAAATACAATTATATGGGTTCAGTTGGACTTTTATTTTGAGTCGTTAAAACCGGTACATATTAATCGGAGTCGTTATAATCAGTTTCTACTGTATTTTTTATTTGCAGTTTCTTAAAGCACTTTTTGTGTAGAATCGATTATTTAGAATTATATTTTTTTTGTTATAGTTTATCTTTTTCAAATATTCATTATTGTTATTTTGATTGTTAATTTGTGATTTTTGTTTAACAATTTTTGTTTTTCATGACCTACTTAAATGTTTGAAATAAAATACTTTATAAATATCACAAGTATTTAGTACTTCGACTTATTTTTTTAAATAATTATGACAAGTGACATATCGTTGTAAAACACGTTCAAATAAGCTATAGCCATTTGAGTGGCCCATAAGAAAAGCTAATGTTAGGGTTTGTAACTCAGAAACTAAGTGATATCAAAATTCTAAATAGGTACACCAATCAATTATACACAAAAAAGTGCTTTAACCCGTTAGTCGCATTCGATCTGAGAGATACATACGATATTTATTTAGACGTCATTAATTTACGGTAGCAGTGGAGGGGATGGTACTCCGTCTAGCCTCGTAACGTAAGGGTGATTTTGGTTTATTAGTGATCTAACTTTGCTATGAGGATTTTTTTTGTCTAATACAGCTAATTTGTATCTAGTAGTATATTGCGACTATTTACGTAAGTATTACAAAACATTGGACCTTAGATAAGAGAACACGGTTGACGAGGTACCAATGTGGCCAATGTGAAAAACATCTTTGCTTAGAGCATGCAAAAATTTTATGTGAGGAATGTTTTTCTAATAAAAATTAATAGAAGATTAATAAAAAAATATTCCCATATTAAACTTATTATAATCTGATTTTTGTATGTCTTGTTACTTTATTGGAAAAATAACTATATCTGTGAACAGTTTTTCAAAATTTTTGAATGAATTACTTTAAAATAATATAGAATAATTTAATCTTGACCCTATTCCTCAAAATCAATATTAATTTTTTTGTAAACCTGATTTTTAACTTATGTATCTATGGGATACATTGCGACTCATGAGGTTCCTTAACGTATTGCGACTAACGCAGGGTTAAAAAACTGCAATAAAAAGTACCTATCTACTTTGACAAAAAAGTTATAACCGTTTATAGAAATTCCGAATTTTCAGATTTTTGGGTATACCGCCTAAACCACATAGAATAATTAATGTTTTTTGATGTAGTAATACTCACCCCTTTCTTACAAATAATTCATCTGATTTAACCACATCTGTTTAGGATATCCCCATGCATTTCACAGTTATCTTGAACAACCTGTATATTTAAAATAATAAAAAAACACAAAATATTGCTACAGAGAAGAAGCAACAGATATTTTTTAATCAAAATGGGTGAAAACTCTTTACCATTGTTTTTTACTTGAATATAAATAAAACTAATAATTAACTAATAAAGAACTTTACTACAATATTTCCATTTGAAATTTACCAAAAAGAATCAGAAATATTATTAAAAACGGTTTTCAATTTTTCAAAAAATTATGTTTTTCAACTGTTTGTGATGCTTTGATGGAAAACCACCTTAAAATACATAAAAAAATATATACGTATAAACAAAATATACATGTACTCTAAAAAATTATATCACCCACTTCGATAACACAAATGTAAAATCATTTTGACAATTATTCTAAAACTATGTAGTAAATAGAGAACAAGTTTTTACTAAAAAATAGAATAGGTCTAACAATTTTTTTTGTTAATTTTGAATTACTTATAGTATAATAATTTATATACATTGTACAAATTAATAAATATTAGTTAAACTACTATATGCAAACAAATATGAAAATATTAGTTTCGGAAAAAATCAGAAGTAGAAGACCAAAACAAAAATAAGAGAATAATATTTTGATATAAAATACAATATTAATGCAACGTAATAAAAAAGCATGGTTCGATATTATCCTTTCATAGGATAGATTCAATTTAGAACCCTGTAAAAAAAACAATATATATACATACTTTTTTTTATATCTATGTATACAGGATGATTCAGCACTGTCGTGCCAAACTTGAACACTAGATTGAAAAAAATATTTTAAGCAAAAAACTCCCAATAAACATGTGTCCGGAAATTATTCCTTAGGGAACTACAGGCTTCCAAAGATTTTACTAAAAATGAGTTTTAATTTAATATCTAGAGAACCCTTTGTGATATAATTATGAAATTTAGTATTTAGTTTAGTAATAATATATGTTATCGATTTCTAATATTAACCAATTATATTTTAGGCCAGGGCTGTATGGGGCCAGTGGGCCCATCGATTTTGATCTAGTAATTGTTTGTTCCTTAATTTTTTTCCTGAGTTGGTACTTTTATAAGATTATATGACACAAAATACACAAAAACATACTTTGCTTGTTTATCATAGGATGAACCGTTTTCGAGATATATCGATGGAAAAGAAAGCATGCAGAATTAACCTTAATACGGATGCTTGAAATTATAAAAAATAAATTCATATTCTTTTTCTATGATTAAAGGTAAGAATAAAGTTTATATAAATAAACCTCCTAATATGAATCCTCTAAGATCTATTGCCAGTTCTATTACTGTTACATGTACTTTATTAACATGACTAAAAACAAACTAAAAATGGTTATTTGTTGATATGGATGCATTTTCGGAAGTATATTTATATTCACTTTTTGTCTTATTTTTTATCATGAAATAAGAATATAAATTTATTTTTTATAATTTCAAGCATCCGTATTAAGGTTAATTCTGCATGCTTTTTTTCCATCGATATTTCTCGAAAACGGTTCATCCTATGATAAACAAGCAAAGTATGTTTTTGTGTATTTTATGTCATATAATCTTATAAAAGTACCAACTCAGGAAAAAAATTAAGGAACAAACAATTACTAGATCAAAATCGATGGGCCCACTGGCCCCATACAGCCCTGGCCTAAAATATAATTGGTTAATATTAGAAATCGATAACACATATTATTACTAAACTAAATACTAAATTTCATAATTATATCACAAAGGGTTCTCTAGATATTAAATTAAAACTCATTTTTAGTAAAATCTTTGGAAACCTGTAGTTCCCTAAGGAATAATTTCCGGACACATGTTTATTGGGAGTTTTTTGCTTAAAATATTTTTTTCAATCTAGTGTTCAAGTTTGGCACGACAGTGCTGAATCACCCTGTATATTGTTAAATATATACACAATAATTCAAACTTCTTTAAACCCAAAACTAAACTACGGAAACATTTATAAAAACGCAATAAACTTTTTATACGTACATCAGTTCATTTCATTTCGGGTAACGAATCTATTTTCAAAAATATATATTTGATTGTCCGGAAAGTTCGTCGGGATATTATATCTAAATCTATTCAATAACTATCCAATCAAAAATTCCCGTTTTTTCATTTATAAACATCTAACATTCTAAATTTTGCATACACCTTCGTTATGGTGTTTTCAATAACGTGTAAAAAGTCCCCAACGATATCGCGTTGGCGTTGCAGATACTGAAGGTCTAATGTCCCGAAAAACGGTTATTTGCGAATATCTTGCTTTCTATGGCTCAGGGGTCTATGATGGTTATTATATAAATTGTATATTATTAAATTCTCAATAAAAAAGGTTCTATCCAATTTTTTGAAAAAAAAAAAAAAACAATCATTTTCGTGGTAGAGCGCAGAGAAACTATGGATTTGCATTCGCATATCTATGCATAGAATGCATGCGGTATAATGCACTCTATGACATAATCTGGACTATTTGCAATTCTATAGACAATTCTCTATAAGGTGTATCAATCGGATAAGTATATTAAAAAAATATTTTAATCAATTTTTATAACATTTAGTAAAACTACACATATGGTGATTTATGAAAAATAACCATTCCTGTAAAATTTTGTATTCATAATCTATAACTAAGCTCTTGCCAAGTTAATTAATGGTTCGACTAAAATAAGCTTTGGACAAATTGACTAGAAAAGAGTGAAAAATTGTGTTCAAATGACTTACATTTAACAATAGGTACGACAAAAATTAAAAAATCGAAAAAAATAATTATTTAAGCTACAAACATGTTTTTATTCTTTTTTTGCTGGAAAATTTTTTATTGATACTAGCACGAGATCTCTTGATAGCTCCTATTTAATATGCAAACCTTCAAATTCAAAAAAATGGAATGAATAGATTCCTCATAACATTTCGTATAATGAGCCATAAATTATTCTTTACTAAATTATATATTTTTCAAGTAATTGGGAGTCAAAATCAACTAATAATAGACGATAACAAGAAAAATTGTGTCCGCGCGAATCTTATTTGTATTATAAAAGAGGGATCATACAAGATTTGAGGATGCTGCCACACCTAATTTTGAAGAGGTGAGTTTGATGTACAGTAATACCGAAATTCATGTGCCTACCTCGATGCAGTCCTTAATTTTTAAATTTTTAATTACATTTCAAATGGTTCATAACAGGCATGAAAAATATCTGCCATGAGTATCATGGAACTTTCTTATACGTATTACAGAGATTGAACAGTGTACGTGTTTGCCATAGGTACCATGAGTCTGTCTTATACATAATACTGAAAGTAAACAGTGTGGGTTATACTAAATAATTATTTATTAAAATTCTCATCATCAATGTTGGAAAAAAATGTATGAGAAATAAGTTATAGACAATAACATACTCATTTTTAACATACTCATAATTTTAATCTAAAACATTTTTGTCTTATTTCAAAAAATTAAAAAAATTACAATTTTGTTTACCCATTTCTGGTTTAGTAATTATGTTTAACAAAATTCATTTGATACATAATGCCCATTCATTTTATTCTATCTTTTATTAGTTTGTCAGAAATTTGTTTCAATAAAATAAGAATCACGTACACTGTCAGTATTACGTATAAGAAAGTCCCGTGGCACCCATGGCAGATATTTCTTATTTGGCATATCAATAGTATGAAAAAACCGATTATTTAATTTTTTTACAAATTTTTAATCACCATATTTTAGATTTTACAGACCTTTAAATTTCAAAAATGATCAAAGTTATGGTATTATTATTTAATGAATTGTAATACCGTTATTTATTTTTACGTTTATAATAAAAATAATTGTTACCGTTTACAAGGTTGGTAGTTTATTGAAATAAGATATCTTGAAAAAATTAATATTTTGGAATATTACACCTCCTCCTTACATGCAATTAAATTGCATGTAAGGAGGAGATACGCGATTTTATTGAATTTTACATAGGATCGTTGTCAAGCTAGACCCAACCAATCAATCAAAGTTCATTAATATCGGTCCAGTGGTTCATGAGTTATGTGTGTGGCAAGGATTCAGGATATAGACAGACACGGAACGAAAAGTGTTTATCTTGACCTGAAATGAAAAGATCAAGTAGAAATTTTGAAATCGAAGAAAGTTTTTTTCTTTTTTTTTTACAACGATCACAAAGCTTATCATTTCATCGGTATGATGATGAAGTAAAAAAAATATTTTTACCAAACTAAAAAAAAAAATTTTCTGTTTTGGCACGATATTATGAGTACCACAATAATTATGACTTCCTCATCTACATATTCGTTTTTCTGGCAGTTTAATTTATCAATTAAAAAAAACACGATAAAATCAGTTTATTAGATCCTGAGATACAAGCAAACGAAATTCAGTGTGGTGAAATTGAATTTTAATTTTTATCTGTTGCTTGGGTATAGATATTATACAAAACGTATGGTTATTTTTGATAAAATCTTAGTGAAAATTGTGAATCTGTTTGAAAGTAATGGCATGCAGAGTGCGTACCTTAAAGCAGAAAATATTCGGCATGCACAGGGCTGAGTTCCAGGAGCTTACCTCGGATGTGACGGCCTCGCCACTGACGCCTCCCGTCAGTCTCGTCAGTGACTCTTCTGGTATCGAGTTACTGCTCGTTGACCCTGCTAGCGATTTACAACCATACAATTAAATCAAATTGTAAATAAATTAAATAACATGATTTCATCTCAAATATTCGCGATTGACACACCTTTACCTGAAATTCTTGGCGGTTGGCACCCCAGCGTGTTGTTCTCCGTGATGGCACATCTCAATGGCATTTCGTACGCGAACAGTTCCAGTATCGCAACTGATTTCAGTTTGCTTCTATCCTCAGGTAAGTTCTTCAACTGTGAGTTTGATACTTCAGCCAACAGTAATCGCTCAGACTCTATCTCACACAACGACTTCAACTGGAGTTTCAGATCTCCGTATGTTGATTCGGAATTAAGGCGGACACCATATTTTATCGGTACTGATGCATCCAACCGCATAACTGAAACAGAGTTTCTGTTATTTTTCAATCGTAAAACGTTTTCTGCAATATCTACCTAAAATTTCGCAGAGAGTAAAACTTTCCATCGGCAGAGGTAAACTTAGCATGCTGAAGGGATCAAATCGCACCGACTCATGTCCACAGCTCTGGCACATGACTTTAGACTTTAATTGTCCATGAAACAGGTCTGTAACGATGGATTTATTCCTGGCCGTGTGTTGTTCCCAAGCTTCACGAGCGACTTCGCAATCCGGCCGTCCAGCGGAATCTTTTAGCTCTCGGTATGGACTGACTGAAACCCGATTTAAATCTTCATGTAAGGCATCCAACAACCATGCTAGGAGTTCTTGCGAGTCGTGTTGGCCTCCTCCAGCTGCAGATGAAAGCATAAATCAGTTTTAATTATCCATGGGATATTATTATCCACCTTTACCTAAATGCGGAGCGTGTTTCGAGACGCAGAACCGTATTTTTATGGGCGCAACGCTTCGTGAGTTCCCGGCCCACAGTTCACGGCACAGTTCGGCGTAGCGTCTCGCCAGTTGCCCACGGGTCCCCAGTGGGTTGGTACAGTTAAGTTCACACAGCTGCAGGTCCTTGGAGAAGTATTGCCTGAGCGGACGCGTGTTGCTGACTGCTTGTAAAGCTGCGTTCATGAAGCATGTGTTTCCTAGATTGTGCAGGCCCGTCGCACCCGGCGGCGGGGATGCAGTTACTCGGCGTTCTTGCGAACCGGCACACAGGGCCACTAGCTCTTCCGGCCACGTTAGATCTTTGTTACGCACCTATATAAAAAAATTTCAACTGAATATGTATAATGTAATAACCATTCTATCTGTCTGGTGAGATTTCTTCATAGATTCTGAAACTACCAATTTGATTTTTGTATATCATGTAGATTCGTTCTCTCTGGAGTTAACAGGTAAAGTTTTTGACGCATGACAGCTGTAAATTTTAAATACTAACGTTTGAGTTATAAAATGATAGTTACCTCAAGTAAGATTTGATCGTCGTCACAGATTCCGAGCTCTTGCAGCGTGACGTTCTCGTCCTCGAGCATGATCAGTTGTTCAGGCGCTGTCACGTGCCACAGTCTCAGATCCTCGATCTTGAGCCCGAGCCTCTGTGCCAGGAACTCAGTGACCTGCCGCACACACGACAGCCGGCTAAACGCGGCCGTATGGGCGACGTATCGTCTCGGGACCGTTGGGGCTGTGACAGACGTGAGACCTACTGCGGACCCGTATCCACCCCACGCTGGAGGTGGGCTCACTTGGGACTGAGTCTGGTGTCGCATTATGCGGAGGTTGAGTGGATAAAGTTCGAGGTCTACCTCGTCGCTCCCAGGAGGTCGGATTACTTGACGAGGGAGCGGGAGAGACCCACCGTACCTACATAAATTCAAATTATGAATAAATAAATTTACTCTTTAATAAATGCTTATTTGTAAAACATTTTTTTATTTTTGACTAGTGTAAAATGCCATTTTTTGGTATATCTCGCACATTTTTTAACGACTCGGAGGACAGACATTATTTGTATTTGTACAAGAGTACCTATATATCGAACAAAATGAGATTAGGTAGAAAAAGGGTATCCGCCCATCATAAATCGTATATGTGCATGTGTGAGTCCTTTAACTCCGACTCTATCGCGAAATCCATCAATAAGTGTAACGCCCCTTGCTAAATTGGTAAATTGAGATCTACATTTTGATACCCCACACGCCTTGGAATACATTTTTATTAGTTATTTTTTTTAATAGCCCACTGCAGGTGTTATTTTTGATTTAGAAAAAAATAAGAACCAGGGTCAATCACACTAGTTTGGTTACACATTTCAATGTGCCACATGTCTCATTATTATTTTTTTGCCTAGCTTTAGTTTCTTAGTAACTCTCCCCTAAAAAATATTTTTTCAATATATTTCAAAATATTCATATTTTACTAGAGGGTGTCATTTTACATGTTCAGTAAAAATTTCATAGGTTCTAGCTTATATAGTTTACGAGGTATTGCGCTTTGACTGAAAAGGACGGACGAACGACAAAGTGAGATTAATAAGGGTTTCTTCGGAACCCTAAAAAGTAGATGTTGCACTGTTTTTAATTTTGATGAAAGTTTAGTCAGTTGTTATTATACGTATTAGTTAGCAGAAACTGTAATTAGAAAATTAAAAAAGAATCACATTTTAATCTATAAATTATTTTTACTTTGAAAATAGCTAATTTTGAAGTTTTTGGATTTTTTTGAAATTTCTGGCAGCTAGAAAAAATAAAATAACAAAACAAATTAAATTGCCCTTTTAAGATAATTATTAAGAGCATTTGTAAAAAAAAAAACAGTAATTTATCTTGCCTACACCCGCCCTCCCATGTAACTTTTATTTGCTTCACAAACACTTGTTTTTGGTGTTTTTGTAATATTTAACTTAGTTTTTTAATAGAAAATGTGCATCAATTAAGCTGATTTTTTGTGGGTATTGATAGTACAGTCAAAGTGTCGTACAAAATAAGGTCACCGTGCATTTTGGGTAGGCAGCAATTTTTTTAGGTGGGTTCGTAGAGGGACCATCATTGTTTCTTTAAAGTACAGATTCCAATCTTAAAAATGATTTTCTATTTTTACCATAATTACAGAGAGTTGAATGTTGAATTTTTTTACGAGTGTATTAAAAAAATCAAACTGTCTTTTTATCTGCAAACATCTTAGTTACTAAATTCACATACCACAGAGCCAAAGCCTTCCACAATGAATCAGGCACTAATTCAAAATCCCGATGTTGTGCTAACGTCAGATCTCGTTTCAACCGTCCACCCTCGCCAGTCAATGTTGACACTTTAAATACGGGTTCGGCCACCAGACTGGAATTATCGATCGGTCCTGGATTCATTACTTTCTTTACAACACAGCCACTGCTGCTCGATACACCGCTGCTGCTAGCCAAGCTGCATGTTTCACCGCGGCCCAACAAATCACCCATCGATTCTGGGTTACAGAAAAACATTTTTATTTTATTTTATATCTTATATTTTGTTATAATTTTATAATTATGTCATGTAATCTTCATTTTCTGATGTCAGTATTGGTAATTATTGTTACATTATGAAGATGAAGGTTTTTTAAATAAAAAAAAAAGAATCAAAGTCTACCATAGACGAGTTATTAGAGGCACAAAAAACTTAATGGAATTTATTACTAGAGGTCATCAAAATTTTTCTCAATGATACAATAAAAGTGCGAGTGGAGCCCCTTGTGTATTTGTGTCTTACATGGGGAGGGAAGAAGGGGCATATGTGACATTGACCCCTTCTTCCCCCCTTTCTTCCAGGATGTAACGTAACCTAACCTAACCTACTTGTTTTTAGTGATTTTTGACAAGAAAATTCAAAAACATGTTATTTATCAGATTTTTGCTATATTATTTTTGGAGATAGTGGAATTTTTATTTTGTTTTTTGTTTCCATATTTTAATTATTTGAATTGTCAGTTTTCATCTGATACCCCACTCGCTGACAAATATCAAACACTTTAAAGTTTATTTTTATTTAAATTTATTGTTGGTCCACCATATACTATTGATAATTTTGCCAAATTTCAGCTTTCTAGATCAAATGGTTCAATTGGTAGAAAGCTGGAACCGACACACACTATTTTCCAATTTCAATACAGAACAAATAATTTATTTTTAATATGACTAACCTGTTGAATTTGAAGTAAAACTTTCATCGCAAGCTATACCTTCTTCTATATTCCGGCAAGTACATCCGTCAGATCTCATCGACGTATACATCGACCAAGAACGCCACCACAAAGCGCTTATCAGGTACCAGAACTGGCCGACACGATATCCTCTCTGTTCCTCTCGAGCCAACCATTTAGTTACTAAAATTTAAAACCATTTTATATGAAATTATCTTCACAAATAAATCATTTACTTACCAATATCATGTTCGACGTGCCGACACTGTGGTTTTAACCCGAGCGACACGTGGCAAACTTCAAACAGCAGCTCCAGAAAATGATGCGTCGGACTGGCATCTTCGACACCCCATATTAAAAAATCTTCTTGCTGAAATGAATCGTTCTTCAAACGTGGTTGAATTGATGTAAGTATCTTCTCTACTGTCAGCTGTGTAGTATTGTCGCATTCCATAGCCACTAACGCCAAAACATCAGCCATGTGAGTCAGTTCTGCTGAATTCAGCTTGTTGTCCCGATCCGCATCGAATATTTTAAAGCAAACTAAAAAAAATGATACATTAATCACACAATCAATTATTTTTTTCTTTACACAATCCAGCAAACCTGACAATATTACATACATTTAATCCTCTCCACCATAGGTCCGCGACAAGCGGCGCTGACGCCGCAGCACAGTTCCTTGAAATCTATATGCCCATCACGATTCTCATCGAATGCCAAGAACAGCCCAGTGCACACGCTATGAGGTATTGGTGGCGAGACCAGTGGAGTCACACACGGTAGATCAAGCTGTCCTGATAGTGAACCGGTCTGCAGAGCCCAGAAACACTTCTCCAGCTCACAAATGTCCTGTTCTTCTAAATGAGTGACGCCTGCTAGAGTCTGGTAGAACGTTGGCATTTCCTGATCAGAGCTCAGACTGACGCACGGGTCCAACAACAGCCATCGCGATAACAGTGTGCCCTCCTTGTTATTCGACAGCCACATTTTGAACTGCTCGAACCCGACCTTGTCTTGGTTGAGTCCGAACAGCGAATTCCCAAGAACCGGTTCATAAATGCTGCGTTCAGCGACGCGCGAGGATATCCACAGAGCCTGCTCTTGTTTGAGGGCTTTGTTGAAGTCGATGCGGGTAATCCAAGTACCGGATTCATTACAATATAACGTCCATAAAAACCTGTTAAAGAAGTTAGTTTGGAATTCAAATTATCCAATGTTTTAATATTAAAATCAACTCACTTAATTTTTTCATCTTGGGTACCACGAGTCAATAAAACGAGCCCACAAATCAATTCTATCAATGTAATCCCTTTCACAGTTCCTCCACATGCTGTATACAGCAGTTCGGCTATTGCTGCCGGTACGCATTCTCCTAGTACTTCGTATGTGAATGTGTCTTTGTTTATTGTAGTTCCACCATTTGAAAGTTTCTTAAATGCTTCACAAACTCTTCTAAATTCAGCTTCGGATACTGTAAATAAATAATAATCAATATGATAGGCAGAAAATAATTTGGAGTCCTCTTGTTGAAATAATCTTTAAAAAAATTCTTTATCAAAAAAAGTTGTTGTTCTTTTGAGATTTGTTTAACTAAAAAAAGAAACATCTCTGTTGTAAGAGGCTCCTTTTTGAGTTGCCCCACCTCCACCAAGTTGAGATCTTAGGTTATTTGCCTATTGTAAAACATGCCAATAACTGGGATATTTTTGTATTGAACTGGTTTCAAATTTAATAATAACTGGTCAACCCTAATGTTTAATCTATATAATACATGAATACATATTGAATATTATTAATGATTAACTTTTATTTACTACTGCTTTATATTTATTTACATAATTTTTAGTTCTATATATGATTATAAAATGGATTTTTTCACCTCATTTTTTATGAATTAATATCAGCATCGTATGACATGAAATAATGAAAAGATCTGTGAGCTGCTCAAGGTATATAATATATACATCAATATACATAATATAAAATATGAATAATATTCATTTTTTTTTTAAACTGTGATGATAAAATATTAATTATTCATTTATATGAATGTTTAAATATTATATGCATGTATGCATATTTGTTGAATGTTTATTATTATACTTGAAAAACAATAAACATTGTCATTTTTATAATCAAGTAGTAATTTTTGCGATTTTAATTACATTAATGAAATTAAATTATTCCAACTGGTGTATTTAAAAGGCCAAAGTCCCCAACAGGTGTGCAATCTAATTAACTTAAATGATTTCAAGGTAAACAATAATTTTATCTCTATGAAACAATAGAATCATGAATTTGTGTATAAAAAACATTTTCATACGATGATAAATAATGCAATACATTTTTAACAATTTATCGAGAAATTTTAATCATGTTCAAATAAAAAATGACAGTTAAATTGTAAGGTTATGTACATGAAAACATTGATACGTAAAATATAATGCCACACCCACCGCGTTTAACTGCATCCTCGTAACTTAAACAGGCACGTTTTGAATCCTTCGCACCCATATTATAATTATTTTTTATGTCAAATCATTATTTATAACTGATATCAATTTTGTTCTTTAAATTATTTCTTACTACTGCTTCCTATGTATTTTCATTATTAAATCAACAGGCTTGTAAACGGTTATTACACTTAAACAATATTCCCTACATTCATGCATTGCGTTTTAATTTTTTTAAATATTTTACATTAAAATTCATATGACCCACGTATAACCGATGATTATTCATTATCAAATAGTCCAAGAATATAAATAATTGAATTATATAAATAGAATAATCCTTGAAAATGAATTTATTATTTTAACCACAGAATAACAAATATAATTTTAACAAAAAATCACCAAGTACTAGTGACCAATTAAAAACAAAAGACACTAATATAATAATTCTTTAAGGTTGATACCACTGTATTTGTATTTATCGAATCTGTCAATACATAAATCAAGAGAACGATAAAATTCATTTCCAAAATGAGTTTTTCCACAACGGTTTATAATGCTCTTTTCAAAAGAACCTCTACATTTGCTCTTACAGTAGGTGTAGCTGCGTTTTTCTTCGAAAGAACCTTCGACCTCGGTTCAGAAGCATTATTTAATAAAATGAATGAGGGGGTATGTACTTATATAACATGTTAATATTTATATTTAAAAATATATACCTACTTAATTTAAAACATTGTTGCAGAAATTATGGAAAGACATCAAACACAAGTATGAAGAATAACTCAACATAATATAGATCAAATAAATTGTATATAAATTGTAACAAAGATATAAATTAAAATTTATTAAAAGACTATTTTAAATACATTTATTTTACATAATATTCCATTTCCCATGGTTTTTCAGGTCTGTCTTTATCCCATGGTCTGTACGGTTTGAACTGTTCAGGTTCTGTTAACGAAACCCCTTCAGAGCTTAATACATTTAAAAAGGCTTCTATTTTTCCTCCTTCCGTAGGCTTAATATCACATCGAAGATCTGTTACTCCAAATTCATGACATCGTGCAGCAAAAACCTAATAAAAATTATTTACGTTAATAAAATAACATTTTCATGTTTGTTTTTTATACTTTCGCTAAATTGATAAATGCAGTTGTATCGGTTGTGCGATAAAGTTGTCTTTTGATAGCCCATTCCTTTGTACTTGCTTCGATTATAGGACCAGTGCTGTGATGGATTACTCTAGCAGTAATGTGCCGACTGCTGGAAACTATCTGCAATCTATAAAAAACATATTCACGGTGCCTTTTTTTGTATTGCCATGTATTTTAAGAACGTACTTATTCCAAAATGTTCGTCCCGGCTTTTCTAAATGGTATCCCATGGGTTTGTTTGCAATTCTCATCTTTTCTAAGTTACGAGGATTTCGATTTTGAAAAAACTGCCCTGTGACTTCTTTCGTGCAGTACGTTCTAACACTATTTCGTAAATTATTGCTAATAGTCAACATTGAATTAAAGCTTGACATTTTTGCAGAAATCCATACAACAAAAATTTATAATTAATGAAAATATTGTTAATGTTTAAGAACTCCAATATAGGTTATGAGCAGTTTTTTATATTTTATATAGTTTGGTTAAGTTTCAGAGGTTGAGTCAGCAGCTTTGCCAACAGTATCATAATTAATTATGAATGATCATGTAGTATGTATCATTTGTTGTAGCTTGGTACCATATACATATTATTATCATAATGAATTCTGTGAATGATACGCAAAATATATTATAATTTTATTGATATATCAATGTGTCCATCTTTGGGTAAATATAATAATCATATAATTTTTAAATGGCGATATCATAATTTGTCATCGGAAAGTTGACAACCTTGGTTGTATTCACATTTTGGTATTGCACTCAACATTCTGCTATACGACGGCATCGGTAATTCAAAAATTCCACTAAACGACGGCTAGAAGGGCAACCACCGGCGCCGATTTTAACGTTGATTGGTGAATTCAAACGCGCAGAAATATAGCAGTCATGATAGCAGCTATAGCAGTTACGGTGGTATTATGGTGGGGATGGGGGAAGGACAATGATTAGAACCGTTAGAACTGTCTACTACACATTGTGTAACGGAGCGGTCGTGTAGTGGATGGTCGTATAGCAGAGTGCTGAGTGTATGTACATATGTGTGTAGTTATCATGTATGTAGTTGTATTCATAATTTGTCAAATGTAAACATAAAAACACATAAAAATAGTTATTTTATCAAATGTATTTATAAATACATATATTATTCTGTGGTTATACATAAAATAAATAACAAAACAAAAAAGACAATTATATCTTGAGTTGAAAGTTTTGATGTATACCAAAGATGGAAACAGTTTCAAAAGAAGGGATCACATTTAAAAAACGATTTTCCAAAAATAAAGGTGCACGAAAACGTGCCACTGCTTCTCCAGAAAGTAAGTAAACGTAAAAGTATTCTATAACATTACATTAACTCAGATTCTACATTATAGATTCCAGCAGCAGTGAAAATGAAACTTCTGTAATACGACCAGATAGACATAAAAAGAAAGCGAATCCAAATATTCAAAGCACGTCAGCTGGAACTAAAAGAAATAAGAATATCAAAACAAATGACACTGATTCTGATGAAGTCGGTGTTAGTTATAAATCTAAAAGAAACAAATTACCATCAGGACCTGCTGATCAAGGTGCAACAGCTACATTGGTATATTTAGATAAATAATTTCAATGTAATATATTGTAATACACTCACCGCTTGAATTAACGACGGTGTTGGTTATACAACCGCTTGGATTAACGATGACGCGAAGGTCCCCCACTAACATGTCGACTTTATGTTAATTGGTGAATTTAAATTTTAGACAGAAATATAGCAGTTACGGTGGTATTATGGTGGGGATAGGGGAAGGTTACTAATTCGAGCGTTTGAACCGTCGTTAATTCAAGTGGTCATTCATTTGATAGTCGTTAATTCGCGCTTTGTGTGTACACACATTTTTACAGGAAATCGAAACAGAATACGATAAAGATGCCCAAGCTATATTCGAAAAGAGCCAAGCGATCAATGCAGAATTAGAAGGAAAAGAAGATGATAAAATATACCGAGGTTTAAATAACTACGCCCAATATTATAAGAAAAAAGACACAGCTGCAGGAAACGCAAGTTCTGGGATGGTGAGAAAAGGTCCGATACGAGCACCGGCACATCTCCGAGCTACTGTACGATGGGATTACCAACCCGACATCTGTAAAGATTACAAAGAAACCGGCTATTGTGGTTTTGGAGGTAATTATTATCGTATTAACGGTTTATAATGTATTGATTTAATCGTGTATTTATTCTGACAGATAGTTGTAAGTTTTTACATGATCGAAGCGATTATAAAGCGGGCTGGCAGTTAGAACGGGAAGCCGCTGAAGGAAATCAATCGGACGACGATGATAAGAAGTATGAAATAGATTCGGACGGAGATGATATACCATTTAAATGTTTTATTTGTAGGGAATCGTACGTCAATCCTGTTGTTACAAAGTGAGTACATATTTTTTCTATTATTTAAAACCAAATGAGCCAATATTGAGTTATACATTCACTATGTTTTACGTCCAATTTATTGAAGATAGAGTTTTATGATAAAAAATTCATAATATATATTGACCCTAAAGAATTTCAGGAAAATATTTTTAATCCCGTAAAACCATTCCTTGGGAGGTAATTTGAGGGATACATACCCATTTCTCAGTAAAATCAATTGAAACAGTATATCCAAAAATACAAATTGTAAAGATGATAAAAAAGTAAGAAACTCCTGTAAAAAATTTTTTTTAATACTTTCTGCTGTTTAGAAAATATAGCGACTTGTTTCCAAATTTTAGGGTTTTACTAAAAGTGCTCTTATTTCATTAAATATTAATGGAACTTTATTATTATTTTTTTTTAATTTAGTAAGTAGAAATAATTAACTTTGCAATGATGTATGATTATTTGAGATTTGGATAGTTTAAAGTTTATTAACAAAAGTTATTTATTTACATGTCTTTTTTAAGATAAAGTACTGAATGATATACCATTTTATTTAAAATTTTTGAATTATCCTTAATTGAACTTTTGCATTTTTGATATGTTGCGTATGACACTTTAAACTCTCAAAATCTCAAATAACCATATATCATTGCAAAGTTCATTATTTCTACTTACTAAATTTAAAAAAAAGTAATAAAATGCCATTAATATTTAACGAAATAAATAAATATTACAAGTTGCCGTATTTTCTAAAGAATTGAAAAAGTATGAAAAAAATTTTTTACAGAAGTTTCTTACTTTTTTATGATCTTTACAATTATGTATTTTTGGATATATTGTTCCATTTAATTTTACTGAGAAACGGGCAAGTACCCCTCAAACTACCCCCCAAGGGACTGTTTTATGGGGTTAAAAATATTTTCCTGAAATTCTTTAGGATCAATATATATTATAAAATTTTTATCATAAAACTCTATCTTCAATAGTTTGGAAGTAAAATCTTAATATATGGTAAAATATAGTGGACTGGTGTTTGGAATACCTTGTATATGTCGCTAAACCAAAGAAAAACAAAAGTTTATTTGATTTATATAAAATATTGTATTTCAGTTGTAAACATTTCTTCTGTGAGAAATGCTTGATGGGCCATTTTCAGAAGACGACACGCTGTTATATCTGTAACGTACAAACAAGTGGAGTGTTCAAACCGGCTCAAGATATCATTGAGAAACAGTCTGTTAAGAGAAATGCTCATTCATCTAATAGTGATTCAGAAGACTAGTATTGTTATATAGATGTATTTATTTTAAATAATAAAAAATATTTAAAATTATATACATATGCTTTTTATTTCAACCTAAAATAAAACGTTATGATAATATGAAATTTTTACCCGAAACATTTTGTATTTGATTTAAACCGTTATACTTTTTATCTGAGTTAATTTATTTTAAATGACAAAAAAAACTCAGTAACTTTTATCTGAAAAGTTATATCTTACTTTTCAAAATAAAGATTATAATATATACTAATACTTAGGAAACAATAAAACATTAAAGAAGCAATAAAATTTAATTCACCTGCTTGCATTATAAATTTTTGAAGACAACTTTTATTAAAAATAAAAAATAAAAAACGATAATTTTATTGGTAATATATAATATGTATAATTAAATGATTTTATAAAGTTCATAGAATATTTTTTCTATAAAGTGAATGGCAATAGTCTTAATTGAGTCACTGAAAAACAGGTTCTTCCACTTCCCAGATATTTACTGAAACACAATGAGCTAACTCTCTCAATAAATATATATTGTACAAAACACAAAAGAGAAGGACAAAAGTATACTACAGGCAGGTACTACATATGTACTAAAATTAATTAAGCAAACATAACTGGAACTGTGGTTTAGTTATTCCATATTGGTGAGCAATAACTGTTTATCAGTTGTTACTGATGCATTAATTCATTACTTAACTTTTGTACCATCATCATGTTTATCAAAATATTTTTATTTGTAATTTTATATTTATCTGAAATAAATTTATCTTATTCCTCAAAAATAAATCATGATAAAGTTGTCGTGTGTTATATCGGAACATGGTCAGTGTACAGGCCGGAAAGAGGGTCGTTTAATTTAGACAACATCGAAGCAGATCTATGCACACATCTTGTGTATTCATTTGCTGGACTGGATGTGGAGAAAAGTTCAATCAAAGCTTTAGACGAATGGCAGGACTTGGCTGATAATTATGGAAAGAATGGGTACGGTAGAATTGTTCAGATAAAAAAAACGCACCCCAAGTTAAAGGTCACGTTAGCTATTGGTGGGTGGAACGAAGGCTCTGAGAAATATTCTACTTTGGCTGCTGATCCTGAAAAGAGAGCCCTGTTTGTAAAGAATACGCTTGCGTTTATATTGTAAGTTAATATTTTTATTTATTAAATAAGATGTGTTCAGAGGTTGTCTTAGTTTCTTTTTATTTTATTTATGTGAGGTTTGGTTGCCAAAATGATTATATAAATGATTATTATTTTTTCTTTAATTGTTTTTACTACTGAGCGACTAATAGAGCTGTGCAAGTGCATACATACAAAGCAAATGTATGTATATATACTATATGTACAATTACATTTACCAACAACTACACTTTTTAATCCATGGGTAGGGTGACCAGGTCTCAGGTTTTGTATATTGTTTCTCCAGGCTCCAGGTTTCGTTACAATTTGGTAAAAATGATGAGAACTAAAGAAAAAAGATAATGCGAAGTAAAAATAAAAAATATTTGTGAAAAATAGTCTTCATTTTCATCTCGTAAAACCAAAAATTGTATAGGTATTTTATAAAAAGAAGGTTTTTATGTATTAATACGGGCAATATTTTTCTCAGGGTTTGTCAGGGTTGGCGTAATCTAACTGTTTTTGAACCATTAATCTACATCCGTATACTAAATTTCACCTTAATAGGTATATAAATGAGAGAATGGGAGAGCTGTGACATACACAAGACGGACGGACAGAGAGAAAATATAAGAGTTTCTAGTTTTCTACGAAGCTAATATAATTAGTTGCTTTTCAATAATTTTTTTAAATATTTAAGTAGATACAAGTATAAGTACTTGTGTTTGGTAAAGTACATAAGTATAAGTAGGGCTTTTTTTGTAATGTTACATGGTGGAACGGCGTTCCGGCATCTTTTTTTCATGGCATAGAAAAAACTGCTTAGATTTAATTTAAATGATATCTGAATATAGTTTTCTTTAGTAAAAATCTTAACAAGAAGTGAGTTCCGGCACCTTTTTTTTTTTTAAAGCCCTAAGTATAAGCATAGGTGTGCACAGATAATCGAAAAGTTAACTTCGTTAATCGTTAACTCGTTAATAAAAAAGTTAACTTTGTTAATCGTTAAAATTCCGAAAATTTAACGAAAGTTAAAGTTAACCAAAAATTTAACGGAAGTTAAAGTTAACCATCCAAAATGTTTGAAGATCTTTTTTTTTTTTGCTATTTCGACAACTTTCATTTGCAAATCCCCCTGTAAATTGCGTTATTCAAACAAACAATGACAACTTGTCATAAAACAACCAATGTAACGGACTAAAGTTAACGGAAGTTAACAAGAGCGTTAACATTTTTTTGAGTTAACTTAAAAGTTAATCCGTTAAGCATTTTGTTAACTTTGTTAATTAACGATTAACGGATTAACAAGTTAATGCCCACCTATGAGTATAAGTACAATTAATACACAGCTTTGACAACTAATATTGTAGATTATTTTTATATAACTAATTGTAAGTTGAAATATATTAATTAAAGTAGTAACACAAAATTTAAGATTTCTATGGTAATATTTAGATAAATCTTGACCCCTGGGTATTATAATAGTGTCATGATCAGATCAACGGGAGTCTTACTTAGAAGTTTATTTAATTTTTATATTTTAAAGAAAATACAATTTCGATGGATTGGATTTGGATTGGGAATTTCCAGGAAAGCGAGGCGGAAAACCGGAAGATAAAGAAAACTTTGTTTTATTTGTAAAGGTACAGAATGTCCACTGCATAATTTAAATTTAATTAACTAAAGTATTTTAAAACATCAACAGGAACTGCGAACCGCCTTTAATAAACATAATTTACTGTTGACTGCTGCATTTGGAGCCGGACCAGACACGATAGATGTTGCGTATGATGTACCACAACTGTCCCAGTACTTAGATTTTATACACATGATGTGTTACGACTACCATGGAACTTGGGATGGAAAAACTGGTGCTAATGCACCGTTATACAGCGATGATCAACTTAGTGTCGTATGTATATTTATAATTGATTGTGTTTAATTAGTTAATTCAATTAATGATTTATTTTAGGACTATACAATCAAATATATGTTGAAATTAGGAGCTCCAAGACATAAATTAGTAATGGGTGTACCGCTATATGGACGTACATTTAAATTAGTCAATACAGAGCCGAAGGAAGAGTATGAATTAGGAGATATCGCTGAAAGTACAGGATTCCAAGGACCTTTTACTCGTGAAAATGGTTTTATGGGTTACAATGAGGTAATTAAATTTGAGTGTGGTTTTAAAATAATGTATTGATGTGTTTTTTCATTTTTAGATCTGTTTACTTCTTCAAAATTCCACTGCCGGATGGAAAACATTCTGGGATGATAAAAGTCAAACAGCTTTTGCTGTAAACGACGGTAAAATGATTGCCTACGATGATGTCAAGTCGATCAAAGAAAAAATAAGGTAACTATTTTCAATTCTTATTTAATAAAAAATTCTTATAAGAAATCACATAAAGAAATTGATGTACAATATTGTTGGTTATATTTTATACTATACACGTTCATTTTAAAGTTTATTTGATCATTTTACTCAATATCAGAAATAGATGACATATTTATACCTTCATAAAATTTAGTTTTATTTGTTTTGTACCCCGTTAAAAATCATTTTTCAAAAATGTGCCCTTATTACTTTTTTAGATATTGACCAAAGAATATATATTCTAAAAATCAGGTTTCCAGCTTGTGTAGAAGTGAGAGAACTTTAGATACGTAATTAAAGTAATACAGTAGAAACCGGTTATAACTTATAACAACATCGGTTAAATACGACGTATCGGTTTTAATGATTGAAAATAAAAGTCCAACTGAATCCCATAATTTGACCCTTCAATGTCATTATAACCGGTTTCTACTGTATCTTACTAAATTTCATCTATACATACCAACAAACTTTCAGTAGTTGTCGAAAACATTAAAACAATCGCTAAAAAATATGTCAGTTAATTACCTATGAAACTGACTCTTACTTTGGAAGTTATGAGATAACCTTAGTAACCCTCTTTCCCAGAAATTATATCACAATATCAAACGTCCCATATTATATGATCCCTTATCCCTCGTTACACTTTATTATTAGTGACCAATCATTTACTGATGGAGCGAATGTGTAAATAATGTGTGGTTTTTATTTTTTAAAGGGCAGCACAAAAATACCGCCTAGCTGGTGCGATGGTTTGGTCTCTTGACACAGATGACTTCAGAGGTGATTGTCATAACGACGACAGTAGCAAACCTAAGGGCTACCCACTGATGAGAGCGATAAACGAAGCATTAGCGTTACCGCCACCTGATGAAGATGAAGATATCGAAACCAACGAAATACCCGACGAAGAAGACACGAAAGGTGGAGCAGTACGAAATATTCTAAGACTAGATTTAATTTCATTGTACTTATTAGGTTTTGTTATTATTAATTATTTACAATATTAAGCACATACTTTTAAGTAATATAATAACTTAAGTAATATCATGTGCCTTTATTTATTACTTTTTGTAGAACTTTTGTGATTATATCTAAATACTTAATTATAATAGCGTGCACTACGTAAATTAATTTAGATCAGTTTTAAATTTATAATAAGAATTAATATTGATAGTAGTTTTTGGCTGTGGTTAAAAAAATATTGTAATTTCCGGTATTATAGAGAAATTTATTAAAATGAACACTTTGAACAGTATATCAAATAGTGGTGAGTTGTAGGGGGCTCGTGCTAGCCCATTGTTAATACGTATATGTATTATTTTTATAAATAAACCATGTAACATAAACATTTGATAAACATTAATTTTTTTAAATTTAACTATGAGCGAACTTTTTGTAGAAAATTTCATGGCTCACCACTGGTGGTAAGTAAAAGATAACAGTAATGAAACAGTGGTAGTATACTATGACACACCTCTGCATGCGGCTTAGTGCTCAGGAGCGGGAATGGGTACTTATTTTGTTTAGAGAAATGAATATTAGTTAATATTAAATAGTAGAGTAAAGTCAGTATATGTACGATTTCATAATGGACTTTTCGCACTGTATTCCTTATGCCTAACTAAAGATAATTCCGGTGAGAAAACTTCAAAATAACTACAAGATTAGGGAACAATATGACAGTTGATCAGGCTGTCACAATACTGTATTTATATACTGATGCTATTAACCCTTTTTATGTACAAGCAGTGGCGGCTTTAGGGGGGGGCGGGTGGGGGCGACCGCCCGGGGCGTCAAGCTAACAGGGGCGGCGCGAAGAAGGACATAATGAGAGAAGCAAATAAGATATTTAAATATAAGATAACTAAAAAAAAAAAAGCTCTTCTGAGTAAAAAAAAAAAGGTCTTCAAAGGTTGCAAGGGCGGCAAAAAAAAATTCGCCCGGGGCGCCAACATTGCAAAGGCCGACCCTGTGTACAAGGCAATAATAAAGAAATTTATCTACCTATCTATCTATGGATAATATCAGAGTCGCCGATTGTGTTTTAGTAAATATAAATACCACTGTTTTAAGTTATTACAAAACGAATATCACAGATTTAACGCTCCTTCTAAATTTTGTTCGATTTCTTTTTAATACCATGTGTAAATGATTCTATTAATGTAATAAAATTTTGTAATATGTTTTATTAATTCATTGTTTGTTTATTTTATTTATTTAATTATAATTGGTATCAGATTTCAGGATAATATCGACGGTGGGATGTTAAAATCAAATTATAAATTTAGTTATACAGGATGAGTTGATATTCAATACAGGACATTTAGTTATAATCTTATTATTCTGTGGTTATAATCTAATATTAATTGATTTTGACTCCCAATTACATGAAAATATATAATTTAGTAAAGAATTATTTATTGCTTATAAGTATGCATTTGTAAAGATAATTAGTACAAGACAACAAAGGTTCTCAAATCAAACAAATTCGCAGTGCGATGAGATTTGATATTCATGTAGTTGATATAGTACCCATTATATTACTTCTGAACAAAAAAGTCCTTCTCCGTAGACCTTGTGGAAATTTTTTTACAGCCGTTTTAATCGTAATTTAGTTATTATTGAATAACATCAAGATAAATAAAGATACAGGTAGCCGAGCTTTTTATCACAATTTACAGAACTGTTTGCTTTATAGTTCAAGAGCTCATAACATATTTTTCTGCCCCATTTAAACTCTAGGCAGATTTACGGAAAACATTTATTTTATTGTTGAATATTATGGGGAAATTGTCTCAACCTCGACACCCGGGGATAAAGAAGTTTAATTTCTTTATATTTTTGCCCCATGTGAGCAAAAATAAAATGACCTCAGAGAGTTAGTTTATGAAAGTGCAATGGGTAGACACGTAGGGTGGGGATAAGGGGTAGGCAGATGCACTTAAACATGAAATTTTTTTTAATTGCTCCATTTGAGCGTTACTGAATTTTTTAGGGATGGCAGTTTTTGGTCTGTAAATGATCAAAAAAACAAAGGTAGATGCGTAGGATGGGGATAAGGGGTCGGCAGACGCCCTTAAATATGTAATTTTTTTATGTATCACAATATTCACAATTGTTAAATTAAATAATGCATATTGACAAATTCGGAGGAGAGAGGGATCTTACCCTTTAACCCTTCCATTGGGTACTCCACTGGTACTGGGACTAGAGTAAAAATTTGTTTAAAAAACAATCTAAACAGCTAAAACTACTTAATTAATATGTTTTAATTCTGCAATTGATGTGGTTACAATTTAATAAAGTAAATAAAACCACATTTAACATGAAAATAATTTTATTAAATATTTTACAAATGTACACTACAAAAAAAAAATTAAAATAACCAAAGGTCATCTTATTGTTAATTGTCTGTAGTAGGAAAAACTAAAATTTATTACAACAAAATCATAAAAATTCAAACTAAATTCCATTTCTACTTCAAAACATTTATACAAAATAATTTGATTAAAATTTTACTAAATTGAAGTGTTATTCAAGTATTGTTTTTTATTATTATTAACACTATACTAAAAATTTGAATCTGCATGTCAAAACTAACTGATAAATTTTAAATTAATCAATAGTATTTTGTTTTCAACTTTATTAAATTAATATGATTAATAATACATGGTCTGCTCGACAGTTCATTTGTTCTATACTGTGACGTCATCGCTAAGAAATTTTTCTAATAAGGAATTTATGACAAACGGAATATAAATAAATAAACGATCAATACTGTTTACATAATAGTTTTTTTCTTTGATTTAACTATTGAACAATTATTTTGAAGCACAACGCACCTTTTCTTGTCGATGAAATACGTCATCGGCAAGAAATTTATTTAAATGGTGGCTGTCAAAATATCCAGAGCAAACCTTGTTTTAAACATCCTAAATAAATTATAATTTATAATATTTTTGACAGATATAAATTGAAAACAAAATACTAATGACTATTTTATTAAATTTTCTGGCGGCATTTCGAAACGCTATAATAGACCAGGCGTTACAAGGAAGTGCGTGGAAATAATATGACAACCGGCATATGTTCAGATTCGTATACCTGAGACCTTAAAGAACTTAAAAATCCAAGGTGTCAGTCGGTACGTTTTTTTTTTCCTTTTTTTAAATCACAAGAAGGTCCTGCAAAAGGAATAAAAATGTTTTTTGAAAAAAAAAAAAAAAAAAAAAAGATTTATATCATCTTTAGGACTTTTTGCATAAAAAAGGTCCTTACACTCATAACTGTAACTCCACTCCTTTAATTGTTGGTTTTTCTGGGAAAATGTTTGGTACAAAAGTTTTAGAGTTAGAAGGTGGAAAATCAGTTGAGGTAAAATTTTTGACTTTGAGTAGAGGTTTTAATGTCATTTTTATTTTTTTTAATTAAAATAATTCGAAATTATCATTAATAATCATACATGATCGAGTAGTAATTAAATTAATTTTATTTTTATTTTAGGATTTCTTAAAATAATTTTTGCTTCCTTGCAATATCAAAGATACGAGAAGCTTTGTGATCGTTTTTTTTTTAATATTATTTTTTACTAAATAAAGATAGGTTAAAATTGAGGATTTTAAAAAAAACTTCTCATAAAAAAGGTGTATCTTTTTTCTGTAAGATACGAATATGTAAAAATGATAACATTAGTTTTAAAGTATACATTTTCATGATTGAAAATACCTGAATTCAAGGTTTCATGAACTTTAAAAAAATTACAACAAATAAATAAATAGTTACAGTTATGAGTGTAAAGACCTTTTTTATGCGAAAAGTCCTAAAGATGGCACACACAAAAATATGATTTATAAAAACATTTGTTTTTCCTTTAGTAGGGCTTTTTTGTGATTAATATCGGACCAAGGTACCGACTGGCACCTTGCATTTTTAAGGTGTCTCATCTCAGGTATACGAATCTGAATATAGTTGCCGCTTTGAAATACACTGTAAAAATGTTTAAATAATTATATAAAAAAATAAAGATGAATAACAAGCCTTGATATGTAAAGTTCTACTTCAAAATCTAGATTTACGTAGATTCAAATTATTTAGAAAGTATGTTTTTTTATAATATTTTCCAAAAATCATCTGTCAGTTAAGTATTAATTAATAGAATTAATTGATACCGAATAAAAACGCTTATTTATCATAAAGTTTGATAAATTATATAATACAAATACATATTATGTATAGGTATATCCAATATTGCAGTATTTCTCTCAGAACTTACAATAATTTATTGTCGTTTATAAAACAAAATTTATACCTAATTTTGATCTTTGGTTAATTGTTTATGAAGTATTCAAAATAAATATTGCAAATGTTTAGCTGTTGCATTAATTATTATAAATTATGTAATCACCTGATGTTTCACTAATAAATAATAATATAACTATATATATAACTATAATAAACAACTAATCAGGGGTGGGCTAGTGATGAGACTGTATTTGGAAGAGTTGAATTGCCACTTTTTTAATTGTAATATATATCCATTGTTAATAGTCCACAGTAATTAGATTAAAACTTGGCAAATAGAAGAAAAAACTATAAAGTTTTGATACTTTGTCCACGAACTCTCAGTAGCGGTGTGGAATAAGATCCCGAGAAGTTCCCACCTTAATCTTGGATGGAACATTCCTCATAGTGGACTTTATTTTAGTTTTTCTCATTTTTCCATTAAACTGAAGAATATGCGGGAACTACGTCACAATTGTCAAAAATCGGGTACATAGTTATTCAGAATAGAGGTGATGCTCTAATAATACACACGATATCTGTCCTTGATTAGAGCAAAAGGAGGTTAATATAGTACAGTAATATAGTCACAAGGAACTGTTTTTAAATAATTCTGTCAAATAAAAATTCCCAAAAAAATTCCTACATGTTACTATAGATACAGCAAATTTCAGGATGGGTTATCGACATAGGTTATCGAAAAAAAAAAATATATAAATGTAGCTATGGTTGCATGTAGCTGTTTTTTTTTTAATTTAATTTTTACACAAAATGGCGATGGTTTGAAATTTTTCGTTAATTTTTAACACTTTTTTTTTAATTCAAGCAGTCTTAAAAAATAGTAAATATCAAAATTTCAAAAATCGGCTTCGCAAAGATTTAGCCACTGCATTGCCAAAAAATCAGAAATATAATCGGTGGAACCATGTCCAAAATAGTCAATTTGAGATAAACGTATTTAAAGTTTTCTGAAGATAATAAGTGCTATCTGCTTTCACTAAATTGACTGTAACTCGGGTAATTTTCGGAATTTTAACTTAATTTTTGTTTACATATTTTCGAACATACTTTAAAAAATGCATAAAAATAGATTTTTTCCATTACAGTGATTTTCCCCTTTAATGAAGTATATTTAATTCCTATTGTATTTTTTTCTCTGAACATGGTTCAGATGAAAAATGAGAAAAACTGACATAAAGACCACTTGGGGGGCAGTTTTTCACTACTGAGAGTCGTGAATCAAAACTTTATAGTTTTTTTCTTCTAAAAAATTTAATTTTTGCTTAGATTATAAATAAAATTCAAGTTTGCTGGGGTTTTCAAAATTTATGTAAGTATGCGCTTGCTTTCTGTTTTTATTAATTACGTAATCAAAATTACTTTTTTAACGTTTAATAAAAATAGAAAAATATGAATAAAATTTTTTATGTGAATATTGAAAACTCCTTATTGTGCGACCCACCAAAATTTGGTCTACGACACACGTGTGTCACAACTCGCAATCCATACTTCGAGAACCTCTGCTCTAATGCATTAATTTTTTGAGACCCAAATGTTTTCGTGTATATTAATTTTGGATTCAGAAAGATGTTTAAAATTAATTTTGGTTAATCTTGCTTATTACAAGTGAGAAATTGTTGCCCGCCTGTAGGCATTAGAGAGTTAAATATGATATGTATCTATATATTAATTAAATAATATGGTAACTTAGAGAGCGATTTTTGAAATTATACTTCTTTTGGCGCGTTGAGGTTCATATTTTACTAATGCAACGGAAATGAAATTTTAGTAATATGCAGATCACGGTGGAAATTATACAATGTTAGTAAATACACAGGTTGCCTCATTAGTTTTGGACCAATAAGTTTAGGCACCCCAGATGACGTGTTACAAGGCTACATTTGTTATTATTGGACACTTCATTCCCCCCTCCTCATTTGGGCACCAAAGATGACGTATTTCTCTCTCTCGCGTTGAGTAATGAGATACATTGTACTGATAAATTCAAACAATATTTATAAATATTTGTGAGGTTGGAATTTTTTTTTATTATACAGGGTAATTTATAACTAATGTAAAAAACAGTAGATTGAGGATATTATTTTAAGCAAAAAACTTTATGTGAACATGTGTCTGGAAATTTTTGGTGAGCTACAACCTTTCAAATATTTTGCTTAAAATTAGTGTTTATTTAATAAGTAAAGAACCCGTTGTGATACAGTTATAAAAAATCGATAACCGGTTTAGTATTAATACGTCTTATCGATGTCCAGTATCAAACAATAATAATTTAGACCAGGGATGTATGAGGCCAATGGGCCTGCCAATTTTTATCAAGTATTTTTTTATCTATATAAGTAAGCTTACATTCTTGTTCTATAACTAAAAATAAGATATAAAGTTAATATAAATATACCTCAAAAACTACATTTTTATCAACAAATAGCTATTTATAGTTTCATTTTTAACATGATTTTTTAATAATAATACAACTGGCTATAAGTATATGATGACAGGTATTAGGAGGTAATTTTATATTAACTTTTTTTCTTATTTTTAATCATAAAACAATAATAATGTAATATTTTTTTGGTAATTTGAAGCATTTGTATTAAGTAAAATTCTGCAATGCTTTATTTTTATCAATATTTCTCAAAAACGGTTGGTCCTATAGTAAATTAACAAAGCTCAGAAGGAAAATAAAAACAAAAAAATACTTAATAAAAATCGACAGGCATACTGACCCCATGTCTAAATTATTATTTTTTGATACTGGAAATAGAATATTAACTCTAAACTGGTTATCAAATTTTATATTTCATAACTGTACCACAATGGGTTCTCTAGTTATTAAATAAAAAAAAATTTAAGCAAAATTTTTGAAAGGCTGTAGCTTCCTCACAAAGAATTTCCGGACACATGTTCACACAGTGTTCTACTTAAAAAAACATTTTCAATTTACTGTTAAATTTTTTTACATTAGTTGTAAATCAGCCTGTATATGATTTTATATTAACTCAATAACAGTTTCAATAAGTATTCAATTAGTATTGCTTGGATTCAATAATCTAGTAAATAGTTCTACATTAAATTTTTTTATTAAATTAAATTTGAAGCAAACAGCACAGTATTCTTATATTTTTATCATAGACTTATAGAATGGACTGAACATTCACTATCCAACTGTGTAGTAAATACTGGCTAAGAGACAAAGCGATAAAGTAGCCAATACCTGTCTCTTTTTAGAATTCTAAATGGTCACGTCACAGGTTTGTACTCATTACAGACCTACAGAAAAGAGACAGGTATTAGTTACTTTATTGCTTTGTCTCTTTAAAGAGAGTGGTCAATTTTGTGAGGCTATTACTCAGGCCATTCTATAAGTCTATGATTTTTTTATACTTATTTGAGCTTTTCAATTATTAGTTGTTTTTCAACCTCGTCAAAGAAGTATAACTTCTAACGCGTGTACATAAGTACACACACTCCATTTTTTTTCAATTAAATCAGGTCATTTTCAGGATCTGAAAAGCTTAATATATAATATATATAATATATAATAATATACCACTGGTTTAAAAAATAAAACATAGTTAAGTTTGGTGATGAAATTGAATAGTTCGGGTAAATATTGATATATAAAATTAATTGTGTATTAATTAATAAAATAATATGCCATTATAAAATCACAATAGTTATTCTGTTGGCAGTTATGGTTTTTGACAAGTAAAGAATATGCTATCGTATTCATTTATTAGCATTGAATGAGGATTTTGGCAGTAACGAGTTTTTAAGCCTGTCTGACATTTCTGAAATAAAAAAATTACATAAAAACCAATAAATTGAAATGTTTGAGTAAAAAAACCTACCTCTATTTTAAAGCCGATACCTTTAATCACACATTTCAAAGCATCAAAACTTGGTTCGATACTCGGCTGGCTAAGGCTGCCTGCGAAATGATACAACAATGGACCTAGATTGATCCAATAACCCCCTGGTTTTATTATTTTGTAAATCGCTTCGATGAATTCAACAACGTTATGTGCACAATCGATAAAGAAACAAGTTGCGACACAATCCCATTCATTTTCTGTTTTATACACCTACAAAATGACATAACTTGATAATATATTGTAAGTAACATAATTTATTAGAAATATTATCGCTCATTTTTATATTCAGGAGACACATATAAAGTTTTAAATAGATGTTAATTTATATGATAATTTTCAAATATATTTATGCTCTCTCATAGTTAGTTAAAGAAGCTCAGATATGTTGTTCTAGCAGTATATACATCAAATTAACGATATATTATAGTTGGTTAATTTGAAAAAGTTAAATTATTCAGTATCTTGAAGAAATCAATTATTCAATTTTAAAATAATTATACTATCATAATATTAAATAATAATACCATATATTAATTTACTATATATGTTACCAGCAAGTATGTAATTCAGACATTCTATATCATTCCTAGGAATTCTATACAATACCTAATAATTTCAGGCAAAGTATGAAATAATTTTTATTTATTGTTATAATAAATAAAATAAAATATTAGTTTAATAACATAATAGGCCAGTATTAAGTAAGATAAATAATCAGTATTTTATTATGTTATTACATAAAGTAAGCTAACATCTGTAAATTAATATATGATATATAAATTTCAACAATCAAAATTGTAAAATCGATTGTTGCAAAATTAACATTGTGTTTCGAAGAGAAATTCAACCGCAATTTTTATTTCTTGGGGGCAGAGCGTTAGATAAACTATTATTTTCAACAATCATATTTGGAAATCTTTAGAATTATGTATACAAAAATTTAAAAATTATACAAAAATTTTAAAAATTATATTAAAATTTGTATTGCTAGAAAATTCGCAATTGTTGCATGCATGTGTAATGTGTATGTATGTCATTTTCTAACAAATGACAAGTATGCCTTTGCCTGGTACATGGAGAAATGATTTAAACATAATAAACAGATAGGATTCTAGAGTTTCTAAATTAATATACTTACGTCTATAAAATCTCCAGCAGCCATTGAAAAATACTTAGGATTAATAGCTCTGTCTGATATTTGCACATCTGGAAAACTAATCGGAGCCATCTGGTGTTCCGAACTGAGATTATTTACATGCTGTTGAATCCATGGGTAAATAGTGAGTTCATTAACACCAATACCACCATTCAAAACAAAATACGACACAATCAACATAAAGTAATTAAACTCATTGCCTTGGCAGGAAAAGCCCCTCGACGCTATTTCAAACGTAAGTCTACCTAATCCCGCACCCGGTACAAGTATTTGTGTATCAGTTAAATTGGTTCCTTCCTTGTAAAATAATCTAACAATTTCATCAATGATTGGTTTGTAGCACTGCTCACGTTCGGCCTCCCCGTCCGAACTCCAATCTCTAGCGATTTGTTTCAAAGTCGCTTGAACTTTATCTACTCCTTCGGTTATCATTTCTCCTGTATTTCCGTAAGAAGCGGATAAGCTATTGATAGATCCATCATTTTCAAACATGATAGGTTTTTCTTTTATCATGCATTCTATAATGGCAGCGTTATGTTCGATGCAACTGCGCAAGGACTGTAAATCAGAACGATATTGCTTAAGCCATTCTTGTTGACGATTAGGCAGAGTGTTTAAATAAGATTCAGAACGGCTTATACGGTCTACTGATTCGGCCCTGTAATTTTTTTTGTAAAATTGTGCAAGTTGTAACAAATAAATGAATATAACCTACAAACCTGTAGTTTTTAAATGTTCGTATGATTGATTTAAAATGTCTAATTTCTTCTTGCTCTATATCATAATTGCTTGATTCCATTTTTGAATATGAACCATTTATTCATTCAATAATATGTAATTCATAAAAATTCATAAAACCGCTAACTATTTAAATTTATTTTATTTTTAATTCTTTCCAACATAGATACACCCCAAGGTACACTCAGCACTCTGCTATACGACCAGTATTTATTTATCTATGTATACGACCATCCCACAGAATGGTTGCGTTCAGGGTAGTGACCGGTTATCGGTTACTGACCGTGACGTCATAAGAGTGTGAAGACAGCGACAGCACAACTGTCAAGTTGACGTTTGTATGTATGTACATATTTAATTTATTATTTTTGTCTTAAACATAATTTTATAATATGATTAGAAACAATTAATTCTGTATAAGTATGAATAAATAAGATATTGCACAAAAATATGTGATAATATAATTTAATATGTAAAAGTTAATTAAGATATACAAAATACAGGTAATTTCTTTCTACAGATGCATGAATTTAGCCTTAAAGATATTTCTAAACATGAAATTGTTTTAATTTTCTTTGAATTGCAGCTCATACATAAGAGGTTGGACCGGTTGGACCAATTAAATGATAATAACTTCAAAAAATAACTAATAAATATATAAACAAGAAGTGTGCATTTGTAGACAAAGTGGAACTTACAAAGCAGTTAAATTTAATTTTGGGGGTTATGCTATTTGCCTTATTAATTGATACGATGTTTCGATTGTATTATGTACATATTATATACTTATATTGAAGAGGTGTGCACGGTAATGATATCCATTGAAAGTATTATTTATTGGTGGTTATTAATTTAAGATATTATCGTTCTTAATAGAATTGATATACATATTCGATGATTGCTGTGAACCGCACGTGCTGGATAGGCACGCGCTTGGGTTATTGACTGTTAATTGTCATATCATATCATTTCCACGATGACAATTTGTTTCCCAAGCGCGCGTAAAAATACTTATTTAGGATAATTGTCGACTATATAATCGTGCAGCAAAAAATGACAAATCAGTGATTTTGGAAGTAATTAGTGACCGACGTTTGTATATTTTGAATATAATAAATCAAGAGTATTTTTTATTAAACTTGTTATATTTATTTTTGCAGTTTTCTACATCATCAAGCTTCCTGGCCAACGTAGACACAAGAACCAAAAACCAAATTATTTAGTTGACTTTTGGCAACTAGGTCGCAACATGATGCCAAAGTCATCCACAACCGCAGGGCCTATAATGTAAAATTTTATAATATTAAAAGTATTTTTAGTAGCTTTTAGTGCTAATAACATAGAAAAGGCACTGTGGTAACAGTAGAATAGTTTAATTAAATATTAGTTTATTATACTTTGTCAATTGAGCTGTATATCATACATAAATGTAATCTCATGTTTAGAAAATTATCTATCATGAGTATAAATTATTCGTAAATAATTGTTAATGTGTCAATGTAATTATTAAAAATATATGTATCCATTTTAAAGCAAGTGTTAACATTTCTTAGGTCAGGTTTATTTCTCCAACGCAGCCCAATTCAATTGCAATCAGTAATTTTTGTCAGTACCTTTGTTTCTGCTCCTGGTTAGAAAATACAGCAGTTAACTTTTGCATCTTGTTCTGCATTTATAGATATATGGCCAGCAAATATAAACATGTACATTATCATAATTCATATGTTATAAGATGTAGCCGCTATATAATAATAGTTCGCTGTCCTATTATTTATATTACACTGTACTCAAATTACTCGACTGAATTAATAACTGAATACATAGGTACCAGAGCTTTTTATTTAATTAATAAAATAATTTTAATTAATAATTTACTTATATTAAAAAGTAGGTAGGTACACAAAAAAAAAACAAAGTAATCACAAGAGCAAAATTTATTAATAATAAAATACATCAAATAAAATAATCTCACAGCAATACTCAAATATAAAGGATTATAATATAATATATAAAAAAATACAAATATAACGAAAATATAGAACACAAAATTGCTTGACGTTCAAGAAAAATTTGTTTTTATGATGTTTTTTCAACAGGCAGCAGTTGGTTGGTACCTGTATGTCCGGTTAAAAGTCTAACTTCATGGTCTAACCGGTGAAAGAGACCCAAGCACGGGGGTCCAACTGTTACCGACTGAGAATGAGGAAATTTTTCTTTATGTAAACGTCGTTTTTAGTAAGGTTCAACAGGTGCTAGATGGCAGCACTAGTATTAAAAAGTCATAGCATTATGATGAGGAGGGCGAGCGGTAAGAGGAACATTTCAGAATTATTGTCGCCATTTGCAAATGAATTTTTGTGCTAAAAACTATTTTAACTGTGTTTCGACAGTATTTTCTGTGGTTTCGACTTTAAATTGAATAAGTATGTCTGATCAGTTTAGTGCTAATAAAAATAAACATTTATGCTAACAATAAGTGTGTATAATTAATCAAGAACAAATTGGAGTAAAATGTCATACATTACGTCGTAATTTGGATATCAGTAAGTAAAACTTTATTTTGAATTTTAATTGATTATGTATATTGAAATAAAAAAAATACATAAGTTGAAAATAACTGAATTTCATTGAAATAGTTTTATATTTAATTTAATATGATTGTTTCTTATGTATGAAGCATAAAGATTTAGGGACACGAAACAAAAAAGTAAAGGAAATAAAACAAATAAGATAGTTTATGATGCAAATAAATTCCACAAATTAAAATTAATATGATTTTTACCATTATTTTGAATATACCTACATATAATCATAAAAAAAAGTATAAGTACTAATAAAAATTATGAAATACAATTTCATTTTGAAATATATTTTTTTGTATTTACACATTATACTTAAATGTTAATGATGTGTTTTATTTATAATATAAATATATAATCATATATACCTATTCATTGTATGATTACAGTGCCACCCGCTGAATTTGTGAAGATGATGAATGATCTGTTCGACAGTATAAACTGCAGAGAAAAGACTCCAAAGTGGCAGAATGTTCTATCTTGTTTTGTTACAGAAGAATCCGAACATTGAAGGTATGTTAACATAACATAATATATCGAAATAATAGATATTTCTTATAAAAACATTTTAAAACAACAATATTTATGGTTCACTAATTTTAAATTTTATTTTATATGAACAGATTCTGGACACAGATAGAACAGAATCTTCTAAATTGGAGTTTTAACCGGAATGACAGTTCCTATCGATCACTTTCACTCAAAGGATGGTGGGGCAACGATTCAAGCTGTGAAGAACGTTTGGCAAGAGATTAAATCGTCAGGTGTCAGGATAATGAAAACGCCTTAATCAGGACCCATCATCAGAATGATGTACCGGACAACAATAATTCTGAGAAAACTATAATATCTGGACCAGTGTTATTTGTAATGACAGACATTGTATGTGTACATTTTGTACACAATGCTTGTTACCAAGATTAAGCATATTTTATTATCTCATTTGATATTTCGCTTTCAATGTTGATTAAAATCTGAACAATATCCAGTTTTGAGTAAATCTGATTTCCATTAAATCTTTTTGTGGCCTTACGCCCAGTATTATCAGCTTTAACAAAATGCTCCTTTAACTAACTGTCATATTATCAACAGATCGAAGCATAACACATTTAATTAAATAGATTTTAAATTATCTGCAGTATTTCTTTACAACGTATATTATGTCTATCTTTCATTGAGAGCTTAAATATTGATTTAAATCACGTTTGTAATACACCAAATTTACTTTAAAGGAGCATTTAGTGCTAAAGGAGCTTTAAATTGAAGAGTACGTCCAAATTTTGTAAATAAATAACAGAAGAGTAAAAGAAGCTCCAAATAAAATCCTCAAATGATATAATATACCTACGAGCAAAAGATATCAAAATAAAATAAATGTATTTAACAATGCAACTATAGAAATTGTACTCGCAATGTTTTCAGAATTTTTAATGGAACTTCTTTTACTCTGTTATTTATTTATAAAATCTGAGCTCACTGTTGATTTATTTCAATTTTCTGAGAAATTTTACAAATCATGCAATATTTATCTTTTTCTATCATTTATCAAACCTTGTTGCTTCCAGAGAAATACCTTAATTAAATATGATAGATATTGTATTAATTATAGTTAATCTTTTAATTAATTTAACATTTTTTTTTGTTTTTCCAATTTATATAATATATTTATGTTTGCATGCTTTCTAGAAAAAAATGATAATAAATATTTGTAAAAATATTTTGTTTTATTTCAATTATTTTCATTACAGATTTACAGTTTAAATGCAAAATATTGTAATTACAATAAATTATATCATATTTGGTGATATATTTTATTGTAGTTGCAATATTTTGCATCTAAACTGTTGAGTATAATACAAAATATATATTGGAATGAAAAGGGATTTGAATTTCGCGCTACGGAATGGTATAGTTAGTTCAACAGTCGCCAGGCGGCAGCACATATAGCGATCAAAATTTTTTAACGTTGAGTTGAACACCCGTGGACCCAAGCACGGGTGTTCAACTCAACGTTAAAAAATTTTGATCGCAATATGTGCTGCCGCCTGGCGACTGTTGAACTAACTATACCATTCCGTAGCGCGAAATTCAAATTCCTTTTCATTCCAATATATATTTTGTATTATACTCAACAGTTTAGATGCAAAATATTGCAACTACAATAAAATATATCACCAAATATGATATAATTTATTGTAATTACAATATTTTGCATTTAAACTGTAAATCTGTAATGAAAATAATTGAAATAAAACAAAATATTTTTACAAATATTTATTATCATTTTTTTCTAGAAAGCATGCAAACATAAATATATTATATAAATTGGAAAAACAAAAAAAAATGTTAAATTAATTAAAAGATTAACTATAATTAATACAATATCTATCATATTTAATTAAGGTATTTCTCTGGAAGCAACAAGGTTTGATAAATGATAGAAAAATATAAATATTGCATGATTTGTAAAATTTCTCAGGCCGTGGCAATACGCTTCGAGTCGACTTTGGCCGAGTTCACAGCACCAGCGAACTCGCATAAAATAATCACGTGTAGACATTAAAAAGCAAGATAGCATGCTGTATACTATCTTGCTTTTTGATGTCTACATGTGATTATTTTATGCGAGTTGGTTGGTGCTGTGAACTCGGTCTAAGTCGACTCGAAGCGTATTGCCACGGCCTAAGCTCAGATTTTATAAATAAATAACAAAAGAAGTTTCATTAAAAATTCTGAAAACATTGCGAGTACAATTTCTATAGTTGCATTGTTAAATACATTTATTTTATTTTGATATCTTTTGCTCGCAGGTATTTGAGGATTTTATTTGGAGCTTCTTTTACTCTTCTGTTATTTATTTACAAAATTTGGACTTACTCTTCAATTTCTTAATTTACCAAGGAATATCTTAATAAAAAATTTTAATATTCATACAAATTAAGTAACAACTACAACTGCATTGTTTCTTATTCAATATTTCATTTTATATCTTACATAAAATTCAAGATTTCAAACAATTTGCATTTGCTAATTGGTATTTTAGAAATTATTTACTAACAGTGACTTTTTCGATATTCATTTAATTGATTAATGTTAATTTTTTTTAAATTACAACTACATTAAATGTATACCTAAAAAATAAGTCATAAAAATCTTCATTATGTGATTAAGGCCACAAAAAGATTTAATGGAAATCAGATTTAATCAAAACTGGATATTGTTCAGATTTTAATCAACATTGAAAGCGAAATATCAAATGAGATAATAAAATGTGCTTAATCTTGGTAACAAGCATTGTGTACAGAATGTACACATACAATGTCTGTCTTTACTAATAACACTGGTCCAGATATTATAGTTTTCTCAGAATTATTGTTGTCCGGTACATCATTCTGATGATGGGTTCTGATTAAGGCGTTTTCATTATCCTGACACCTGACGATTTAATCTCTTGCCAAACGTTCTTCACAGCTTGAATCGTTGCCCACCATCCCTTGATTGAAAGTGATCGATAGGAACTGTCATTCCGGTTAAAATTCCAATTTAGAAGATCCTGTGAATCATAAATATTGTTGTTTTAAAATGTTTTTATAAGAAATATAAATATTATTTTATGTTAACATACCTTCAATGTTCGGATTCTTCTGTAACAAAACAAGATAGAACATTCTGCCACTTTAGAGTTTTTTCACTGTAGTTTATACTGTCGAACAGATCATTCATAGGGTTGTCAGATTTCTTGTGAGTCAAATCGGGACACTTATTGTTAGCATAAATGTTTATTTTTATTAGCACTAAACTGATCAGACATACTTATTCAATTTAAAGTCGAAACCACAGAATATACTGTCGAAACACAGTTAAAATAGTTTTTAGCACAAATACGACAAATACATTTGCAGCATTGAAAATGGCGACAATGATTTTGAAATGCTCCTCTTACCGCTCGCTCTCCTCACCATTGGTATGACTTTTTAATACTAGTGCTGCCATCTAGCACTAGTTGAACCTTACTAAAAACGACGTTTACATAAAGAAAAATTTTCTCATTCTCAGTCGGTAACAGTTGGACCCCCGTGGACCCAAGGTTAGTAAATACACAGGTTGTACCATAACTTTTGGCCAATCAGGTATTCGCGCGGGAAATACGTCACCTACGTCACTATGAGGAACATTTTAAATGTACTAAAGTAATCTCGCTTGCAAATACATATTTATTTAACATTGTTTTCTGTATTATTTAAATTTTTTGGACATTTGTAACTATAAAAAATAAATTTTATCGATCACAGAAGCACAAAGCATTATAAATAATCATGTATTAAACATACTAGTTTATTAGTATCACTAAAATAATAATAGCACTTTGAAACATTTTTTTACTAGAGTATGTACATTTATTTATGTATCTAACTTAAATACAAATAACTCCGTTCCTCAGGGGATACATTCTGGTCATGGTCGCGAAGATTTAAAAAAAAAATCATTTTAAAATTCAAAAAAACTTTATTAATAATATAGAAAAAAATTGTCAATGTTTGGGAATTTTTTTCACAGATATAACTAATTATTTTTGAATCAGGTAAATGACATTTTATTAAGTATATATTCAACTTATTTAATATCAATTTTTATTGAAAAATATTAAATATTTACAAAGTTATGAGCCTCGATGTGACGACCAAAAAAAATATTTTTCTCTATCTTAAACAAACACTTGCTTAAAACTATAATTTATATGAATAACATAATAAAAACGTAGTTTTAAATTCAGTACACTATCAATATCAAATGAAAATATTTAATAATAGTTTAAAAACAACTTACAATGAATAAACTTACATAATAAGTACTAAAACAATAACTTAATATGCGAAAAATAAATATCTTAAATATACTCTGACAGTTTTAATACTGACAGCCATTTATAACGTTGTAATGTTCCTCATGATGACGCGATCTCCCATCTGTGTTTCCCCTCGGTGTCTCCTCTCATGCCATCCCCTCCACCTCACAAACAGAGTTATGGTACAACCTGTGTATTTACTAACCTTGAAAGAGACCGGTCAGTAAAATTCTATCTCTTTCTGGTTACTTCTTTCACACTCTCCGTGTTACTAAATGGACATTCTTTAAATTTTTGGTACATTCCACCGGAAATTCCACAAATCAACCAATCAAAACACTGGTTAGTGACCGGTAACCGGTTACTTTCTGAATGCTCCCATTATGTTAAATACGAATGCGCTGTCTATGTTTGGATTCACAGAAAGCGGTTAGTTACCGGTTACACTGACCGGCGAGTTTTGATTGGTTGATTTATCGTATTTCTGGTACATTCTACCAGAAATTCCATAAATCAACCAATCAAAACTCGCCGGTCAGTGTAACCGGTAACTAACCGCTTTCTGTGAATCCAAACTATATCTCTATGTCTATGGTTCTAACTACACTCATCGCTTGATTAACCGACCTTTGATTTACCGGCAGCTTGATTAACCGACGGGCTAAACGCGCGATTTGCCGACTTTCTCCTATCCCCTCCATAATACTACCGTGATTGCTATCTCTGCGCGAAATTTAAATTCACCAATTAAGGTTGGCAAGGTGGTGGGGGCCCCTCTCAACATCGGCAATTCAAGCGGTTGAATTACCAACAACGTCGGTTTATCAAGCGATGAGTGTAAACAGTTTTTCCCCCATCCCCACCATAATACACTCATCGCTCGATTTCACAACGTTGTTGGTAATTGAACCGCTTGAATTGACAACGTCGAGAGGGGTCCCCACCACCGTGCCGACCTTAACGTTGATTGGTGAATTTAAATTACGCGCGGAGATAGCAATCACGGTAGTATTATGGAGGGGATTGGAGAAGGTTGGCAAATCGCGCGTTTGGCCCGTTTCGAAATCAAGCGGTTACGAAATCGAGAGATGAGTGTACCGAGGGTACCGAGTGTACCACCGTGACTGTTATCCCTAATGAAAAAAACTCATAAATTCTTATAAAAATATTGCTTGGAATAGCTTGAATTTTATGAGAATCTATAAACTTATGAGGATTTTACGGGCCACGAAAAGTTTGCTCATAGGTCAATATATGAGAATCAATGAGACTTTTTTGAAATCAAATATTTATCAGCAAATACTTATAAAACTTTTATCATATTTAATGAGAATGAAACGTGTATGTGGTTTTATGAGGAAAGTAACCAATAAATGTATGAGGTGTTAACAGAAAATTACTCAGTATATCTATCAGCTACTATAAGTAAAATACTTATAATCTTTTAACCGGTAAATCCATAAAAAAGTTAACATAATATCTATCAGCTACTATAAGTAAAATACTAATAATGAATTTATAATCTTTTAACAGGTAAATCCATAAAAAAAGTTAACATGCTTATGAAGTTCTATAAGCAATTGCTGATGAACGGATAAGTGCATTTTATGAACTTTTATCAGATAAATACACAAAAAGTTGTGTCTTTCTATAAGGTACTATGAGTGCATTGCTGATAAATTATTTAAATGGATACTTTTAATTTTATAATAATAGTGAAGTATTTCCAGTGACAAATGCCATCTTTTTTCTCATGGAAATAACACTTTTTATGAGCATAGCTTACAAAACTATTAAGATTTATGAGAACTTATAGGTATTTTGTCTAACTATTGTATATGCATAACTTAATGTTGTGTCTGTCTGTAGTATAAAATTTATTATATGAGATTTAATAAGTAGAATGTTTTCTGATAAATTCGTATACCCCTTTATATATATGTATATGAATAAATATGAATTTAAGAGTGTGTAAGATTACATCAGCATTGAATGGTGAAAAATAATTAATTATATTTATGAGGTTAAATAAGAAACATCTGAACTGAAAGTAATAACTTAAGGACAAACATTGTTTTCTATTTTTTAAAGGAAAACTTGGATGGATTTTGGGGGGGGGGAATTTTTTTATGGGGGACCATTAACACGAGTTAAATTTTGGAAGGTATTTTGAACTGATGTTTTTTCAAAAGAATTTAAGAAAACTGAATGTTTCGGGGGGGGGGGGGGGTAATTTTTTTTGTATGTTATTTTTATTTTTTATGCATCACAATTGTTAAAATAAACAATGCATATTAACCAATTCGGCAGGGGTAACACCTGCCCCCCCCCCCGGGCGAGCCACTGTATACAAAGTACATAGTACATATAGCTATCAACGTTGCCTTTTGGTAAGAAGTCGAATAAAGATGGTTTTTCACTAAGACAAAACACACAACAAACACAGTTAAAACAAAACCTATGTATTTTTAAATACGAAGTTTTTAAAATATCGTGTTTGTGTCTATATAGTGCGAAACCGTCTTAAGCGACTAGACATTGTAACTGATTGTGGAGGGGATTATACTGGCTTCAAGCGTGTGAACGCTCGGATCTCACAGTTCTTTGAGTTGTTTATTAATATTATTCGTAAAAATATATTTATTAAACTGTTCGCGTACATAAAACTTGTGAAAACAGGATAATCAAAAGCAGTAAATATTAATTAAAGAATTAATTACATCGCAAATAAACTTAAATTTGATGTGAAAGTCGGGGAAAAACCGAATACTTTATTATTATTTTTACAGAAGGTAAGTCACAAAATGTTAATAAGTATACTTATGTGCCGGTATTGAAATATTGGATATTTATTGTTTTAGCGTTCCAAATATGTTCATACTACTTTAAAAAAATAAGTTGCTATATTATATAGTTTTTAAATAATATGAAGTATTAGCAATCGTTTTTGTTTTTGGAAATAGAAAGGAGTATAAAATCACGAAAAGGAGTAATTTGGGAGTGCAGTTTAAAATAAGGAGTACTGTCTACGAAAAAGGAGTTCAAAACTCCCTAAAGGAATAAGTTTGGTCATCTTAATATTACACATTTTTAAACACACACACAGTTTTTCTTTTTAACATTTCTTAAATTTTGTCATAGATTCACTAGATGATATAAATAATAAAATAGCCACGGAACGCACAAGATTCCCACCAAAGAAATTACTGTACACAGCATTGGAAGAAGAAAAAACTATCCAGAAGAAAAATACAAAAAAGATTAAAGAAATTGTTCATCTACGATTAGCAGAAAAAAAGTAAGTTAAGTTAATGGAAGTTTTGAAAACATATTTTCTCCAATGACATAAATATTAATTTTATTTCCATTTATTTTCAGGTATCACTGTAGTAGATAAAAATAGTTAAAAACATCTACTTAATTTAAAAATATATAAACCAGCATTTAAAACTATAACCATTTAAGCCAAATAAATATTTATTTTTATTATTTTTTTAATTCAAAAGGGTGTTAGTTTAAGAATATGATTATAATACAACAACATAATTTTTGTATTGAATTCTTTGTATTGAAAAATGTAAAATTGATTATCTTATAAATACCTACACATCTTAAAATGTTGTATCTGAATATCTTATTGATTCTCATAGATTACAAGAAAGAAACTCTACTATTGATTCTCAACATCACAAGAAAGAAACACATTTTATTGATAATCATAGGTCACAAGAAAGAAACTCTCATTGATTCTCATACGTCACAAGAAAGAAACACATCTTATTGATAATCATAGATCTCAAGAAAGGAACTCCGTTATAAATTCTCATACGTTACAAAAAAGAAACACATCTCATTGATTCTCATACATCACAAGAAAGAAACACGACTTATTGATAATCATAGATCGCAAGAAAGAAAAACTCTTATTGATTCTCATACATCACAAGAAAGAAACACATCTTATTAAAAATCATAGATCACAAGAAACAAACTTTCTTATTGATTCTCATACACCACAAGAAAGAAACATGACTTATTAAAAATCATAGATCTCAAGAAAGGAACTCCGTTATAAATTCTCATACGTTACAAAAAAGAAACACATCTCATTGATTCTCATACATCACAAGAAAGAAACACGACTTATTGATAATCATAGATCGCAAGAAAGAAAAACTCTTATTGATTCTCATACATCACAAGAAAGAAACATCTTATTAAAAATCATAGATCACAAGAAACAAACTTTCTTATTGATTCTCATACACCACAAGAAAGAAACACGACTTATTGATAATCATAGATCGCAAGAAAGAAAAACTCTTATTGATTCTCATACATCACAAGAAAGAAACACATCTTATTAAAAATCATAGATCACAAGAAACAAACTTTCTTATTGATTCTCATACACCACAAGAAAGAAACATGACTTATTGATAATCATAGATCTCAAGAAAGGAACTCCGTTATAAAATCTCATACGTTACAAAAAAGAAATACATCTCATTGATTCTCATACATCACAAGAAAGAAACATCTTATTAAAAATCATAGATCACAAGAAACAAACTTTCTTATTGATTCTCATACACCACAAGAAAGAAACACGACTTATTGATAATCATAGATCGCAAGAAAGAAAAACTCTTATTGATTCTCATACATCACAAGAAAGAAACATCTTATTAAAAATCATAGATCACAAGAAACAAACTTTCTTATTGATTCTCATACACCACAAGAAAAAAATCATCTTATAAATTCTCATACATTACAAGAAAACAAGAAAAAAAATCATCTTATAGAATCTTATAAATTGCGCATTTCTCATAGAATTTCTGATAAGAAAATATCATAAATATGATTTTTTATGAGGGTTTTATGAGCATAACATTTTTCGACTATTTTTTATTTTATGAGTATTTATGAGGGTTTCCAGTGACAGATACACACTGTTTTCTCATACAATTTTTTTTATAAGAATCTATGAGCCGTTTTCAGCAGGGATACTTATTTCTGCGCGTTTAAAATTCATCAATCAACGTTCAAGTCGGCGGTGGTGGGTGCCCCGCTAGCCGTCGTATAGTGGAATTTTTGAATTACCGATGCCGTCGTATAGCAGAATGTTGAGTGTATATAAAGACAAGGTGCCAATCAGCGTTGGTGCGGGAATTGACGTCACCACGAAGACATATTCAAATGTTATACAATGGTTATACATATGTAAATACATAATACATATACATTATTATATTAATATTAATGAATGGGTTAATTGGTCAATAATAAACAAAAATTAATAAATAAAAAAATTTATTAATAGTATGTAGCAGACGTTTCGGAACTACTGTTCCTTCCTCAGTGCTATAACAAATACATGATATTGGTATTTTTAACAAAATATAAAGTAATAATAAAGCTTACCTTATTATTATATTACAATGTTTTTTACATCTTTTAAATAAATTTTATTTGACAATTATTTATATAAATAAAAATTATTTTCATGGTTACAAATTTAAAATTTTAAATTAGATTGCTATAATTTTGTTGTAAATTTTCTGTATGTGTTTTAAAATTTATAGATTTTTTGTTTGAAATTATATGTAATGATTCTGATATAAATCTATTTTTTAAATTTTTTTGTACATCTAAAATTTTTGTATCTTTAAAATTAAATTCGTGATTTGTTTCATTAACATGTGATTTTAAAGCAGTTGATTCTTTACGTCCATGAAGATAGCAGAGCAATGTCAGCAAAACAAAAGCTCACTTGACTAATAATTAAGTGCTAATTAAATGCTAATTAAATGCGCAAAAAGAAAATTTAATGCTCTTTAAATAAAAAAAATATTACATGTTTTGCTAGCTTCAGATGAACTCAGCAGAACAATGTGTCAAAAAACAGTCAAAGTTGTATGTAACTACACGAAATACTTCAGAAAATTAAATGCTAATTAAATGCGCAAAAAGAAAATTTAATGCTCTTCAAATAAAAAAAATATTACATTTTTTTCTAGCTTCAGATGAAATCAGCAGAACAAAGTGTTGAATAACAGTTAAAGTTGTATGTTACTACATAAAATGCTTCAGAAAATTGAATGCTAATTAAATGCGCAAAAAGAAAATTTAATGCTCTTCAAATAAAAAAAATATTACATGTTTTGCTAGCTTCAGATGAACTCAGCAGAACAATGTGTCAAAAAACAGTTAAAGTTGTATGTAACTACACGAAATGCTTCAGAAAATTAAATGCTAATTAAATGCACAAAAAGAAAATGTAATGCTCTTCAAATAAAAAAAATATTACATGTTTTGCTAGCTTCAGATGAACTCAGCAGAACAATGTGTCAAAAAACAGTCAAAGTTGTATGTAACTACACGAAATACTTCAGAAAATTAAATGCTAATTAAATGCGCAAAAAGAAAATTTAATGCTCTTCAAATAAAAAAAATATTACATGTTTTGCTAGCTTCAGATGAACTCAGCAGAACAATGTGTCAAAAAACAGTTAAAGTTGTATGCAACTACACGAAATGCTTCAGAAAATTAAATGCTAATTAAATGCACAAAAAGAAAATGTAATGCTCTTCAAATAAAAAAAATATTACATGTTTTTCTAGCTTCAGATGAACTCAGCAGAACAAAGTGTTGAATAACAGTTAAAGTTGTATGTAACTACACGAAATGCTACAGAAAATTAAATGCTAATTAAATGCGCAAAAAAATTATATATATATAAGTAGTATACAGGGTGTTCGCGGGAACCGAGTGATCATTGCTAACTTTGTTATTATTGGAGCTAGAAGATCGGTTAAATGGACAAAGTATCAGTATTTTTTCCGGGATGAATAATGGCGGTGTCAAAAAAACAATTGAATGTCAAATTTCAGAGATATATTGAAATATAACATTTTTTTAAATGGAACACTCTGTATATTATTATTGAATTTTGTAGCTGAGGATGTTCTCTTTATAAAAGTGTTATACATGTATGATGGTAAAATTGATAGAAAACAAGTTATAACAAGTATAAAATTAATAGAAAATATCGAAAAATAGTGTGCTATGAAGTTTTAATAAATTGAGAACAAATGATTAAAACATTTAAAACAATAGTTTAAGGTTTTTATGTCATTTGTTCGCAAATTTTAAATGTTTTTGATTTTAACTGATAACGAAAAAAATTATTTATTATAATTAATTATATTTTTTTATGAATAATGCTCAAAAATGTTAAAAATCTGCGAAATAATGCACAAATATCTGAAATTATTGTTTTAAATTTTTTTATCATTTGTTTGTATTTTATTAAATCTTCATAGCACACTATTTTTCGATATTTTCTATTAATTTTATACTTGTTATAACTTGTTTTCTATCAATTTTACCATCATACATGTATAACACTTTTATAAAGAGAACATCCTCAGCTACAAAATTCAATAATAATATACAGGGTGTTCCATTTAAAAAAATGTTATATTTCAATATATCTCTGAAATTTGACATTCAATTGTTTTTTTGACACCGCCATTATTCATCCCGGAAAAAATACTGATACTTTGTCCATTTAACCGATCTTCTAGCTCCAATAATAACAAAGTTAGCAATGATCACTCGGTTCCCGCGAACACCCTGTATAGTATAAATTTGGTGAATTTGTATTTTGAACGTTTGTTGATGCATGCGCAAACGGCACAGTCTGTTTTTAGTTCGTATATTTAAAAAAAATGTTTGTTGACAAAAATTGTAAACAATGAAAAGTATTATAGTATCTGATCGTTGCACGTTTTGAAATAAATATTCAATCCCGTGAATAACGCGGTCAAAAAAATTGTACGGGGATGAAAAAAATCGTATTTTCAAGAGAAAAGAAAATGTTTTCAAACGCTTTCATTGAATTTCTCGTAAACAAATTTTTGCTAAAATGTTACGCTTTTAAAGCTTATAAAATATGAAGGGATATTTTATCAAACTGTTTTAACCCTTATCATTATCACAAGGCGGCAGGGGATGATAAAAAATAATTGGGCTCTTGATTAAAAAACTAGAAAGTACAAGCTAACGAATGAGCTATAGATAATGAAAATTCAATCATTTTTCGCGGAGATATAACTGTTTAAAAATTAGTAAAAATTCGCTTTTTTTAATTATCCTATATTTTTTTGATGATCCTCGTTCTCATATATTGAAGCTTTTTTGTGTGGGACAGTTCTACGTATATACAGGATAGCAAAATTAACTATAAAATATATAAATTATGATATTGTTTTTCTTATTTTGGCGCCCCCTAGCACGTGGCGCCCGGGGACAACTGCCCCCCCCCCCTGCCCCCCCATAGCTACGCCACTGGAGATGGAGTGGTTCGTAAGTCGGGAATTAAATAAAGTTATCTGAAATATTAATTTGAAAAGATATATTTAGAAAATAAATACAAATTTTATAGAGCGTCACGTGGTTTTTATTCTTACTGATAGTTTTACGGTAAACCGGTCGGACCTCCAATTCCGGACTTTTAAATTTTCTGTCGTCTGTACTAAGCTATTTTACAATGGTGTGTTGGGTGCTTTCTCTGCGCTCGCCTGTACCAGACTCTTTTCAAATATTCTATTCCATTCCAGCCGTCGCGTCGTGTTAACGCATTGCCGGGCGCGTACACGTTTGGATCTTGCATTTGCGTAATCTCGATAATGATTTATTATCGATTTTATTTGGCAGAAGAATAGCCGAAATATATAATATGTACGAATATAATTTTTTTTTTCTTGGCCTTCCATTTCTGATTTAGCCAGTTCTTTTTTACATTTTTTATCATTTAACATTTAAACACATGGACACAAGATGGAAATGTGATTGCACCACTGGGCCGCTCAGGGTAGGTTTTACAAACAGTATGGCCGGGGTCCATGGATTTGGGGTTTGGAACGGTTCTAGGAAAGAAGCCCACAGGAAAAAAGCTCATAGGAAAAATACCCACAGGAAAAAAGCCCACAGGAATAATACCCACAAAAAAAAGCCCACACGGAAAAATGCTCACACGGAAAAATGCTCACACGGAAAAAAGCTCACACGGAAAAAAGCCCACATGGAAAAATGCTCACACAGAAAAATGCTCACACGGAAAAATGCTCACACGGAAAAAAGCTCACACGGAAAAAAGCCCACACGGAAAAATGCTCACACGGAAAAATGCTCACATTAAGAAATAAATAGGATACAGATATTTAACATATTTCATGTATGTTAGCTACTGTATTGACCTTATATATTTACAATATAAATACCTGTTCAGCTTGTTACATTATCAATCAAATATTCAATCTAAAAATATATTTATTTAATAATTTCCCAGAAAGGATTCAATCTCCGGTTTGTTTATAATTAACAAAGGCGGAGATTGAATTTTCGTATTTTATACTAGATTAATCCCCTTTCGCCCCAATAGATTGCCCTAACCAAGGTGGAGATTGAATCCCCGTTTCTTATACTAGATTAATCTCCTTTCGCCACAATAGATTGCCCTAACCAAGGCGGAGATTGAATCCCGGTATTTTATACTAGATTAATCCCCTTTCGCCACAATAGATTGCCCTAACCAAGGCGAAGATTGAATCCCCGTATTTTATACTAGATTAATCCCCATTCGCCCGAATATTTTGTTAGCAAAATTAAATATTTGTGATTTTCTATATATTTTTTTTAACATATTTTTGATACCTACTCTATTTTTCAACATTTACCGTGTCTCTTGGTAAAACCTAGGTTTTACCTCAGTTCGGGCTTTTACAGTAACATATATATACATATCTAAAATAAGAATAAATAAAGTTGTGACAGTACAGAAGTTTGGCATATATGAAATCATAAAAAATGACATACAATACAAATAAATAACAATAATGTGCCGTCTTGAATTAGTACATCTGTATCCTATTTATTTATTAATGTGAGCATTTTTCCGTGTGAGCATTTTTCCGTGTGGGCTTTTTTCCGTGTGAGCTTTTTTCCGTGTGAGCATTTTTCCGTGTGAGCATTTTTCCGTGTGGGCTTTTTTCCGTGTGAGCATTTTTCCGTGTGAGCATTTTTCCGTGTGAGCATTTTTCCGCGTGAGCATTTTTCTGTGTGGGCTTTTTTCTGTGGGTATTTTTCCTGTGGGCTTTTTTCCTGTGGGTATTTTTCCTATGGGCTTTTTTCCTGTGGGCTTCTTTCCGGTCACCGTTTGGAACACACAATAGGTGACTTTTCAGTTTATAGCTTCAAATTCGTGGTTGTGATGAAAGTGAATATCGAGTCATATGTTTCTTCGTTTCTTAAAACTTCTTCCATTTTTTTTGTTTTTATGTTTAGTTGTTTTATTGAGTGGTTGAAATTTTTCGTTTGTTCTTTGTTTTTTTTTGCATTTGAAAAATATGTGGTCTATGTCGCTTATTGTTATTCCATCGCATGAGCATGTTAACTTTTTTTATTTTGAATAGGTGTTGGGGATAACTTGCATGACCAAATTTGAGTCTTGCAATGGTGGTTATCATTGATCTCGGCATGCTTCTTTTGGTGAACCAAGGGGTTCTTATAATTTTATTATAATAATTAAAACCTCAAAGATAAAAAAAATTACCAGAAAAAAAAACATTATAAAATCACCAAAAAAAGCAAAATTTCGTTGGCGCGCCACTGGATATAGTATAAGTAAGTATTGTAAAGCCGATTTTTTTCAAAATTCGGATTTTGATGGAATTATCAATTTTGACCTTCCCTGAATCCATTCTGACTATTTTCACCATGATGTATGTGTGTCTGTCGGTCTGTCTGTAGACGATGTACTTAACTCAAATACGACAAATCGTATAGAAGGGTGAAATTTTATACTTAAGATTAATATTTGTCTGGGAAGAAAACCTCCTATTTTTGAAAACGATCATTCAACTGGAAACTGATGTTTACCTACATTGATTTTTTAATGTTTCGAATTACATTGAAACAGTGCGAATTAGAGAAAAATATCCAAGTTGAAAATTGTAGGTAATATTATTATCTATAATTTATGTTGTATTCATTTTTTCGAAAAAACAAATTTAATTTTATTTTATCTTTTATTAGTTTATCAGAAATATCTTTCAATAAAATATGTACACTGTTCACTGTATTACGTATAAGAAAGTCCCGCGGCACCCATGGCAGCTTTATTTAACTAAATAAGTAAATTCCTGAACTTTTTGGCTCGATGGCTTGGCGCAAAATCATCTGGAAATACACAACTAAATTAAATAAATTTAATTTTTATGAACGGCACTAAAAGTTCTTTTTAACCCTTCGTAGCTCAAGATCTTAAAAATTTAAATTATGTTGATAAAGAGACCAGTTTAGGCATATAAAAAATATTTATTTTTAATTATTTATTTGACTTTTTTGGGATTGACATATTGTGAGATAATCGTAAAAAGACACTTATGTCGTAATGCAGGATTTGAAACAATTATTTAGTTTGTTGTAGCATAATGCTACATCGCATTTTTCGCAAATTGTTTGTGAAACGCCATACACTGGGGAAACTTACAACGTATTCTTTTTTCTACCTAAATCGGCCAATAATCGGATCTGGTCCTGTCTTACTGCCAATGTTTACGTAATAATACGTAAGTCAATAAGTTATGCCATTTGTGAATTTTATTTGAACTATAAGTTATTCAGTGGTATTTTGACGATTTGTTGTAACGCGTTTCTTACAGCTGCCTTCCCAGGAAAAAGCGATCAGATCTTATTGTATCAGAGCAGATCTGAAATTTGATCCAATTAGATCTGATCAGATCTAATCAGATCTAAATGGGCCAAATTACGGATCTGATCAGATCTGATGCTATTTTTGATGAAAAATTTTATTTCCGATTTTAGATCCAATTGGATCCAATCTGATCTGATCAGATCCGTAAGTTGGCCCATTCAGATCTGATCAGATCTAATCGGATCAAATTTCAGATCTGCTCTGATCCAATTAGATCTGATCGCTTTATCCTGGGTTGTTATCTCTCTGTAGAGCCAATTCCGCGGTAATTTTTTAAAAGATCACTTACAATCAATCGATACACTACACTTTACTCTTTGATAAATTTCCCTCATAGTCAAGTTTTCTTAAAGCTTAAATTATAGCCTTTTTTCATTAGAAAGTTTTGTAAGTTTTGGCATCGTTTTATAATATCTTTACCCGGCAAAGACAAAACTTACAATAAACATGTTTTTGAAATGAAATCTTTTTACCAGATAGTATAGTGGATGCAGTTAATCATCCCTGGACGGAAAACTCCATATTAATTATCAAGAAAACAGATATAATCACAAAAATCAGAAATTTTGTGTTCGGATTTCATATTACACTAGGTACTGTAGTCTCTCAAAGTTTTAGGGTCAGTCCATATCAAATGGTCCAGAATTAAATTAAATGATGTAGTTAAATCTCAATCTCAAAATTTGTGGTACATAATACCTTTATGTAATACTCTAATGGGCAGAAATTTCAGATTTTTATCTGGTCCCCCACCAGAATTTAAAAAAGGAGGGCAGTCTCAGGGTTGAACTTTCCTGTGTGAATACCCTCTTGAAAATGGGATTTTTTTAAAAAGAGAACTAAGAATTTCGGCTGATATTTCACCCTTTAGAATTGAATTTCGGTGAAAAAGTGTAGAAGTAATTTTGTAGTAGGTACGTTTTTTTCTTAACATATTGCTTTTTGTCACATCTTGATAAGATAAGTTTACGTAAACCCTTTAAAGGGCGAAAAACGCTACATATGGCCACCACGCCAAAACAAAATTAAAATTATGGTCATTTTAGAGCAACTACACACAAAAAATACATTTTTTTAAGAATAGTCAAGCAACCAGTGCTGGCGTGCTGGACCACTTGAAATGGATTGACCCGTTAGTTTTTTCAAAATTTTTGAGAAAAATTACTGTAACTTTTGAACGTTTGGTCGAATTTGTTTTTTGTCGACGGATTTGGAATCAGCGTGTAAAAATCTACAATGACATGTATAATACTTTTGAAAAAAATATGCAATGACTTATTTTACATAATTTTATCTAGGTACAATTAAGGAAAATAAATTGGAAATATTTAAAAAATCATTTCCATTTATTATTGGACATATATGTATTACAAAAATTGTACAAGTATTTATTTAATTTTTAATGTACGTGACAAATATACCTACATAATATATTTTGTTCTACTGGACACAACAGAGATACATTTAATTTATTCTTTGAACAAAGAAATAAAATTTTGTTATTGTAAAAAAAAAATAATTAACATAGCATTTTACATTATTAAATCAACATTACATACACTCCTCTTACAGTTACAATAAATGATACAAATAATTAACAGCATTCCAAGGACTACCTGAAAGGTGTGGTGTTGATTAAAATAATTTAGAATAAATTTAAATTATAAAAATTTAAACAATATTCATTTGATACAAAACCTAAGGGTGTTTAATGAAAACAGATTTCCTGATGGTGGGGTTTCAGAAAACTATATATAAAAATGTACATCCAACATGTTGCATCAGAAATCATAATTTAAAGTCGTCTTTAACTGTGAAATAATCAACAAAACAATGATGAAACTAGTAAGTATTCTTCTTTTTATTACAATTGTTAACATTGATTATTATCGAATACAAAAATAACATTCATTGTCGGTTGGCGTCTTGGCGACAATTATAAAGAGAAAAATAACCGCCACTGGTTATCTCTCTCGGGTGCGGAGTTACAGTTGTCATTTTCAACAATCATTTATTCAAAATTATACAAAATTCTGAAAAATTGTCAACAAGACATATCAAGATTAGCAAAATAAAATATATATTGACAATAAATATGTATATTTTAATTTAATTCAAATTTTAATTAATGTTAAACAAATCACTATTGTTGCAAATGTCACTGAACAAACGTGTGAAGACTTGTGTGTCAATTTTTTTGATTTCTTCGTTTTGAAGATTTCTCTCAGGTGTAAACACAACATTGTTATTGTTAATGCGAGATATATGCATTTTTAATCTGTTGTACACATTGCACATGCGCCATCTTCTAAATGAAGAAACAGAACACACCATCTGTATGTGACTTAGACAAGGAAAGTATTATCTAAGATATGATAGTGTCCGACCGAATGTTCGGTTTCGGTTTCGGTCGAGTTTCGGCAAAAAAACGAGTTTCGGTTTAGGCGGCAAACCTGCGACCGAAACCGAAACTGCATTCGGGAGTTCTCGCGCTGTGATCGGTCAAGTTCGGCGCGTTAAATTCCATCAAAAATAGGTAATTTTATGTTTAATATTTAAAAAAAAACATGAATAATATTCAAAAGAAGAATCTAACTACTCAAATAAACACCTCACCTATTTTGAGTATTTTTAAGGCGCAATTAATATTTTTTTCTTAAATGAGGGGTTGTTATGTTGATTATTATCATACCAATAAGTAAAAATGTCGAAGACTGCATAGCTATGTGATTTAAAGATAAAAAAAAATAAAGACTGACGTTTTCTTTATTTTTCCCTCAAAACATGATCCTTGTAAGGAAGTTTCGGTTTCGGTTTCGGCCGAAACTGAGACTGTTGCCGAAATTCGTTTTCGGTTTCGGTTTCGGTCGTAAAAACCAGTTTCGGTCGGACACTAAAGATATGTGATATGTCCGTCTTTGTTTGGTAAATGGAAAAAAAATTAAACGTTATAATAAACAAATAGGAGAATTTTTGCGACAAACTAGTCAGTTACTTTTGCATGAGATAGTACACGATTGTTACGACATAATTATATTACAACCAAGCAGTGGCGTAGTAACGGGGGGGGGGGACAACCCCCCTCCCCGAAAAGTTCAGAGTTCTAAAAAAACGTATGTTTTGAACAGTGGCGTAGTAGCGGGGGGGGGGGGGGGACAAAATCCTCCCCGAAATGTTCAGTATTCTAAAAAAACGTATGTTTTGAGGAAACATCAGTTCAAAATACCTTACAAAATTTAACACATGTATATATCCTCCCCCCCCCCCGAAATTTTTTCTCACTACGCCACTGCAACCAAGGTATATAAAGACAAGGTAGCAATATCAACTTCTTGACCAAACTATCTCTCTTCAAGGTATGTTAAGTATAAGGTAGTCTCATTACTCGATGCAAGAGAGAAATACGTCATCTGTGGTGCCCAAATGAGGAGGGGGGAATGAAGTATCCAATCATAACAAATGTAGCCTCGTAACACGTCATCTGGGGTGCCTAAACTGACTGGTGAAAAGCTAATGAGGCAACCTGTGTATTTACTAATACAACATCAGCTCTTTGATCAATCAGCATTGGCACGGGAATTTTAATTACAAAAAAATGTTTTTTTTTATTTTTGTTTTCGAATTTTTTGATATTTTAACAACACATACAATCAAAAAAGTACAAATTCGACATTGCAAATCATAAAAAGCTGTCAGATAATTTGGAAGCGTCATTTTTATTATTCTTAAGTTGGCAATACGTTCTAACCTCTGCGCAGTAGTTGGCTGCGCAACCGTATAGTTGTGTGCGTACCGCAATGTACAAATCAGTACAAATTAACAGAGTAGTGACTGCGCACAAAATAAATTTCTGCGCAGAGGTCCGATTAATGCGGACCGCCCACTCTAGGTTCCGCTTTTCGGCGTACCCGTTCCACTCGAGTTTAATTTTGTTATTATATGCTTAATGGATTTTGCAATGTCGAATTCGCACTTCATTGACATGTGTCGTTAAAATATAAAAAAATACGAAAACTATAATATTTTTTTTGTAATAAATACTTTATTATACATTTATAACATTTGAATGTGTCTTCGTGGTGACGTCAATTACCGCGCCAACGCTGATTGGTCAAGGAGCTGATGAGACTACCTTGTCTTTTTATACCTTGTATTTCAACAATGTCTTAGGTAATCTTCGCTTTCCTGGCTGCTATTGTTGTATCAATAGAAGCTCAAGCCGATCGCTACCCAGCAGGATTGAATCCCGCTCTCTGTCCAAATTATCCTGACTGCGATAATTCTCTTATCGCTCTCCACTCCGCCAGAGCAGCAAGTAAGTTTTATATACATATATATTTTTTAATTATTAAGTAAATTGTATAACGCTAAAACTATTTCCAGTTGCACCGACATATGACAGCCGGTACCCCGCCGGCGTGCACCCGGCCGCTTGCCCCAACTACCCATATTGCAATAACAACATAGCCGCTCCGTACGTTCATTCCGGACGCGCCTACCCTGCTGGAGTCCACCCGGCTGCCTGTCCAAACTATCCATACTGTTAGTGATATAATAAAATAATTAAACCCAAAAAAATAATTATACACAAAAAAATGCACTGATAATTAATTATAGAAAATGTAATGGTACATAAAATTAAATTAAATTTGAACGCCAATATGTTTTAATTTGGTATTTTTCAGGTTTGAATATTTTAGAATATTTATTTTTACAAAAAAATATATTTCCGTAATAATAAAAAAAATGTTAGGGACATATATATTTTCAACAAGAGGGTGTATGTAATTATGTAGGTACCTACGCGCGTTAGAAGTATTACTTCTCTGGCATGATTGAAAAACAACCGATGAGACTAGTAGACATCTAGGGAGCAAATGCAAAACCAAAAGCCTGTTTTAAGGACTATCATAGCAGAAATCTGCATTATTTACACGAGTGAACTTAAGCTGTATAAGATTTATGCACACCTAACCTTACCTAACTTCATTCAGTTAAATTTTCTTCAAATTTTCATCCTCAACGCACTTAAAGAAGTATAACTTCAAAAAATATATCTCTCGATAATAAATTCTGAATAAACGCCTTTTTCTTGTTCCGTTTATAAATACTTTTTTCAATTGTGGTTCACCACAGTAATGCAAATTCGAATTCAAGCAGGTTACTTATGGACAAAAATAACCAGTTTCAGGGATTTAATAATGGCTTGTATTTAAATGCACTTGTTTTAAATAATAAACACTTTTTATTTAATCGTTTTCACTTATAACAAATATACTTTACTGCACCAGTGGCGTACGCTGGATTCTGTTATGGGTGGGGGGGGGGGGGTGTCCAAAGAGACTGTTTATTTTAAATATAAAGCTTCCCACAGACCGACGCAAATTATTCACAGCGGCAGCGAATAAAGGCTCCGACGGACCAACATATATATATATATATTTTCAATCGTTAAAAAGACGATGGTGAAATAAATTTCGCGTTTTTTCGGAAATTTTTAACGTTTCTTTTCGGGTAAAAAATTCACAACTCAAAAACTATTCATGATTAAGAAATGGAACTATTGTGTTAACTTCAGAAAGAAATAATCTATAAAATGGCGAAAGCTACAGCAAAATCGGTTCGGTAGATATTTAAATATATAATATATAAAAATTTCGCTGTGTTTTTATTCGCGCCGCAGTCGCTGCGAATGTTTCGAGTCAGTCTGTCGGAGCCTTTATTCGCTGCCGCTGCGAATAATTCGTTACAACATTTAGTTACAAACGCAATTCAAGCCTTCTTGGATTCTTGGTTAATTCATCAAGAATCTCATCTGCTGTAATCACAATTTCTCGGTGATAATAAAAAAATCTGTCAAGACATACACGGGTGGTGTGCTATAAGGGTTCCGAAGTACCTTTATACTACGTGGACTGGTTGGAGCCACTTACAGGTGCATTTTTGAGTTACAAATAATTATGAAAATAGGATCATATCCTATTAATTGAGATCTACATTTTGACACCCCACAAGCCTCGATATGAAAATAAAAAAAAACCATGACGCTCCTCCCTATTTTTCCAAAATTTAAAATGATATTGTTAATTTTAGTATTTGTCGTTACTAGTCCTATCAAAACCCCATTACCAATTTTTTTTCGGATTTTTTGAGCCAGTAGTTACCGAGCTAGAGGAGGGGGGGGGGGCAAAATTTATTATTCTTGAAGCCCCCTGTAGGCGCCATTTTTGATTTAGAAAAAAAATATTGTCATATTCTACCCATTGAGATCTACAATTAGACACCCCATATGCCTAAATAAAAAAATAAAATAAATTATGACACCCTTCCCAATTTCTCCAGAATTTGAAATGATTTTGGTGACTTTAGTATTTGTCGTTGGTAGTCTCACCAAAGCCTCGTTACCTTAATTTTTTTCAGATTTTTCGAGCCAGTAGTTACTGAGTTACGAGAGGGGGGAGGGGGGGGGGGCAGACAACATTTAGAAAATTTTGAAATGATATTGGTGACTTTAGTATTTGTCGTGGGTAGTCTCACCAAAGCCTCGCTACCCAATTTTTTTCAGATTTTTTGAGCCAGAAGTTACCATGTTAGAGAGGGGAGGGGGGCAATATAAATTATTACTTGGAGCCCCTTGCTGCCGCCATAATTGAGTTAAAAAATAATAAAAAAATATGGTCATATTCTATCAATTGAGATCTACAATTTGATACCCCACACGCCTTGAATACCTACCTACATTTTTTTTAATTTGCTCTAAAGCCCCCCGCAGGCGCCATTTATGATTTAGAAACAAATAAAAATGAGGGTCAAATTACACTAGTTTGGTTACACATTTTGATGTGCCACATGCCTTGGTTGAAGCAACCACCCTAAAAAATTATTTTTTCAAAATATTCGTACATACATATTTTACTAGAGCGTGTCATTTTACATGTTAAAATTACAAAGTTGTAAATTATATACTTTACGAGCTATTGCGCTTTGAGTGCAAAGGACGGACGGACGGCAAAGTGAGATTAATAAGGTTTCTTCGGAACCCTAAAAATAAAAAAGTACTAAAATTGATATTCACATGTATTTATAAAGTGGATACTATAAAATTTTAAGTGCAAAGTATTAAAATTTATGTTCGATGTACAAAGTGAATACTATCTAATATATAGTGCATTTAAATACAGTAGAAACCGGTTATAACGACATAGGTTACTACGACGTCTCGGTTTTAACGATTCAAAATAAAAGTCCAACTGCATCCCAAATAATTTCATTTTCATCAGTTATTACGACTATCCGCTTTTTACGACCAATATGACTGGTCCCTTCGATGTCGTTATAACCGGTTTCTACTGTATAATCCTTTTTATAATTATCTACATATATTTGGGTTGTTCAGAAAGTTCCTATCGATTTTAAACGTGCATTAGAACATGGTTTTTTAATATCTCACAGTGTGCAAAGAAACGTGCCAATTTTAAAATCACGCTCTGCTACCATTAAACAAAATTGCATGTAGTTTGTTTTAAACAATGCACTGAAACATTATTTTGATAGTATATTATAACACAATAACCACGAGACATATTTGAAAGTTTTAAACCAACTTTTGAAAAAACCCCATGAACTTTTCAAACAACCTGATTATTGAATAAAACTATTTTATACACATTATGTCTTAATATTATATTTCATTATTTATATTTAATTATTTTATAAAAAAACTAATATCTAAGCTTTATATTATACCTTAGAGCAGTGGTCCCCAACCTTTTTGTACCTAAGAGCACATTCTAGAAAACCGGTTGGGCGGCGGGCACCATTTATTTTTTCAAGGTGCCTACATCAAAATCGCGATTTTGATTCAGACACTCAGGCGTTTCTCACGCCTAAACTAAAAAAGTCAGACATATGCTCTTGCTGACTTTTTGATGGAAAATTTTGTAATCTACAAAAAGGTTCAGAGGCATTTTTTCATATGTATATTTCTTAGTTCCTACGTAAGCCGTGACTGTATGATAAAAAATTCTATTCATAAAACTATGATCATTGTTTATAATATTGTTGAACGAATTTGTGCAATGTTTGATATATGCACAAATGTTTTTTATTAACAAATCTACATCAACAAAATATTTTTAATTTATCTTTAGAATTAATGTGCCTAAGTGATTTTTGTAATTGCGTAAAGCCAGAAAAAGATTAAATGGTTACATATTTTTCTGGCTGTAATTTACGGTATATACGTTAAATTTGAGAGAATAAATGTAAAATGATAATATAATATATTTATAAACAAATATTTTTTTGTCTAATTAGTTACTAAAAATAAAAAATAAATTACATGTAATTGAAAACTTAATTTTTTTTACGTTCACAGTCAACGACGGGTACACGTAAAACAGTCGGCGGGCACAATGGTGCCCGCGGGCATAGGGTTGGGGACCACTGCCTTAGAGCTTATACTACTGGAACCAGCCTTACCGCTCGGCCGTGCGAATAAGCATGCAAGAGAGAAAGCGTAAGGCCGTGGCAATACGCTTCGAGTCGACTTAGGCCGAGTTCACGGCACCAACGAACTCGCATAAAATAATCACGTGTAGACATCAAAAAGCAAGATAGTATACAGCATGCTATCTTGCTTTTTGATGTCTACACGTGATTATTTTATGCGAGTTCGCTGGTGCTGTGAACTTGGCTAAAGTCGACTCGAAGCGTATTGCCACGGCCTAAGAGTACTACATCCTTTCTCTCTCGCTCCGCGTGCTGATTGGTCGGTAGGGAGGGGCAAGTGCTTCCCGCTATTACCGGTACAAATCAGTACGCGGAGCGAGAGAGAAAGTGAGAAAGGATGTAGTACTTTTACACTTTCTCTCTCGCACGGCCAAGCGGCAAGGCTGGCTCTAGTAGTATATGCTCTAAGTATTATACCATCATCTAAAGAAGTGATTCCAAAACTGTTGTCCATATGATAATTTCTAGGGACATTGCTTTATATTAATTGTTTTAAAACACAATTGAAAATATAAGGTTCTGTCAAAATATTTATATAAAAGGGGCAAAGTTTCTGAACCACTATTTTAAAGATTAAAAAGCAAAATATAGATTTAAATTCCCTTATTATTATAATATATTTTAAAAATACTATTTTATGTACAAAAAAATATACAATTTACTAGAAGAATTTAATAAAAAGAAACTATTTGATGCAAATAAGAAAATGTCAAATCATCAACAAACACACTATAAAAAATTCAAGGCCCATAATTAATCTAAATATAAATTACACAAGGAAATACTACACCATAAACAAAAAAAATTGTATGGTCTATTAAAATTACAAACTAAAGCAGCAGTTCTGAATCTGGGGTAAACATACACTTAATGTGATTTTCAACCAAAGCAGTCAAAAAACATAACTTTACAAAGTTGTTTTTATCAACAAGTTAAGACCCGTTTTGAGTTGATAAAACTTAAAAATAACAAAAATCAAAAACTGAAAATAAGAATGATAGATACCGTTTTCAAGTTTAACGTATTTGTAAATTAGATAGATTTATTATATGATAAATATGTTCAAAAAAATATATAAAATGTAGAGATTTAGCCATCAGAGATGCAATTGGACAAAAATAAAAACAAAACAGCAACTATTTTGTAGAAAAACAGCAACTTTCTTGTAGAAACGGAGCTTCTGTTTCTGTTTATGAGAGCATAACTCATAAATACTACATCATAGCATATATTAACCTACTGCAAACAGTTGATTGAAAAAATATTTTGAACAAACAAAAAAAAAATGTTTTTATTTAATATCTTGATAACCCATTGTGATACAATAATGAAATTTGATACCAGGTTTAGTATTAATACGTGTTATTGATTTTCAGTATCAATCAGTTATTATTTAACAGACCAGAGATGGAGCCAATGGACTCTTTATTTTTTTTTTATGTTTGGCACTTTTATATGTCACAAATATACACTCATTCTACACAGCAACGATATCGGTAATTCAATCGTTCTAACGATCAGCGGCTAGAGGGGCACCCACCACTGTGCCGACTTTAAAGTTAATTGGTGAATTTAAATTTCGTGCAGAAATATAGCAGTCACAATAGTATTATGGAAGGTCGTTGGATAGAACTGTCGGCCAGTCGTCGCATGGAGCGGTCGTTCAGTAGAAGGTCGTCTTATAGTGCTGAGTGTATGTCATACCAGTTCTGCTAGATACGTTTGATCACGTGACAAATAAGTTAACTATTACATTTTAATATTAGATTTATAATTAAAATACTGACTTATTTCACGTAAAAAAACATTTGATGGTAATTTTAATAATATATACTACACTATTTAGAACATTTTAGTCTTTATTATTAATAGTGTCAAATACCCTATTCAGGAACAAAAAAATTCTTGATAAAAATCAGCAGGCCCACTGATCCTGTACATCCCTGGTCTAAATAATTATTATTTGATACTGGAAAACAATACCATTTATTAATAATAAACCGGTTATCAAATTTCATGACTGTACCACAATGGATTCTCTAGATATTAAATAAACACTATTTATAGGCAAAATCTTTGGGGCTCTGTAGCTCCCTCATGAAGAGTTCCTGAACACATAAATTGCCATGCAAAAGTCTTTGAACACCTGTGATTTTGAAGATAAATATACAGATTTCAGTGAACAAAAATTTCAAAATAGCAAAAATAATATTTTTACCCGCATTCAAAATTTCTCTTTAGCTTGTATTGAAAGACACTGTGCATCAATATTGATCTTTCAGGCATATAATTCAAAAATTACCCTTAACATGGAAAATTGTAAATGCTGTATTTTAGATAAGCTAGGATTAATACAAAAGTTGTAATTAAGTACTCTTATCACATTTTCGATTTTTTATCAACCATTTTTGCAGTTTTGTATTTATAATGCGCAAAAAATTGAGTGCCCAAAGACTTTTGCACAGCAGTGTATACACATATTCACATATAGTTTTTTGCTTAAAATTACACCTACTGATAATTTTTTTTTACACTAGTTGTAAATCACCTGTATATACAAAACAATAGATGGTTATGCAACTCGTGAAAAAGTTGAAAACAATTTCAATATTTTAAGGGGGTATGGAAAATTTCAGTCTCAATATAAAACGTATGTACACAAAAAAATTCAGAACCTCTGAACTATTCTAAAAGTATTTCACTCTCTTTTACTTAAATGTCAAGTGTCAAAGACAACCTTACGCACTAAAAAATAAGTAAAGATATTTATTTATAATTTCAAAACAATACCGTGTAGAAAAAGACATTGATAAAATCTATTCTTAAAACCTTGACAAACAAGACATCACCTTGAGAATTTGAGACAAATAAATTATTGAGCTTGGCACTTCAGCCAGTATCGCATTTTGACAATGTCTTAAGTGCCAGACTCATTAATTTACATGGTATCAATTCTCGAGGTCAATACGGCGATGTCTTATTTGCCATGGCTTTAATTATTTGCTTTAAAGAAGCCAAAATTTACTCCAAATTTTTTTTCAAGTCAATATGGACAAAAAAAATAAAGTAATTAAAAATTAATGTGTCGACTGTCACAGATCGGCACTCATATTGGCAACAAACGAATTGATTATTATTATTCAAAATCCCAATTATATATTTTCTGTGGGTTAAATTAGATCTACAACACAAAAAATTTAATTCACGGTAGCAAATACATAAAAAAAAGGCAAAAAGCAAACACTATGACCGCTTTAAGAAGCGGTCTTCTTCCTGGATCACCAACCCGGCGTCGTATTCGCTAAACGGCGCATACGTCTGGTGTTGCGGTCCTGGTCGCGAATCTTCTTTTCCATTTCAGCGTCAGTAAGGGTCTCCAAGAACGGCGACCACTGGTCAGCCTCGCTCGGAGGTCTGAAAGGCACCTCAACGATTGGCAGCGGAGCTTCACTGAAAGCGTACGTCCGCTGGTGCCATGATAGTTGACCTCTGATCGAGTACGCTATCGCGGTCACAAACTCCCCGCCTAATCCCATTTCAGCACAGAACTGCATCGCGAACTGTTCCGGGCTGTTGTTTTTCTCAGACATATCCCATTCGACCTGATCAACAAGTGATGTATTTCCAACGTGAATATTCAACTTAATGATCACTCTTTGGTCCGTTTGTTCTTCAAGAATAGCCGGAGCATCGCTCGGGAAAGCTTCTAACTGTTGACGAATTGCCGCAGCGATTGCAGGAACAAACGTTAAAGGATTCAAATCGAGATCGTCGCAGAGAACCTATGAAAAGTAGTAATGAGTTTTTGATACTAGTAAGATAAAATAATATAATAATAACCTCTGCAAACTGTTCAGGAGAAATTAAACTCTCATTTTTATTCCAAGTAAAAGTATCCCTTAATTTCTGGCCTTCAATTTCCATATCAAGCCTTATAGGAACCAGCAGTTCATTTTGGGATGCATTCTCAATGTTCGTTGAAGGATCGTTGTCATCAAAACATAAAGGAAATGTACGGACTTTTTTAGTAGCAACTCGATTTCTATTAATTGGCGTGGCTTGCGGTACAGCATCTAAATGGCTGGAGTTTGGTAAAGACGGTACCCAAGGCTGTGCCTTGCGCGATTTACCTTCTCGGGGCACGGGAGGTTCTGACGTATGTACTGAAACAGCTTTGTATTTCTCATCATTACCGTCTATGATATCTTCAACTTCGGAAGCACGTAGTAACGATACACTGCTAGCAAGTACATGATTCGTTAGGCCTAAGTCAATCAGTTTCTTCCTTTCTTCATTTGTGATTGGTCTCCGATACATACCGGGGTACTTTTTATAAAGGGAACCTCGAAAGAGGCGTAAGTAGTTCCCCACCTGATCAAAAAATACAATGAAAATTATGAATGCAACACAATAAAAAATTAGATATGTTACCTCTGAACCAACACAAAAATATTCTCCATTTTCTTCGATTTGAAAACTGATTGGTTTATCTCCGTAAGTTCTAAGAGCCATTTTGACAAACAGAAGTCTATTGATGATTATATATTATATACTCGTATGTTTATAAGGCGAGATAATAAATATTTAAATAAGATATAATTTATATAAATGCCTAAACATTTTATCTTCATAAAAACAATTATACTGAAATTGATCCACCATAAACAAACTGACACCTTGTGTTCTATAACCTTCTTTTTATCCGAATTAATGAAATAAACACAATAAACTGTACTCCAGAATTTGGAATTAATTATACTGCAGTTTTAATATAATTATATTTTAATATAAATTGATAAAACAACATATAACCAAAAGTTTTTATGTTTATCAATTTTACAAACAAGGTACACTCGTCGTTTGATTTCACAACGTTGTTGGTACACTCATCGCTTGAATTACCGGCGTTGTTGGTAATTCAACCGCTTGAATTACCAACGTAAAGAGGAGCCACCACCACCGTGCCAACCTCAACGTTGATTGGTGAATTGAAATTTCGCGCAGAAACACAAATCACGGTAGTATTATGGAGGGGATAGGAGAAAGCCGGTAAATCGCGCGTTTGGCCCGCCGGTAAATCAAGCGATGAGTGTAATTGAACCGCTTGAATTGACAACGTCGAGAGGGGTCCACCGTGCCGACTTTAACGTTGATTGGTTAATTTAAATTACGCGCAGAGATACACTCATCTCTCGATTTCGTAACCGCTTAATTTCGAAACGGGCCAAACGCGCGATTTGCCAACTTTCTCCAATCCCCTCCATAATACTACCGTGATTGCTATCTCCGCGCGTAATTTAAATTCACCAATCAACGTTAAGGTCGGCACGGTGGAGGGGACCCCTCTCGACGTTGTCAATTCAAGCGGTTCAATTACCAACAACGTTGTGAAATCGAGCGATGAGTGTAGCAATCACGGTAGTATTATGGAGGGGATTTGAGAAGGTTGGCAAATCGCGCGTTTGGCCCGTTACGAAATCAAGCGGTTACGAAATCGAGAGATGAGTGTACATATGAATCATGGCAAGGTATATAAAGACAAGGTAGCCTGGTTACAAGGTATATAAAGAGTAATAAAGACACGGTTTGGGCAAAAAAAAAAAAACGTTAAAAAACACATGAATTCGAAAAGAAGATAAAATTTCCTTTAAATTTTCACTTCCTATAAGTAAAAAAAAGGATCAAATTTTGGCCTATTGGCACTACTTGTAAAATGAGCAATTTTTTCGATAAAATCGAGGGATCCTTTAATTTTTTCCGTGAATGTATTTATTTTAAGTGTTATAATTTCATTTAAGTTCAATATATTTGTTTTATGAAGCATAGAATAAGGAGTATGAACAATGTATCTCTGTAATACAATTTTATGTGTCACAATATGACCTCCGAAGTGGGTGGTCTCTCGTGCTGACCCGCTGTGCAGTAGTTGTGTGTGCACTTGTGTACCGCATGGTACAGAGTGGTGAGTGCGCACAAAGTAAATTTCTTACTTCTGCGCAGCGATCCAATAATGCAGACCGCCCACTCCAGGTTTCGTTTTTCGACATACCCCCTCCACTCAAGTTTATACTCCTATCTCTAATCTTCATGATTTGTTTAATTTTTCGTACAGTAATTTGTTATAAGTAAAAATGATTAAATAAAAAGTGCTTATTATTAAAAAAGTGCATTTAAATACAAGCTAATTTCAAATCGATTAAAAAGGATTTTATAAAAAAAAAAAGAAAAGAAATTATTATAAAATTCAAAAACATACGTCTTTATTTGTGAAAATTGTAACAGCTTATAATAAAATAACAAAAATTTGAGAACAAATTATGTTTAAATCACACATAACAATAACAAATATCAAAATAATTAAATTTTCAAAAACATAATATTAGACCAGGTACCAAGACGATATTTTTTTCATAGTGAAATCCTGAAATTTCTGAAGACATAGGTGTCTGGCCTATACATTGTGTTCCTGACCATCCATCCACTATATGTTTAACGCCCAAACTATTGAAGATAGTTTTATAACTATCAACCCAAAAGAATTTCAGGATTATATTTTCAACCCCCTAAAACCTTAGGTTATTGACTTTTAATTGTCATGTTATTTCCACGATGACAATTTATTTTACAAGCGCGTGTAAAAATACTTATTTTGCATAATTGACGACTATATAACCGTGCAGCGAGAAATGACAAATCAGTGATCTTGGACGTCATTAGTGAAGTATGAGTGTATATTTTTGAATATAATAAATCGAAGGTATTTTTAATAAAACTTGTATTTATGTATATCTATTTTCGCACCTTATATCTACACCATCAAGCTCCCTGGCCAACGTAGACACAATACACCAAAATTATCTAGTTGATATATTTCGGCAACTTGTCACAACAGTATATGCCCGTTTCTCAGCAAAATCAAATGGAACGGTATATCCAGAAGTACATAATTATAAATATCAAAAAAGTAAGAAGCTTTTGTAAAAAAAAAATTTCATACATTCTAAATATGGCTACTTATTTTCAAATTTTAGGGTTTTAATAGAAGTGCTCTAATTTCGTTAAATATTAATGACATTTCTTTGTAATTTTTAGATATAAGAAATAATGAACTTTCTAATGGTGTATGATTATTTGAAATGTAAGGAGTTCTATAAAGAAAATAATTTTTTCAACAGGAGTCTATGTGGAAAAAACTTTGGGAACCCCTGGTTTCAGGTGTCATACACGGCATATGTCTATGTCTATCATCGATAGTTTGGGCATAAAACATAGTGAATGGGTGGTCTCGATACCCTTGCATTTGAAAATAATTACTTAATAAGTTTTTATAATAAATATCACACACGAATCTTCTTAAAAACATTTAACAGTTACATTACATTTCAAACGTACTGTTTCAAAAAATATAACTCAATGAGAATTTTATTTAATATTACTAAATCGCTACTGAAAATTAAATACATAATATAAAATTAGCACGCCATTTTTTCAGCATAATAAAAAATATCTTTTGAATCAAAGAAATAAGTTGCATTTATTAAGCTACCATTTTTTGATCGAGCGATCTATAAATAAAAATCACCAGAAATACATAATTTTTATTTTGAACACAATTTTCTTTTAGTCACTTGGAATTTGATCTGGCATCGAGTCCAGCTCGACAGACGTCTAATAAAAGTTAGTAAAAAGATCCTACTCTTCTTAATATATATATAATATATCGAAACAACTCCACTCTACAAATTTATTAACTTTTATTTTTAAGTAAAGGTTAGCAAAACCAGTTAAAAAATATAAACAATTCTTAAATAATACAATAATAATAACAATAATCAATCCGCATCAATATCTAGTTCTAGTTCTAAATCAATAGAATTCATTTCTTGTAAAGTATTAATGATTGTGTAGCGACTGAATAACATGTAAAGTCTCCGAAACCATACTAATTGCGATTGGTGACGTTTCATCGCGTTGTACAGTCGTTTCTTTTCTGGCCATTCCAGAATATATCTGAAAGAAAGGTAATTATATGCATATTGTCACCTACAAGGTAAAGTATTGTAATGGTATTTATGATACCTTGCCTTGTGACAGACGATTTGTACCTAATGCAAAAATAAAAGCTATATTGTTCACCTTTATTAAGGTATATTTCAGCTTTTCACATTATTTTCTATAAAATAAATGTATTTTGAACGAAATCAAAAATACAAAATTTTTGGGTAATATTTCATTCATCAAATTTCTATTTTTTATAGAAATATCAACTTCAATATAAGAAAGGAAATCATAACTTACGGTGCAGAAAAATAATTTTCATTACTTTTCATTTAAATTACAATTATTTAGACAAAATGCTTTAATATACATATTTAACTGAGTGAATATACATTAAGAACATAGTCACCTTGGAAAGTAAGTTAACAAATATGTTTATTATGAATGGAGATTTGCAACATCCTTAAAATAATCGTTATCAAAATATTACTAATGTATGTTTTTTTGGCAACTATCTGTCTTCATTCTGTTGAAATATTACTGTGAAAGCTTGTGTATATCAGCAACAGTAATTTTTTTGCTTTAGAAGTGTGATTTTTTGTATCAGAAAGTAAGTTAACAAATTAAAAGTATTGTTTTTAAGAAGCTGTATGTGTTGATAAACATTTTTTTTGATTGTGTATTTGTTTATGTGTTATTTATAAGGTTAGTTGATAAATTATTTTCCTTTTTTAGCTTAATTAACTTAAATATTATTTTTAGAATGCCTGAAGTAAGAAAATCGACTTCTTATGAGCGAATGGCAACATTTAGGCTATGTGTTAATGGGGAAACATTACAGTCGATAGCTAATAATTATAATTTTTCAAAATCAGATGTAAAAAAAATAGTTGAAAAATTCCAGCAGGTGTAAGAGGAAATCTACACCCCGACAAGACTGTAAAATTTAAAAAAAAATTAAGAAAAACCCTTGTGTTACAGCAAAACAAATAAAAGAGACACTAAATTTACCGATCCAGCTTAGATAAGTAAGACCATGAAGTGCATCCATGAACCAAGTTAGGCAGATAGAATTTCTAGAACATCAATTCATCTCTAAAGTAAATATACAGAAACCACTCGTATTTGCAAAAAGTCACATTAATAAAACCGATTAATTTTGGCAAAATATTATTTGGAGTGATTAATTGAATTATGAAATAAAATCGAATAAAATACGCGGAAAAAAAATTAAACCAATGGTAAAGCACGAAAGTGTTAAGTCAGCTATGGTTTGGAGTTGTTACTCGGCTGCAGGTGTAGGAAACCTTTATATTATAGATGAAAAACTAAGGGCACTCAAGTATGTTGACACTTTAAGAAATAATTTACTTGTATCTGCAAGAAATCTGGGTATACAAAATATTTATACGTTTTAACAGGAAAACGACCCCAAATATACGGCTAAAAAAATAAGAAAATTTTTATAGTTAGAAAGAATTTGTGTTGGATTGGCCTCCCAAAGCTCAAATTTTAATCCCATAGAATATTTATGGGATCATATAGACAAAGAGATACTGTAAGACGGAAGAATAAACAGGGATGATTTTCTTAACGAATTAAAGAAACATGGGAGGCACATGAACCAAGAAACGTTAATAAACATAATAAAAGAAGCAATTAAGGCAAAAGGATACTAAACCTCCTGTTAAAAAAATGTTTTAACTGTATTTTTATATAATTTTCTATGTTAACTTACTTTCCATTTTATGTAAATTAAAAAAAAAATTTTTTTTTTAAATTTACATACATATGTACTTTTTGAATTTTCTGTTATTAGAGATTAAAGGTTTAAGTAGGGAAAATAATGATTATAAAATATTTTCTATTAGCCAAAGGTTTTGTTCATAATTTATATTTATCAGAAATTTTTTGTTTGTTAACTTACTTTCCGAGGCCACTGTATAACAACAGTCAACGGTCAGAATTTTACAATAAATGTAAAATTCTGACCTACCATTTAAAATTAAAAAATCGGCTTCACTTTCACGGCGGACATATTACCACTTAACGATAACAGTATTTACTTATAAATTACTTACCTATGTGATGAGAAGAGGTAGCTTAAGGGTATATCTAACAGTAACCAGTACTTCCTTACTACATTAGTTGTTTCCAATGTATATACTTTACAATCTAAAAAAGAATAATATTGTGATACATTTCTTCATTTAATAATATTCTTTGACTTACAACTTGGAATTTTCTTATCCATACAAAGGTACGCAAACGCATAGAAAAGACTAGAATGGTTTGTATGTTTGCTAATTCCGTGCCGGTCGAACGTAACTACCGTATCGATTTGTCTTTGTTCGATGTGAGAGAATATAATGCGGGTCAAGACATCTTCGCGCCAGTGTTCGGTAGGACCGTCTTGTAGTTTGGTGCTGCTTATTACTGTTATATTATCATCGGGGATTCCTAGAACTCTACATGCTTCCCAAAGCTCTTGTTTACGCGTTGATCCGACTCCATCGTAATCACCTAAATACAGACACATACGATTAATTTCTCAATAGATTTAAATTTCAGTGACTTACCTTTAGATAAACATAAAAGATATACTTTGCATTTTTTATTGGCAGTCATACGTAAGATAGTTGGACCAAAGAACATACACTCATCGTCAGGATGTGCCGTAACAAAAAGTATTCTTTTTGGTGCTGGTGAAATTTCTCCAAGGTGTTCCCAGTAAAGTGCACTTACGTATAGCACTGCGGCTAGTACGCAGTACGCTACAAAGGCATAGATAAAATGCTCCAGCGCGTCTGCAAGATAAGTCTCAGCTTTTTCTAGTGTTTCGTTCCAGTAATATTTTGTCCAATTATTTTCTGTTATTGTTTTAATGAAACTCGTTTCAGAGGTGTTCATTTCATGCGCAATAAAAATGCATGAATTTTATTTTAAGAATGAGGTATATAGTTTAATCAATTGAGAGTTGAAATTTTCGAAAGTCATAATTTATTTAAATTATTCAATTTGTAACATCATACAACATAGTACACTTAATTATTATAACACATTACGTATATTCATTATATAATGTTACAGATTAATTTAATTGACACTTTTATCTTTAATAAATATGTACCATATTCTTTTTAATTCTGCACTTTTATACACTCTGTATTTAATTGTTATAATCAACAAATTTAAAATAAAAATATATACAAAAAATCGATTGGGGAAATGGATTAAAACATAATCTCATTTCGTTTTAAATATTAAATAAAATATCATCATTTTATTTAATATATGACAGCTTTGCACATGAAATGTACACCACCGCACACCACCGTACACCATTGATGACCACAACAGAAGTGTCAAAATGTATTACATTATCTATCACAGAATAATAAATAGATGTATGTATTGCAAATAGTGATACATACATATGTATTTTTCACATGTGTACATTTTCACCTTTCAAATTTTACATGAAGTAACAAACAGTACATTTTCTGGTACTTGTGTATAATGTGTATTATATCACTCATCTCGCGATTTAACGACTGCTTGATTTAGCGACGGGCCAAACGCGCGATTTTGCGACCTTCCCCTATCTCCACTATAATACTACCGACTGCTATATTTCTGCGAGAAATTTAAATTCACCAATTAACGTTGAGGTCGGCAGTTCGGCACGGTGGTGGGGGCCCCTCTCGACGTCGTTAAATCAAGCAGTTGAATTACCAACAACGTCGTTAAATCGAGCGAGGAGTGTAGGTAGTGCCACTTGATCGTTGACCAATCAGCGTTGGGGCGGGAATAGACGTCACCAGGCGGATATGTACATACACTCATCTCTCGATTTCGAAACCTTCGATTTCGTAACCGCTTGATTTCGAAACGGGCCAAACGCGCGATTTGCCAACCTTCTCCAATCCCCTCCATAATACTACCGTGATTGCTATCTCCGCGCGTAATTTAAATTCACCAATCAACGTTAAGGTCGGCACGGTGGTGGGGACCCCTCTCGACGTTGTCAATTCAAGCGGTTCAATTACCAACAACGTTGTGAAATCGAGCGATGAGTGTATATGCATGCTGTCAATCTGACAGATCAAAATACATACATACTACGTATAAAAAATAACTTAAATTACAAAATGAGTAAGTTATTCTCGTTTTTCTTATAATTAATACTTCGTATTAACCTTTAATTTAATCATTTTTGCAGATTCCAGACTTTCAGCAGAATTAGTTGATATTAAATTTACGTCTGAAAATTCCATGAGAGAAGTAACAAATATTTTGAAAGATTCATTACCTCAGTCAGATCAAAATGTGGAAATTTTACTCAAGAAATCATTCTTCTTAGGTAAACATAAATCTTCTAAAAAAAAAACTTCGCCAAGAAAGAAAAAAACATACATTACTCGTAACGAAAAAGATAACCTAGGACTTTCGAAATTATGCAGAAAAGAACTGAAATACAAAGAAGTTTTACCATTGAATAAACTGTGGATGTCGTATATAAAAGATTATTTAAAATTAAAGCAAAATAAGAACAACATAAATGCAAAGAACTTAGAAACTGTAAACATGTTATTGCTACGAGCTGATTTTCACGGTGCTTTTGTTACCGTCGTACGTTCGACTTGCCCAAGTCAAGTCGGATTAAATGGTATTTGCGTTATGGATACAAAAAACACCTTAGTTTTAGTTAGTGAAGATAATATTACAAGAAGTATGTAGAGGAATATTTATGTGTATTTTTTTTGTAAATCTTTAAATAAAATTAATATTTTTAGCTATACCAAAACAACAGTCTGTTTTCCATATGCATATAGATGACATTGTCTTGACTATCTTTGGGAAAAATATGATAATGAGATCTGCCGATAGATCAGGAAGAAAACTGAAGAATTATCAAGTTGCAGATATTTAAAATAAATTCTTAATTTACATATTATATTTGTACATATTAAATAAAATAAAATATAAAATTATTTATTTAATTATCTATATTTATCACAATTTGCAGCAATTCTTTCAACTGATTTGACGTAATTGTAATTTCTTTGATACGCTTAGTAATAACTGCTAATTTAGCACTGAGAATATGTTTGCAGGTTAGTTCTTGTCCGCTGATTAGAACTTGATATTTAAAAGCCGGGCAGTTACAGTAATTTACATCCGGAAACACGGTATATAATTGTTTTGAAAAATTGTTTACTTGTATGATAGTACGTAATCTATTTTCTGTCGTGTATAATGTAAATGTAGCTTTATCCAGGAGTTCTAATGTACGAATGGCTGTGTTTTCGAAAATTGAATGAAGTGCTAACAAGTCTTCATTTTTTACTGAAATTTATTGTATGTAAATAATGAGAATTAATAAATAATTATATATATAATGATACTTACATTCTTCTGAAAATGAATTCAGAATTTCGTTAGGTATTTTTGCAAAAATAGAGTTTTTAAACATTTTTTTTAAATATGGTGGTTATAACAAAAATATCTAAATAAAATATTAAAATTTAATTTTATAACGATTGTATTTTTGACATTTTCACGCCATAACCTACAAGTTTAATTTTCCCGCTTTCATGTCCGGTATCATGAAGAATAGAGAAAGGAGATGAAACTCTGTACACTCATCACTCTGCTATACGACCATCCACTACACGACCGCTCCATTAGGCGTAGACAATATTATTGACCGTTTAGGAATCATATTGAAGATTGCGCAATGATTTTACAAAAGTTTGAGCGAGTTTAATTTTATTGCGCCATATTTTTTCATTGTAGGTATCGTCTGTAGGGCTTATTGTACAATATTTTTTAGTCTACTGTTCGGAGCAGCCCCGTACGCACGCACGAATATTTATAAATTTATTTTAAAAGACGTTAATGAGTGTACACTGGCTTTCTTTCGTTTTTTTTTGTTTTGCCAGAAAAATTATCAGCATAACTGCAGCCAAATCTTCATTATCACACATGTTGCTCCGACGAAAATATTGACGCGAATAATTCAAGATTCAATATTATTGAACGTGTAGGCGTAAGGTATATTTCAATAAAATTGTGCAACAATAATATTGCACAGTTATATTGTAGGTGTATGGGGGGCCTAAGGTATATTTCAATAAAATTGTGCAATTATATTGTAGGTGTATGGGGGGCCTAACATGACGTCCCTTAGTACAGGGCCCCTATTCTCGAGCCCACTTGAGAATATGTTGATTCGAGTTTTTCATTTGACATTTTAAATCTCGCATGCCCAGGAGCAGTTGAGATTTTTCATTCGACATTTCTAGAAAAAAAGTCGCATCGAGATTTGAGAATACAGTATATAATTTACACAATCGAGATTCTAGCAAATAACTTAGGCCCCCCATACACCTACAATATAACTGTGCAATATTATTGTTGCACAATTTTATTGAAATATACCTTACGCCTACACGTTCAATAATATTGAATCTTGAATTATTCGCGTCAATATTTTCGTCGGAGCAACATGTGTGATAATGAAGATTTGGCTGCAGTTATGCTGATAATTTTTCTGGCAAAACAAAAAAAAACGAAAGAAAGCCAGTGTACACTCATTAACGTCTTTTAAAATAAATTTATAAATATTCGTGCGTGCGTACGGGGCTGCTCCGAACAGTAGACTAAAAAATATTGTACAATAAGCCCTACAGACGACGCAATGAAATAATATGGCGCAATAAAATTTAAACTCGCTCAAACTTTTCTAAAAGCATTGTGCAATCTTCAATATGATTCCTAAACGGTCAATAATATTGGACATTCCGTGATATTTATTGTGCAATATCACGGAATGTCCAATATTATTGACCGTTTAGGAATCATATTGAAGATTGCACAATGCTTTTAGAAAAGTTTGAGCGAGTTTAAATTTTATTGCGCCATATTATTTCATTGCGTCGTCTGTAGGGCTTATTGTACAATATTTTTTAGTCTACTGTTCGGAGCAGCCCCGTACGCACGCACGAATATTTATAAATTTATTTTAAAAGACGTTAATGAGTGTACACTGGCTTTCTTTCGTTTTTTTTTGTTTTGCCAGAAAAATTATCAGCATAACTGCAGCCAAATCTTCATTATCACACATGTTGCTCCGACGAAAATATTGACGCGAATAATTCAAGATTCAATATTATTGAACGTGTAGGCGTAAGGTATATTTCAATAAAATTGTGCAACAATAATATTGCACAGTTATATTGTAGGTGTATGGGGGGCCTAAGTTATTTGCTAGAATCTCGATTGTGTAAATTATATACTGTATTCTCAAATCTCGATGCGACTTTTTTTCTAGAAATGTCGAATGAAAAATCTCAACTGCTCCTGGGCATGCGAGATTTAAAATGTCAAATGAAAAACTCGAATCAACATATTCTCAAGTGGGCTCGAGAATAGGGGCCCTGTACTAAGGGACGTCATGTTAGGCCCCCCATACACCTACAATATAATTGCACAATTTTATTGAAATATACCTTAGGCCCCCCATACACCTACAATATAACTGTGCAATATTATTGTTGCACAATTTTATTGAAATATACCTTACGCCTACACGTTCAATAATATTGAATCTTGAATTATTCGCGTCAATATTTTCGTCGGAGCAACATGTGTGATAATGAAGATTTGGCTGCAGTTATGCTGATAATTTTTCTGGCAAAACAAAAAAAAACGAAAGAAAGCCAGTGTACACTCATTAACGTCTTTTAAAATAAATTTATAAATATTCGTGCGTGCGTACGGGGCTGCTCCGAACAGTAGACTAAAAAATATTGTACAATAAGCCCTACAGACGACGCAATGAAATAATATGGCGCAATAAAATTTAAACTCGCTCAAACTTTTCTAAAAGCATTGTGCAATCTTCAATATGATTCCTAAACGGTCAATAATATTGGACATTCCGTGATATTGCACAATAAAATTGATCGTCTATGGGCCGCCTTATAATTAGTGACTTTTAGTTTTAGTTCAGTAATTTAGAATGAGAAAAAGTTGAACGAACTCGAGAATAGTTTATACTAGTTTATAGGTACCATGGGACTTTCTTGTACGCACCGGCGCCGACTACGGGGGGGCGATCGCCCCCCCCAGATATTATACCAGGGGGCTTCGCCCCCCCCTGTGCAGCTGAACTCTAGTTTCTTTTAAATTAAAGATACTTTTGTCAATAAGATTTTTACTTTAAAAAAAGGTGTAAATCTAAATATTCAAATACTTGTCACTTGAGTAAAAATGATCACTAAAAATTTCTTCAAAAAGGAAATTAATACTAAAACATCTTTTATTTCCTATACAAAGCTTAGTTAAATCAACAGCTTTAAAAAAAATTCTACGACTTTTTTACACTTTACTATATTTTCAGCTAAAATCGTCGTTTACGTTTCATGAGCCTCTGTAAATTAAATATAAATGTTCACTTTTCAATTATGTCAAATAATTAAAGTTTGATCGATTTTTATCGAAACTACAATAATTTGATGAAAAAAATATTTTTTTTCACATTATTAGTTGCGTTTCTGAAATTTTTGTCGTTATTACGAAAGTTGGATATTGCACATTTTTTAAGGAAACTTTTTGCACCCCCCCCCCCCCTCAAAAAAATTATGAAAATCTCGCCCCCCCAGGTTAAATGAAAAGTCGGCGCCTATGCTTGTACGTAATACTGAGAGTAAACAGTAATGGGTGATTCTAAACATTTATTTAAAAAAATTATTTTTGGCTAAATCATTAATGTACACGGTGTTCAAATGACGACTTTAAATAAAATGTTTTTGCAGCCGAAATTTTTTTCATTGGGATGATTCTTGGAAGTGTTCCGAGTGTTTTTCTATAAAAATCAAAAAAATCCGTAGAGCAGTTTTTGAAAAAAATTTAAAAAAAATTTTTTTTTTACAAATGTTTGAAAAAACAAAATTATATTGTATGAATATCTAAATATATAAGTGTAAATACATTTTTTTCATAAATATATATGTAGAGAGAGACAACAAAAAAGAAAAAAATACAGTAGACGTTCCATACTGTGAACCGCGCTGGCATAATTAATCAGTTCTATTACACTGGCCGATACCCATTTTGCTGCAAGGTATAGAACTTTTTAAGGTTAATTTGGGCATGCTGAATCCAGAAATGACCACCATTCTGCTCAATCAGCTCTTTTTTTTGCGATATTGCAAAGAAAAGTTTTTTTCGATATGCAAACATTCAAATTCGTATACCTATATATTTTTTAAATCAAATACTTCAACCAAAGATCATTCAAAATGTATAGCTATGGGTCCTTATTGAACTAAAAAACCTTATATTACACACATCCATAACGTTATCCCTTCGAAAATTATGTTTTAAACGAAGATAAATCGATTTTTCAGCCAAAATTAGTCAATTTTCAAAATTCAAAGTGCTGTTATACAAACAATTTTTGTCCAATTTTAATACAATTTACTAAATTTATAGATTTATCTACCTTCTTTATTGTATTAAAATTTTAACTTAATCGAATAAAAATTGGCGAAATGGTACTAAAACAAACCGCGTGTGTCATAATTGATAGTTCCATTCCTGGCGTATGTATGGATCGTTAAATAATTTTTTTTTAATTATTGGCAAGAAAGTTTTGTATATATATATATATATTTAATTTTGTAAAACAGTGTCATTGTTTTTCGTTTCGAAACTCAGAAAAATACATATTTCAATTCGTTTTTTTATTCACAAGGTTGAAGTGTTTGATTAAAAAAATATATAGGTATAGATACGAATTTGAATGTTCACATATCGAAAAAAACTTTTCTTTGCAATATCGCAAAAAAGAGCTGATTGAGCAGAATGGTGGTCATTTCTGGATTCAGCATGCCCAAATTAACCTTAAAAAGTTCTATACCTTGCAGCAAAATGGGTATCGGCCAGTGTAATAGAACTGATTAATTATGCCAGCGCGGTTCACAGTATGGAACGTCTACTGTATTTTTTTCTTTTTTGTTGTCTCTCACTACATATATATTTATGAAAAAATGTATTTATACTTATATATTTAGATATTCATACAATACAATTTTGTTTTTTCAAACATTTGTAAAAAAAAAAATTTTTTTTTAATTTTTTTCAAAAACTGCTCTACGGATTTTTTTGATTTTTATAGAAAAACACTCGGAACACTTCCAAGAATCATCCCAATGAAAAAAATTTCGGCTGCAAAAACATTTTATTTAAAGTCGTCATTTGAACACCGTGTGTAGGAAAAAAAGTAAAAATGTATGAGGAATAAATTATAGATAATAACAAACTCAACATTTTTTTATTTAAAACATTTTTTTCTTATTTCAAAAATAATTCGAAAAAATTGACAAGAGTAAACATCCGATTCCGGTTTAGTGATCGTTTTAAAAATAAGGTTGTTGTCTTCCCATACGAAGTTATATCCTAAATATAAAATTTCATGCTTCCATTATTAGTTGTTCTGGTTTTATTAATTTTATTACTTTCTTATACTGATGTACCGTGGCACTGAAAGCAGCTTTTTTATGTTGATATCTTTGCCTTTTTTCGTTTTTTATTATTTATTATACTTTCAGAATCATTTTCATAATTTATTTCAGTATTATTCTCAGTTTCCGATTCAATATATCTTTTTTTTTTCTTCTTCTTTTTGATCGAATTATTATCCAATATTATTTCGTTGTTTACTTCAGAGAAACTCACTGTTTCTAATTCACATTTATTTTTCTTCTTTTTAAGCTTTTTATTTACATCAGCAGTATCTTCTTCCGATTTAACTTCTTTTTTCTTCTTTTTTTTAAACATATCATTTTCCAATAGTATTTTATCTTCAGTATTAATAGTTTCCGATTTATGGTTATCATTGTCCATCCGTTCTTGAAAATCATTTTTTTCATTATCTTTTTTTTTTCTTTTGAGTTTTTCATTTACTCTAGCACTGTTTGCTTCCGATTCAAAGTTTATTTTCTTTTTCTTATTTTCTTTAATTACATCATTTTCCATGACTATTATATTTTCAGTATTAACGGTTTCTGATTTATGATTTTTACTATCTTGAAAATCATTTTCAACAATATCTTGTTTCTTTTTCTTCTTTTTGACCTTTTCAATTACTTCAGTACTATCTGGTTCTGGTTCAACCTCTTTTTTCTTAATTTTAAACTCATCATTTTCAGTATTAACGGTTTCCAACTTATGATTTTTACCATCAACCTGTTGAGATTCATTTTCAATACTTACTTCAACATCTCTTTTCTTTTTCTTCTTTTTAATTGAAACATTTTCTAATAATAACTTTTTTTCAATTTTTTCTGGTTTACGTTTTTTTTCTTTTCGATTTTGTGGTTGAGAATCATTTTCTTCAATATCACGGTTATTTTTTATTTTGTTTTTTTCAGAAAGATCCATTTCCAAACCACCAGAGTTTTGTCTTTTCTTCTTTTCTTTTTTATTTTCTGCATCCCAGGTATTTTCATCATCAATTTGACCATTTTCTGTTTCTACGTTTTCTTCGCACCTTGCTTCTTCATTATCCACCCTTTCAAACATTGCGATAAAGAAACCGTTTATTAAATCACTTTCCATGTATGAATAAATACAATGTTTGCCAACTTTATATTTCGACGACCCTACGTTTATCCACTGATGTTTCAGTAGTTTTTTTAAATTAACAAGTTTATATTTTTTTGTAGAATTTAATGCTCTTTCTACTACTTCTTCATTTTCTTCTGGATAAATAGAGCACGTGGAATATATAATTTTTTTGGCTTTTGGAAAATTATGCAATGCATGTTTCAAAATTGCTATTTGAAAACCGGCAAGCTTCTCTAGTCGATAAGCAATATTTTCATCTTGTTCTAAAACTTCAGGACGACGATCTTGCATTCCTGAAATACACAAATAATATCATTTTAATACAGTCTAGCTACATCAGATTTATCAATCTGTTTTTTATTTTTTAATTCAATTTTACCTCTGGGTTAGCTATGAGAGTATTTTATTTACCTGATCCTGTACAGCTTGGATCCACTAAAACATATTCAACGTCAGGGCATTGCTCTGAAGTGATTGTCGTGACGTCCCGATTGATAGTTTTAATGCACGTAGCTTGACTTATTTCAATCATTTTGGTAAGAGCTTGGAAACGGCGTTGGTCTCTTTCAACAGAATATATTGTACCTTTGTCTTCAATGATTGCCGCGAGTTGCGTCGTCTTCATTCCAGGTGCTGCACACATGTCTAGGATTGTGCTACCGGGAGGTGGGTTTAAAAGGAAAGCCGGAAGACAACTAGCCTGAAAATGTGTCATGTAAATGTCAAGAAATTGATATTTTTGGTAGTTCTTTAATACTTACCTTGTCTTGTAAATAAATGCTCCCGTTATGGTAACATTCATGTTCGTAGAAATGAGTTCCTGATGGGAAAACAAGTAAACTGTCGACATGAATGTCTATTGTAAATTGGTCTGGTTCTAGCAACTTTATGGTTTCTAAGTATTCATTATAATTATCTCGTGATGATTGAACAAATGTCCACCCTTCATTACAGAACCCGTCGATGGCATCGGAGACGCTCATTAGTAAAGTGTTGATTCGTATATATCGAGGTTTCGATGCTACAAATATATGTAAGAATTTTATAAGTAATTTTATATTTTATGAGTTAATTTTGAATTAAAAATTACTAAGATCAAAAATTTTCATTTGTAGTAAAGATGTATACAATAAAAAAATTAGGTAATGATGTGATTTAAAATCTTTAATATAAATATACACTTTTACAATCATTATTACATAGCTTATACGTTAACTACAGAATTATTACAAATGATTAATAATAATAAAATAATAACATTTAATCTTGTTTAGACCGATCGACAACATTTTGGTCATCGTCAGATTCATGCTCGTGAAATCCTTTATAAGCATATGATATAATGATCACATTTACTGTTATAACAGCGGCAAAGACAGACCACGCCGTGTTTGCGAATCCTTCTATATGGAATGTATCTTTTAAATAATGCCGTACAAAAAAGAATGAAATGAAAGGTAGCGTAAACATTGCCATACTGTATAACAGTAAATAAAATAACGCTAATCCTGCTTGTCTCGTTTGGGGTGGAAAGAGAGGTTCGTTAGATTGTACTTCCATTATTTAGTAATGATATTACTCATGAACCTGAAAAAATAAAAAACTATGTACCTTTGTTAATTTGATGAACGTGAATCTTTGATACATATTTTTCTAATAGATCTTGATAGCTAATTATTGTTTTAACTGGTTTCGATTCCCCTGACAGCCGTTTTTTCCCCCAAAGTAATTCAGCTATCAAGATTTTTGCTAGCCATGGATCTAATCGAGGTTCTTTTTTTAAAATTTCAGATGAGTTAATCACATCATCAAGATGATGTGCACATTGTAATGATTTTATAACTAATGCATATAGACCTTTGAGATTCTATAAAATAAAAAAATGTTCATTAATAGGTCGAAATTGGTTTTATGCTTTTTTACTTACTAAATGTTTGTTGCAGTCTTCGTATACAAGATGTTTAATACTGCCACCTTCTTCCTTAACTTCTTTAAATATTTGAGCTGCTTTTTTATATATTTGTGGTACTTTTACTGAATGGTTAAACATAATTTGTCAAATTAAATACAGTACTATATGTTTTACCTTAATTCCATTACAGTTTACTGTTAAAATTGTTAAATTTTATATATGTACAATGTACAATAAAAATTATGACATAAAGAACATGCGGTACAGGTGTGGTTACGATAAAATTGTAGGTATAGCAGGTATCCTACTTATTGAATTGTTATTTTTCAATTCAAATTTTAATTCAATAAATTAATTTCGACTCTCTATTTTATGATTATTTTCTTAAAATGGAACTTATTTTCACAAAAAACAAACAAATATAATGTTCTTAATTAAATTTTAAAATTAATTTTAGTGTAGGGACTTTTAAAAACAATGTTAATGACCCTTCTTGACATGCACGATAGAAATGGCGGATATAATTATTGTTATTGCTGTAATAGCTGTAAAAGTGTTTTTATTGTAATTAGGTACGTGTAAATTATGTCATTGAAATTTACTTCCATAAACACACAAGTAATAACGCGTGTTTGTATGGTGTGTGTTTGTGAATGTACAAAAATGTTTTAGCGGTTATTTACTTCCTGTCGAATATTTTGATGCAGAGTGTACATTTTTGTAATCACAAGAAATATGATTCAACAGATGATTAATACATTTGTTTACTATTGTTTGGGTTTTAGCTGCATTAGTGAAATTTAAAAAAATGTAAAACTGTGTTGACGTGAGGAGTAGAACCTGAAATTATTCACAATGGTTCCTGTCCCAGAGTATCAGTATGACTTCTGGATGCAGCATGAGAGTTCAGCAGAATCATTTGATTCTGTTGAACTGACGTGTTTCATGCCATACGGAGTGTTTATTCCACTCGAAGCAAACAAAAATGCAACACTATCGGAAATTAAGGAGGTAAGTACATTTGAGTGCGTAGGATAAAATGAAATATTACTTTTTTTTTTAACTTAGGATTTGTGGGAAGAGGCGAGCAAGTACCCTTTACTTGGCTTGCTACGCGACATGTCGTTTTACGTTTTTGCCTGCATTAATAGTATGGCAGAGAATGAAGAACTGCTCGATGAGAATAAACGGCTTTGCGATGTTAAACCGTTCTGTTGCATTTTACGCGTGGTCGAGTGTAAAGGAGACAAGGGTGATAAGGCCCTTAATACACAAATTAGCCATCTTATAGGAAAATGTAATAATACTATAGATTTATACGTTCTGATTTGATTTTAATTGATTTTAATTAATTTTAGCTTTACATGAATTTGATTCCCTTAAGAATCCAGAAATAAATCACTTTAGATGGACAATGCGACAATTAGGTAGCGATATCGCTCACGATCGGTTGAATAAATCGTGGATAGATAGGATATTTTATCAGTTTCCCCCTCGACTGGCAGATAATGCTAATATACCAAAAAATATAGCCTCGAAATTACGTGACGGCAATTTTGTTCTCGTCACGAAATTCGAAAATACAGAGGTAATATTTTTCAAGTGTGGGTATTTGTGAATGTTAGATGATGTATTTAATCTGTTTCAGACTGCATTTAAATTCAATGTCCAGTATAACATGACACCACACAAGTTGCTCATACTGATTTTAAATAAGAAAGCAAATACTTTAAACTTGAGAGGAGAACGACTGACCGACTATGTTTTGAAAGTGTGCGGACAGGACGAGTACCTCGTCGGTGATTACCCGCTCATACAGTTTCTCTACATTCAAGACATGCTTTCCCGTGACATGGTTCCTGTGTTGGTTACAATTTCTGTCGAAAGCGTACCAGGTCAGAACTGTTTATATATTTTATTTACTATTTTAATACACACACACACAGAAAAATTACTTAGTGATTAATTTGCAAATCAAATCTTAGAAAGCATTTTGAAGTTGGAAAGTGACCGTTATATTTTACAAAAAGTCCTAAAACATTTACAAAATTTAATTGTATGTTTAAATACAGGGTGAGTCATATCAGGTGGAACAAACTTAAACCATTGATTGAGAAAAATATTTCAAGCAAAAAAGTTCATATAAATATGTGTCCGGAAACTCTTCGTGTGGGAGCTCCAGACTCCCAAAGATTTTGACTAAAATTGGTTTTTATTTAGGGACGTACTACGTTGCCGGCAGTTGATATGAATTTTTGCCGCTAGGTGACTTTACAAATAATGAAATTTTCAAATTTATATTGAATGAGGTACATGTGTACTTACCTACTGTTGTGCATTGAAGGAATAAAAACCTTCTTAAATATTTTTTTCTAGATTCTCTAATTTTGTTAGCATTCAATGATAATAAATATCCTAACCTAACCGGGATTAACCTAAATTACTATAGAATGTTGTGTTTACTATTATGTTTGAGGCTTCGCCACATATACACATTCTTTCAAAGACACGTACTATTATTATGTTTTAAGTTTTATTTTAAATGATCTAAAATAATATGCAAATAAATTAAAAATACTTCGTTTCAAAATTTTATGAAAATAATATAAAAATACAAAAAATAATTTGAATTACATAGATATAACATCAATAAACGTTAAATTACATTTTTGAATAAATGAATCCTGGTCTTACGTGGTATCAACTCTATTCTAAGTAGGTACGTGATTTTTGACAGTAGTGACAGCTTGTACCCCCACATATTCTCCATATCAACCCAAACATGTGCTGTTACACTATTTGGAAATCTACGAGATTGAATTTTTAATGTTCTGTTGTCTCGTATCCAGTAATTGTTAAAAACCAATTGCTAATATTCCTTAAGCTGTTCAAAGATATTGAATCTATTTCCAATTTTTAATATCTACAAATAAATCATAACGTGAATATACTGAATTTTTTATTTTAAATTCACTTACCTCGAAATTATTAGAATTCTAGTTAATTTTCAGTAGAAAATGTACGTCGTCTTTATTCAAAAGAAAATTTTATTCAACTTTGTTTATAAAAAACAAAACACAATAAATAATAATCGAACATAAAATTTGGAAACCCAGATACCTGTGACATAAGCGAGTGCCGGCAACGATTCACATTATATTCACGTTGCCGGCGCCGGCATAGGAGACAGTTCCTTTTATTTAATATCTGGAGAACCCATTGTGATACAGCAATGAAAATTAATACCTGGATTAGTAATAATACGTGTTATCGATTTCCAGTATCAAACAATGGTTATTTATACCAGGAATGTATGGGGCCTGTGGGCCCTCTGATTTTTATCTAGTATTTTTTTGTTCTTCACTTTTTTCTTATATTTGGTATTTCTATAAGGTCATATGATACAAAATACACATAAGTATGTATTGTTAAGTTGTCATAAGATCAACCGTTTACGAGAAATACGATGGGGAAGATAGTTTTGCAGAAATTAACTTAATACGGATGCTAAAAATTACACAAAATAAATTAATATTCTTGTTCTAGTATTAAAAATAAGAAAAATAGTTGGTGTAAATATTCCTCTTAATATGACTACTAGTAGAATTATAGCCAGTTTTATTGCTTTAATTCGTGCTTTATTAATTGACTAAAAAACAAAACTAAAAACTGTTATCTGTTGTTAAGGATGCATTTTTGTAGGTATATTTACATACACTTTTATTCTTGTTTTTAATTATAGAACAAGAATATAAATTTATTTTGTGTAATTTTTAGCATCCGTATTAAGTTAAATTCTGCAAAACTATCTTTCACATCGTATTTCTCGTAAACGATTGATCTTATGACAACTTAACAATGTATATTTATGTGTATTTTGTATCATATGACCTAATAAAACTACTAAATATAAAAAAAAGTGAAGAACAAAAAAATACTAGATAAAAATCAGAGGGCCCACAGGCCCCATACATTCCTGGTATAAATAACCATTGTTTGATACAGGAAATCGATAACACGTATTATTACTAATCCAGGTATTAATTTTCATTGCTGTATCACAATGGGTTCTCCAGATATTAAATAAAAACCAATTTTAGTCAAAATGTTTGGGAGTCTGTAGCTCCCTCACGAAGAGTTTCCGGACACATGTTTATATGAACTTTTTTGCTTGAAATATTTTTCTCAATCAATGGTTTACGTTTGTTCCACCTGATATGACTCACCCTGTATAATAATTAAAAATCAAAATTGTTTTTTATGCAAACTACAGGTCTACAATCAGGTATATTTAATTGGATTTCTGATGTAATTAGAGTTTGAATTAGTTTTGTAAACGCTAAATAAATATTAAACGTAATCAAATCAACAATAAAACTTATCTAAGAAAAAGCACTTAACTCTAATTAATAATGTACAGTAAAATCTTGCTAATTGGACACCATGATATCTAACCTATCGTCTAACTACTGAATAGAAAATAAACAATGATTTTTTTGTTCAATCAACATTGATGTCTAATTACTGAGCGTGCAATTTTTAAACCATTTAACTTGGAGGCCCGTAAATGTCTGAGCTTGTTTTACTAACAAACAACTGATTAGCGAGTTTTACTGTAGTATTTTGTGTATTCAATTTCATCTTGAATCATTAAAAGAAAATATTATACATATTTGTCCAGCAGTAGCGGTGCGCAAGCTGTATTCATGTGAGGCCATGCGAATTGCTATCATAGATCAGACATCTTTGGATTTTGTCGTGTTTTCCGAGACAGCAATTCTCTACCGTACGGACTATGTCGAATGTGTCTGATCTTAAATTAAACTGCCAGTGGACTTACATGAATACAGCTTGCGCACTGCCGTTGCTGTCCGGTATAATAGTACAACCTCCCTTAAACCTCTTTTAAAATACAAGGTATGTAAAGTATAAAGTAGTCTCATTACTCGGCATGAGAGAGGGAAATACGTCATCTGGGGTGCCTAAATGAAGAGAGGGGGAATGATGTGTTCAATCATAACAAATATAGCCTCGTAACACGTCATCTGGGGTGCCCTAACTCTTTGGTCAAAAGCTAACAAGGCAACCTGTGTATTTAGTAATCTTGCTTAAAATGTACAATTTATTGTTGTAAAGTTAAACATAACCTCAACAAATATGATTGTAACCACAGACTCGAAAACAGTCTTGAAAGAGATGGAAAATAGTTTAGGATATACTTGTCCTTGTTTAAACAGGAGTGTCTTTCATTCTTCTTAGATAAAGAGATAGACATATCCTAAACACTGCCACATCTCTCTCACTGCTTCGAAGAAATGTTACACCATTATGTTCATACTCTATATCTATCAGCCGTATTCATAATCGTTCCTTATCTCAAGGGCTCCTCAGATATTTAAGCCTTCCTCAAGGAAGGTAGCGACCTGCCTTGAGATATAAGGAGCCTTGGTTGTCAAGGAAGGTTTATGAAACATAACTAGAGTAACAAGGGATCCTTATTTCTCAAGGTGGAACTATGAATCTGGCTGTATGATTGTAACTGTAAGATAAATTTAATTATTTTTAAATGGAAATATCACATTCGTATTATTGATATAAACCAAAAATAGTTGAACTTGAAACAAAATAGTTTAATTTGATGTGGAGTGAGTTTTTATCAAGTATGTCGAGTCAATGAAGGTTTTTACTTTGGAACCCTCAGAAACAGCACCGATTATGATAAAATTTTTTTAAATTTGTTGGACCCAAAAATTTTTTTTTTTGTTTTTTAAAAAAAAATAAGATTTTTTTTCGGTGATATTTGATCAAGAGTCTTCAAGAGTGATATTTTTTCAGTTAGTTTTTTGAGTTTAATAAATGATATTTGAGAAAATGAGCACTTTTTTTTCCATTTCAAAAAAAATAATAACATATTTAGAATTAATTGAATATTGATGAAATTTTGCATATTTGTTCGAAATACCCTTATTTAATAGTAGAACATTTTAGAGCAAATTTTACAAGTTTTGCTCTAAAATTTCGTATCTGCTTGCGCATATAAAATAATAAATATTTACCGCAAATAATTATTCAATTTTGACCAAATGTTTTTGCTTATTTGAGATGTATATAACTAATGATTCTGAAGTTTAAGCTCTCTAAGTATAATATTTTCAGTTCTAGAGCACTTTATTCCTCAGATTTTTTGCGTGTCGCCAAGATCATTTGCTGTATTAAAAATATTTACTGAATTATATTTTATTTAATAGTAGAAGACTTATTAAAATAAATTAGATCTTAATAGTATAGTAAAATTAGATTTTAATAAGGGAAAAATAAAAAGATTAGAAATACTTTCTGAAATGGCTTTATATACGTTTAGGGAGGTTCTACTGTATAAATAAATTGAATGAAATCAATTAGCTTACAAGCACATGGGGTATCAAAGTTATACAACAGTTTTATGAAATTTTTTTGACATGATGATGAATATAAAAAATATCTTGTATAGTGTTTCAGTAAATTCAAATACCTTTATTCTATGTTTCACAGAATTAATACCCTGTTGAAAGTGTTAGCTGGAAAATTTCATTAAATTTTTTATAATATCGGATGTTAGTATCACATTTGAATGAAGCATTATAAATGCGTGCATGTTAGTAAAAGATTTGTTAGTTGTTAGGCTTTTGTATAAATTGTTTTTATCCTTGTATTTCTATCTTCGTCTTTGAAATGTTTGAGACCGTGGCTTCAAAGATTAAATCAAGAATATCATCAAGATGTTTTAATAATAATTGAACTATATAAGTATTATTTTATTTATAATTTTGGGCTGCGTTATTGTTTTTCTGTGTTATTTTTTTCTTATTTTTTCAATAAAAATTGGCTGGCTTTAATGTCATGGTCGTTATTCTTATGAAATTAATTTCCAGGCCATTGTTGTGTTTCCTTACTTGACGTTTTGATTCAGTCTTCTTCAGAAGTGTTTCAGTCAAAACGTTTGGCAAGAAAAATGACAACAATTCATTAATTCTTTCATTTCTTTAGTTGATTTGTACAGAATCACAGACTTTTTAAAATTTAAAATAATTTTTTACAGTGATTGTTGATAATGTATATGAAAATCCAGACGAATTTAATGCTAGGCCTCAATCGTTTTCAACACTAACGTTACGGAAGAAAGGAAAATATACATCCGCTTGGAAAATAGAAAAAAACTTTACATGTTCACTTATTGCCATATCTAAATTAAATTGTGACGTCACACGAAACGTCGAGGTATAATTTTTACAAATACGTATAACGGGCAAAGCTGAAACCAAATAAGCGATATTTTAATTATATTATATTATATAATTAAAATCAGTATTTCAAGCTGCGCCTTATGGTTTATTCAATGTAGCTCTACAATCAATATAACTGTGAAACAATGGTATTTTGAACCGAATATCATAATATATTTGGTTTTAGCTTACGCCATTTTCTTTTAGGTTTAAAAGAAAGTATATTCATCTTGCAATGTATTTTTAGATCGGTATCCAAGGTGGAATATTCCACGGAGGTAAATCATTATGCGAACAACAGAAAACTGGCGAGAAACAAGTAACGCGTGAAGGAGACTCTTCAATAGCCGAAGACCTCGTGTTTGACATTCAAGTTTGCAACATACCGCGGATGGCACGGTTGTGTTTTGTCGTTTACGAAATCAGCAAGACCGCAAAAGGCGTTAAATCCAGACGATTAAAAGATTCAACAAAGGTCTGTGTAAAACGGGAAAGAAGCATGAAATTGAATAATAATTATGATGTGTTTTCAGGAGTTGTACGTGAATCCGCTAGCGTGGGTGAATACCACAATATACGATTACAAGAGCCAGCTGAAAACGGGGGCCATGACATTGTACATGTGGACATACGCTGAGGATATGCAAAGCGAGGATCTGTTTCATCCGCTGGGAACAGTCGTGTCCAATCCGAAAGTAGAGCACGCAACCGCTCTCACTTTGTCATTCGATAAGTATGTAAAATTTAATCTGGTGGTTGCGTTTATATAAACGTTATTAACTATTATTAAATTATTAATAAGTGTTGATTTTTTTTGAGAATCGAAACAACCCAACAAAGTTTTTTGTGAAAAAGCTGATTTTTTAGTTATTCATATTCGTTTATCTGGTTTTTATATTATATTAACACTTTAAATGCCCCACCTTGTATATATAAATATCACGTAGTTTCGGGTCCTAAATAATTTGCTGAGTTTTCGACCTTGGCGAGTAATTGCATGCTATATCGTATTGCTTTGATGTGAGACTATATGTCCAATAACAATAATATTGCTAGTTGCTATACATATTCCTATTAGAGTATATCTTTTCAAATAGTACATTATTGTGAAAATATGAATAGGGCATTTTATTGATAAAAACATTACACAGCCACACAAAAAAAAGGTTAAAAACTTTTTCGAAGACCATTGTATTTCTATGTATTTTGAGGCTCTGAATCCTAACTTGAGGTCAGAATAATAGCACCTTATTTGATTTATTTTGAAAATAACCTCAATTAAAACTTAATTTTCACAAATGAAAATTAGGTTTTTCAAAGTCATTCAGAAACTCTATTTGTAAATGGCAACAGTGCTGGCATTGTGGCTCCTATGATTGGTTTTGCTGTACATGCTATTTCTCTCATTCTTATGATAAGATAGGTTAGTTATTTCATCTGACTCTTTCATAAGTGCAAGCGAAAAAAATGTATGCACAGGTAAGAAAGCAAAAAAGCACTGTTGCCAACAGATTTTTGTCCAAATTGAAACGTATCGTACTTTGTTGTACTCCAATCTTTCAGTCGAGTACGCCTCATTCTTACATACAGGCGTCTTGTGTATAAGTATTGGGATATCCCTGCACCGCTTGCCTCTCAAAAGTGACTACCCAACCAGCGGCGTAGCTAGGCGTCGGCGATGTCGGCGACCGCTGACGGCCTCGCACCTTAGGGGGCCTCGCAAAAATCGCCATTGAAAAAAAAACGTAAAATTCTATCAATAAATGTTGGTGATGAGCTAAAAAAAAAAAAAAGCTCTTCGGAATTTTGGTGGCCTAAAAAAAAAAAAGGTCATCAAAATTCAAAAACGGCCTCGCAAAGCAAATTTCGCTGACGGCCTCGCTCGGTTTAGCTACGCCACTGTACCCAACCTCCTTAAAAACGATCATAATGGTGGAAACAGTATAAAAAAACTAAAAAATAATTTTAAAACCAACTAAAAAGCAGAAAATTAAATTTGGTGATACTTTTGTACTAAATATTGATTTTTTTTTTAAAGTTGGTTGTAAAAGGCAAATTATTTAAAAATAATTTTTTTTTAAATATTTTTTATTGATTTTATATATTTTTAGTTACAGCCAGTCCAATAACATCATGTTCCCTTCGTCCGAAGAAATGATTAAACTCGCTCAACAGAACCAGTTGATTAATCCTGAACCAACCGTAGATTTACCGGCAGTGTCGATGTCTAAGTTCTTGGAACATCTGAGTACGATGGCGGACAGTGACCCTCTTCATGAACTTCATGAACAGGTAAGTTCTTACCGTATACAAGTGAACCAACGTCGACATATAGATTGACAACGACAACATAAAACAAACATAACGTAAGCTTGGTATCGTGGTTCCCGTGAATTTAGATACTTGGCCGTAGCTGATACGTTCATATATGTTTATTGTTTTCAGGAACGGAAAGGTATCTGGAACCTGAGATACCACTGTCTTCAAAACATCCCTGCGCTGTTACCTCGGTTGTTGCATTGCGTTGAGTGGAACGATAGGAACGAAGTATGTGAAGTGACTGCACTACTTTCAAAATGGCCACAATTGCCGGCTGAAAAGGCGTTGGAGCTGCTTGATTACGCGTACGCTGATCAAGCTGTCAGAAACTATGCTGTTGATTGTTTAAAAGATATTAGGTACTTGGTGGTTCTTTTGTAAAATTAATAACGATGTAATAATATTGCGTGTTTATTTTTTCAGCAATGATGAACTATCGTTATATTTACTACAGTTGGTTCAAGCGTTAAAACATGAATCATACTTACTCTGTGATTTAGTTAAGTTTTTATTACAAAGGGCGCTGAATAATCAAAAGATCGGACATTATCTATTTTGGCATTTAAGGTAAGATTGAATCCAGTGTAAATAATGAATTACAAAAAGTAATACATTATCTTTAGCAATTTATTATCTATCTATGTCGTTAGTAGTCCCACCAAAACCCCATTACCAAATTATTTTCAGATTTTTTGAACCAGTAGTTACCAAGTTATAGGGAGGGGGACAAAATACATTTTTGCTTGGAGCCCCCTGCAGGCGCCATTTTTGAGTTAGAAACAAACAAAAAATAGCGTCCTATTTATTATTATATGTTCTGTGGTCATATTCTATTCATTGAGATCTAGAAAATCTTGTATTTTTGATAATATTCTTTAAACCGGATATGGATGTTTATTAATCTTGATTTTTGAATTTTTCTAATTACTTTGAAGCAGTGCGAATAAGAGAAAAACGGTCAAATTACAAATTGTAGGCAATATTATTATCTATAATTTATGTTTGATTCATTAAAAAAAATTATATTTCAAACGGGTTCATAACAGAGATGAAATATCTGCCATGAGTTGTCACGGGATTTTCTAATACGTAATACCGAGAGTGAAATTAATTAATTTAAAAAATATATATTTATAGCTAAATCATAAATGCTGCAAAATGTATGGAACAAAAATAACATACTCGACAGTTTTTATTTGAAATATATTTTTCTTATTTCAAAAAATAAATAGTGAAATTAACAAATTCACAACTTGCCCCCTGTCATAGATGAAGGGATGTAATTGGTCTCTCTGTAATTGTAATTCGATATGGCGGGAAACTAAATACGGGTTTGTAGGGGGTAAAAACCACTATTTTGAATAGGAGCCGAGATAATTACGATTTTCCATAACAAACAAATAGTAAAAATAAGAGAAATTCAAACTTTTGCCTTTTGTTTACAAAAAAAATTACATTATAGAAATCTAAAGCATTATTAAATTTAGATCTGAAATGCAAGTTGCGGCAGTGTCAATACGTTTCGGGCTTATCCTAGAAGCGTACTGTCAGGGCAGCCCTGAGCACATACCGATACTCACGCGACAGATGGAGTGTCTAGCAAAACTGAGGACAGCCAGCGAGTCTGTGCGGCAGCGGCCGAATAAGGAGAAAGCCCGCTACCACATGCACGAGTTCATGTCTGAGAAACACTTCACAGAGGTTGTCAAAAATGTACTTAGCCCGTTGGATCCCAGTTACAGATGCCAGAGAATAAAGTACGTCAAGCTGAAGACGTGATTTCATTACTTCAAATTAAAATGAATTTAATTCTTTTTGCAGAGTTGAAAAGTGTCGAGTTATGGATAGTAAAATGCGGCCGTTATGGGTGGTTTTTGAGAACTCGGATCCGTACGGTGACGATATTTATATGATATTTAAAAATGGCGATGATTTACGACAGGATATGTTAACTCTTCAAATGCTGCGGATAATGGACAAGTTATGGAAGAATGAAGGATTAGATTTCAGGTTTGTTTTTGTAATTAAGACCCTAGCCTCTAAACCTTAATGTAAATTACCCCTTTAAGTTACTTTTTTCATGTTTCTAACATTAGTAAAAGTAAGAAAATTTTTGATAAATGACCCATGGCCTTTTCTTTTGTTTATGAGATTTTGGGTCCTTCTTCTACCCCAGCCCCTTTTTAAAATATCCGGCCTTGCCAATTTTCTATATATTTAAAAAATCAGACTCGGCTTGTGTGAAAATGAAAACACTTCCTTTTATGTATAGAGATAGAGATATGTGGTTATTAATGATTTTGTGTTCATACAGAATGAATCCATATAATTGTATTTCGACTGACCACAGAGTAGGCTTGATTGAAGTCGTTCTTGATGCTGAAACGATTGCAAATATACAAAAAGAGAAAGGAATGTTCTTGGCGACTTCAGCATTCCGCCGTGGATCTTTATTAGCATGGTTGAAAGATCATAACACAACAGAAGCTGCGCTAGACAAAGCCATAGAAGAATTCACATTATCGTGTGCAGGATATTGCGTAGCTACGTACGTTCTCGGCGTAGCCGATCGACATTCAGACAATATCATGGTCAAGAAAACCGGCCAGCTATTCCACATCGATTTTGGACATATTCTTGGCCACTTCAAAGAGAAATTTGGCTTTAGAAGAGAACGTGTACCGTTTGTCTTAACACATGATTTCGTGCACGTTATTAATAAAGGAAAAAAGGAAATGGTTCTGTTTCAAATATTCCAGCAGCATTGCGAGAAGGCATTCTTGATTTTAAGGAAACATGGGTGTTTGATTCTGTCTCTGTTTGCAATGATGATTTCGACTGGATTGTCAGAATTGAGCTCGGAGAAGGATCTAAATTATTTGAAGGAAACTTTGGTGAGTGGAAATGTTTACGAGATGTATTTTTTCTTTAATTTTGATATTTTTATTAATTCATAGGTGTTAGATTTAAAAGAAGAAGATGCACTGGTACATTTTCGGTCAAAGTTTGATGAAGCCTTGTGCAATTCGTGGAAGACGTCGTTGAACTGGGCATCCCATAATATGGCAAAAAATAATAAGCAATAGACGTTTGATTTTTATCAATGCTTCTGTCGCGTCCGGGAGAGTATTAAAGAAAAACATTAGTTTTAGTTTATCGAGTTTTATGTTTTTTTTCATACCCGGTATTATTGATATTGATTATTTTCATGAGCGAAAATTAACATCATTAATCGCCATATATTTATATTTTAATAAGTACTTGGTCTGGGAAGTTAAATTACATTCTTGCTCTGTAAGTTATGGTGATTAAAATGTTAATTGATATCGGGAGTAAGGGTCGACTGTACGTGGGATTAGGGCCGCCGAAAGCCAAACTGGGCCCTGATGTAACATGTCAAAATAATTATTTTTCAAAATAATTTTTTCTAACGATCAATCAGATTTAGGTTAAATCTTAAACTGAGGGGTGGGAAAGAGGTTAGTGACTTTTAGAACTCTGACTCTGTCTATAGTCAACCCTTATTACTGATATAATTTGACTTTTGTATTTAAATTTTTTGTCTATTTCATATATTTCTAGTTAAAAATAACTAACTTAATTTGAAATTCCCATATGGCTGTTGTAAGTAAACAAATAATACCGGACATTCAAATATTATTATTTATATGTAATTTTTTCGTGTTCAAAATTAAATATTTCTTAAGATTATTTAAAATTTTTGCATGCAATTTTATGCCCAATTTTTAATTGTTAGGTCCAAAATTAGACAGTAAATTGTCTTCAAATTTTTGGTTGAATATTTTTCTACTTTTGTAGAATGTTTTAAAGATGATAATCTCTGATTCTAATTTTTTTTATATTTTACCTAATTATTCATAAAACGTTTAAATTTTTATAATAAAAAAAAAGTCATGGTATGGAACTACATAAATTTGAATACTATTGTCTTATTATTTTTTTTAGGGGGTGGGGTTATATTCGATTTTTGAATCCCTTTTTATTTCCCCCTAATTTATAGGTAACTGACAGTATTGGTTAATCAATAGGAAATATTTGACGAAATGATGGTAGTTAGGAATAGGGTATTTGACACTATTAATAATAAAGACTAAAATGTTCTAAATAGTGTAGTATATATTACTTTACTTTACAATCAAGTGGTTTTTTACGTGAAATAAGTCAGTATTTGAATAATAAACCTAATTTTAAAAATGTTATATTTAACCTATTTGTCATGTGATCGCATACGTGTCTAGCAGAACTGTATTAGTTACTTACTAAAAATGTCAGAGTACTCGATCCCTATTGGTTGATTTCAGTTTGTTTTAGTAAACTTTTATGTCACGCATACCATGTGACTTTGAATGCGCGTTTTGGCGGGAATTTTTTCATTTGAATAGAAGAAGATTATTTTCATTTTTTTTTCGGCATTATTCTGGAGAAAGATACCAAGGAACTATCTATTACAGCGGTTCTGAAACTGGGGTCCGCGGACCCCCGGGGGGCCGCCAAACTTTTACGGGGGGCCGTGAAACATTTTTGACAAAAAAAATTTACATAAAGTACTTTTATATTTCTATTTATCAGTGAATAATAAGTTTATAACGACCTTTTTTGTTTTTCTATGAGGGATAGGGGTCCCCGAAAAATAATTGTTCAAAAAAGGGGTCCCTAGCCCACATAAGTTTAAGAACCGCTGATCTATTATATACATAAAACATGCACAATTTACAATCTATTTTTAAATTTAGTCAAATATCCTATTTTCTTATTATATGTATGGGGATCTCAGAAACTAAAGGAGATAGAAATTCGGTTAAATGAGACAAAAGTTACCTTTAAGAGGGGATAGTTTAATAGTGCATTTACATCCTATAAAATTTTCATAGCCTACTAGATATTGACCAAAAATCGTTTTTAGTTCGAAATTTTCCATTGTGAATATTTCTTAAGTGACTTACGTCCAGTATTATCAACTTTAACTAAATGCTCCTTTAACTAACTGTCATATTATCAACAGATGCAAGCATAATACATTTAATTAAATAGATTTTAAATTATCTGCAGTATTTCTTTACAACATATATTATGTCTATTTATCATTGAGAGCTTAAATATTGATTTAATTCACGTTTGTAATACACCAAATTTACTTTAAAGGAGCATTTAGCGCTAAAGGAGCTTTACATTGGTTGATAATACCGGGCATTAAAATTAAAAAAAAATTTCAAAAAAATAATTACCTTTTCAATGACATGCAACTTGGTGTACTTTTCTGAATATCTGAAGAAAAAAAAAATGGTATGGGAACGTACTCATACTACGTGACCCATTCAGGGGGGAGGGGGGTCTTCAAAATACCACACTTGGTCACAGGGGCGGGGGAGGGCTTTGGTTTTCGTCACGTAGTCAATATCCTCTAGGGAAATCTCGCGCTTTTTTGAATATTCAAATATGGCGCGCTACGTTTAGTGGTTTTGAACTCACAGGTGGCAACACATACGCCAAATTAATAAAGACAAATATGAGCCAAATTAATTTTTTTTAACTTTCTGTTTGCAAAAAAATGATTTAAAACCATATTTATGAATTACTATGTGAAAGCTAGAGGGGGAGGGGGGGATAAAAAATGTAAAAAGTGGGTTACATAGTATGGGTACGTTCCCTATGGAGAATCACACATGACTTCCACGTTTTATATCTTTTAAAATAATTTTTAATATATGACGTGTTTGAGCCTTTTTTCAAAATCTTATTTTAAATGACCAAAAGCGCGGCTGTTTCGTTTTTGTTGGGCCACCCTGTATTATACAAATTTCCAAAATTAGAGGGATTAAGTCCGACGGCTGGAATGTTTCTGATTTCAAATAGTATAGTACAACGAATATTTAAAAAAATTTAATCAAAATCAGTGCTGTTTCTGAGGGTTCTGAGGTTTCGGCACGGTGGTGGAGGCCCTTCTAGCCCTCATTCGGTAGAACGGTTGAAACTGTTCCCTCTTGACGGTAATTTTTGTCTCGTTGAACTGAATCTAAGAGAAAATCTGGTTGTTTAAAAACAAAATGCTCAGATAAATAGTTCATAATTAACAAAAAATCATCTAAATTAGCAAAATAATCTTGTATTGTAAAAATCTCACATGGCAAACGTTAATATCTCTAGAAATTACCAAAACATTGACGTGGAAAAATTGACAAATGTAATACAAACTTTACCCTCTCATTGTTTCTTAGTTTTTATAAGGCATATTATCCAAAATTGGACTTGAATGATGATGTTCTTAGTTTAAATAATTTTTAATATGGAATTATGAACATGAAAATAAGTAGCGAATTTATTAGTAAAAGAGTTCCAATGTTATTTAATAATAACGTGTAAATAGCTTTAATCTTGTTTCATTATATTCAGTTATTTATAAAAAAAACATTGTACTTGTAAATATCATACTTCACGATCAACAAATTGAAGACATTAAAAATATATCATTGACACCTTGATTATTGAGGTTATAAATAAGAATTTAAGATTACGTTATTATGTTATATTAGGTAATTTGTTAAGAACTATTTTTGTATGAATAATTCTTAACATTGTGAAAACTGTATTTTAAAATAATTAGAAATGTTTTATCGTAAGGATTTTATGTTTTATAATTTTGTTTCATACTAAATATATTATTGTTTTTGATTTAAAAAATGGGTGTAACTGTGTTGGGATGAACAGTTGAGAGTTGAGAGATTGACGTGAATACGTTCTAAATCCAAAGTCGCATCATTTGTAGCAGTGAAGTTAGATAAAACTCAGACTTATGATGTGCTTGCTCTATCATTGATTTTTGCATTTTGGCATGCCTTGTAACTCCTGACCCTCTTAGCTACCAGTAATGTTATATTTTCCAATAGATGCTGAGATGCTCTTTCCAATTTCATACTGGCTTTTGCATATGTTTTAGTTGGATTATGATTTTATTTTTTATTATATGAAGTTTTTCACTCACTAAAACTAATTAAAGTTTTGGTTTGTACTTGTATCTCGTAGATCTATAACTTGAGACCAAAATCAACGTGCTAGCTGCTCTGAGTGTCGCGATATACTGATTGATGTCAATAAAATTGAAAAGCCTGTCTATAAATCTAGGAAGTAACAAGTTTACTTTTTGCAATTTTCTCTTTATTTTCGTTATTTCTTATGATTTGTACGAGCATAAAGCTAGTGAATATTTACAATTTTTTTAATTAATATTTAAAAATACTTTAATGAAAAAATTAAAATCATTACTGTGTAGATTATTTATTCTTATATACTGTTTTTGTTTTAATTAAATTAGTTAATATTTACAAGCTAAATTGTGGAAATACAAAACTTACTTTTAGCGAATTTTTCGAAGAAAAATATAGCTATTGCTATCACCATCATGACGCAACTTCGGAAAAAAAACTATATATCTTTATCAAACTTGATCTCGAGATCACGAAAATGAGGTCCGTTCAAAACTGTATGTATATATATATATATATATGTATATCTGCCGTTTCGAGTGGACTCTCTAGCCTTCCAGGATTACTTCCGATCTTTTTGAAACTTGGTTGAAAAATCGATCTCACGAATACCTCGGTTAAGTTCGTTAGTCAGCGAAATTCCTTTATTGATTTCAAAATGGCGGCCGTTCAAAACCAAAAAAAAATCATATCTCGGGTATTAAATATCGGATTGATAATATCAAATATGTTTTGGAATCCTCTCAATAAAACAAAATTATTGTGTCTCTTGTGATTTTTCGATTTAAAGTACCGTTTGGTTGATATTTTAAAAACAAAAAAAATATTGTAGAGATTGTAAACTAAGAATCTCGAGTTCGAGTCCCGATGTGGAAATTTTTTTTTTACAAGCTTTTTATTTTAGTTTTTGGTTTATTATGTAGAGTAAAAAGTTAATAATCAATAAAAAATTTAAAAAATTTCAGAGCCAACTTATTTTTACACATTTAATTATTTTTTTATTTTTTTTTTTATCAAATAAAATTCGCTTACCGCGGTGGTTGCGCGGACAGAATATTTTTGTTTTTATTCAATTAATAATATTTACAAGTACGAAATTTAATTATTGTTTTTTTTTAATTTATTTATTACTTATTTTTTATTATAATATGAAGTTTTTCACTCACTAAAACTGGTTAAATGATTTGTACTCGTACCTCGTAGACCAAAACTCGTGTTGTATCTGCCAAACTTTTTGAAACTTTGGATTCTGATAGTCCTTGATTAGCAGATTAAAAGTTTCCATAGGCAGTAAGTCTTAAAAACTCATGGTCTTACGATATTGCAAAAAAAATTGTTTTGAAATGAATTTTTTTCCGTACTTTATTTTTTTCGGAGTGCCGCAACATGTCTACCTTCTGCGATAATTTAACAAATAGGTACTAACGAGCAGGTGGAACATTTGAATAAGTATTCTCCTGAAGTTATAAGTATGTGCATATGGTTTTATAAAAAAATACTTGCACTGATTCACGGTTCCGGTTGGAATCAGTGTGCAAAAATAAATGTTCTATAAAAACTTTTATTATTAATTAAAGACAAGCATGATTCCCAACTTCAGAGGATTATATTTTAAAACTTAAAACCATGACTTTTTAAGACTTACAATTAGTGCCCATGGAGACTTTTGATGTGCTCATCAAGGACTATCAGAATTCAAAGTTTTAACAGAGAGTTTGACAGAGACCCGTTTCTCAAAAGTATTCTGCGGAGTTCTTTACGCTAGCGCGCAAACTGATCCCAGTGTGTTACGTTAAGCTTCTGAAATGTTCACCCAGTATCTGAAATGTGAAACACTAGACGTTATTCACGTCAAAAGAATCATATTTAACGCCAGGATTTTTTTGATATGGAAGATGTATTAAAAATATGTTTTTTTTTCAGTGAAACATTTTCTTTTTTTTAATAAAGAATTTTGTAATTATTTGTTTATTTTCTTTACCTTGATGTTAGTCCATTGCAAATAGACTGAACAACAGCAAAATTATTAAATCGGGCCTCTATGAACTGATTTTAATGAAACCTTTTGAATTTGAATTGTTTCGATTAATAGGAGAATAGGTCAAAGTTTATATGTTTCAATTTACAGTTCATTTTCAAGTTTTTGTAATTTTACTGATACGTAAATATAATTTAATTTAAATGCGGAAAATATAAATATTCTTTAAGATTGATAGATTTGTGCAATAACAGCGCGAATTAAACGGGAACCAAGACAAAAATTGAATTATCACGCGTCGCACATAAACGAGTCAGATTGTAACGGCCGTATCTCGGTCAATTATTGTATTGGAATAAAAAAAAAAAAAAAACAAATTAAAGGTCTAAGACAGAGCTACAAAAAACATATGAAATATTTTTCAATAAAATAAGCCATTTTGATGTTATTTACAAAAAAAAAACACCTTTTCACTTCTTGTATCCCCTACCATACTATTCCTGCACCCCTTAATCGACTACGCTCAACGGTTTCTTAAAGTTTAGGTATAAAACTACTACGTATGTACCAATTTTCATCGATGAAGGATTTATTGTGTTTTGTTTGTATATTTTTGAATATTTTTACTGTACTATAAACTGAGTTGGTTCACGCCAATGCAAGACAAGGATGTACGGTACCCGAGTATAAGCTATCTCTAGTGACACATTCATAACATTGAGTTATCACTCCAGTTAAACATCTCTAGTCTCTATGATAATAGCTATATTTTAATAAAGATTTTCATTTAATTTTATAGTTACACTTCGCGATTAAAAATCGCAGTGCGCGCACGTTCTTATATTCATTTCCATATTACTCGTTTTAATTTGCAATAGTTAATAAATCGCTTGAAAATTAGGACTAGTTGCGTTTTTTAATCGCCGCGATTATTTAATCGCATGATGTGCACGTTGCCATTACAACTGGTGTGTTTCATTTTTGCGATTAAAATTCGCACGATAAAAAAATCATACGTGCGCGCGGGCTTTTGCAGACGATTTTGATGATTTTAAAATGGGACAAGTTTAATTAATATCGGGCCAGTATACAGGGTGGGGCATTTAAAGTAATACAGAATTTTATCTCAGAGCAATAGCTATCGCATATTTGAAAAAAAATTTAAACCAAAAAATGTTTGGTTGTTAGGGAGGTATTAATAATATTTTTTTATTTTAGTATGGCCTTCAAGGTTTTTTTGAAGACCAACATCATTTTTTCAAATAGGAACCTATAGTTTTAATTTAATAATCTTATTCTACGTGAAAAAACACGAATCTTTCATTGAAAAATTTTTTTTGAACAACTTAAGCTTTACATGATATCTAACAAAAATAATTTTGAGAATTTGCAAATTCAATAATTTTTTACTCAGCAATCATCAATTTTAGAAAAAAGTACAAAATACAAAAAATGTTTATTTCGTTCTAATAAAACATTATATAGAATTTTTTAAACATTTCGGTTTTTTTTTGTTGAAATTAAATAAATAGAAAAAGTTTTAAAATTTTTAACACAATTTTTCAAGATTTATTAGACAAAAAATAAACATTACTTTTTTTCTAAAGTTTATGGTTTCTGAGTAAAAAATTCTTGAAAGTCCAAAATCTCGAAATTATTTTGTTAGATATCTTGGAAATCTTAGGTTGTTCAAAAAAAATTTTTGAAAAGAAAATGCCCCATCCTGTATAGTTCATGAGTTATGCGTATGACAAGAATTCAGTGGACAGACAGATAGACACGGAAATAAAAGTGTTTGTCTTGACTTGAAATGGAAAGATCAAGTAAAAATTTTGAAACCGGAGAATTTTTTTCTTTTTTTAAAGTATTGTAAAAGATTTTATTTAAGCATTTGTTTCAAAAATTAAAAAGGAAATCAGTTTATCATGAAATCTACGTAAAAATATGAAAAGGCGGAGGTAGGTACATTTTTTATTTTGTTACATGTATACGCTCATTGAAAAATGCATTTTTGTGCTTATAATATCAATGCTTGTAGTTAAATCACAATTTCAAAATTTATGGTACATGTTACCATTATGTAGTACTATTATGGGTAGAAATTTCAGATTTTTATCTGGTCCCCCACCAGAGATATTTAATTTTGAAAAGTGCTGTTTTCTCAAATTTTCAAATTTGGTGAATTGTTTGAAAAAAAGGGGGGGGGGCAGTCTCAGGGTTGAACTTTGGTATCTAAATACAACTAGCACCCATTTCTTTGTAAATTTTTTTTTGACTTGTTGATTCTACCCCTTCTTGCAAAAACATCCCCTTGGAAATGAGATTTTTTTAAAAAGAGAGCTAAGAATTTAGGCGGATATTTTACAAAGTGCTTCTAGTCGCATGTCGATAGGATAAATAGATCCTGACATATTTCAGTTTCCTCAAACCCTTTATAGTCCGGTGTAGTTAGCCGTAAAAAATGTAAAACCTCGGAACCCGTCTACAGTGAATGGATTTTCATGGGACTTTTTTCATTGAGTTTCTAATTTTAAGGACTTTAATCTTTTAAATTCAAAAAATATTGCTAATTATTATTTAATTAGTTATGGGTCATTCCATATCAGTGGTCCAGCACTGGTTACTTGACCATTCTTAAAAAATTGAAATTTTGTGTACAATTACTGTAACATGTTGGTAGTTCAAAATGACCATAATTTTAATTTTATTGTTTTTTATTTTCGCGTAACGGCCATATTTGTTCTACAGGGCGCAGCATTTTTTTGTACTTTCAAGGGTTTGCGGAAACTGCAATATCTCAGCATCTATTTATCCTATCGACATGAAACTAAAACTAAATTATTCAAAAAAGAATTAACTAAAAGAGCATATAGGCATTTTCTTCGAAATGTAGTCTTAAAGGGTTATATTTCAGCTTGAACTCGTATCTCTATTTTTGCTTAAAATCCAATTTTCAAGGGGATGTTTTTGCAAGAAGGGGTAAAGTTTACAAGTAAAAATTTTTTTTACAAACAAGTGGGAACGATTTGTGTTCACACATCAAAGTTGAACCCTAAGAATGACACCCATTTTTTTAAAAAATTTTTCGAAATTTGAAAATTTGAAAAAATAGCACTTTTCAAAGCTCTATAATTCTGGTGGGAGACCAGATAAAAATCTAAAATTTCAACTTATAATAGTACTACATACTAGTATTATGTACCAAAAAATTGACTTGTTAACTCTACCCAGTCTTGCAAAAACATCCCCTTGAAAATGGGAATTTTTAAAAATAGTCCGATGCTCTTAGTCGTGTTCCTACCGAAAAAAACGAAAAATGCGAATATATCTGGCGAAAAGAAGCAGCTCTGATTTCAATTCAAACGGATTTTCACCTATAATCATGTACAAATACAACCCCGCTTTCAGTTTTTCACGTCATTTTTGTGCAACCTATTATCGCTTCCTGCCCGCCGTGATTTAGAATTAATTATTGCACGAATATTTCCTGTCTTTCTCCATTCTTATAAATTATGTATAATGATGAGAATTAAAAAATGTTACTGTAATAAAATCACCATCATACTTACGTATGTACCTACAATCTACAAATATCATACATACATTACATACCATTTCTAAAAAGGGCATGCAGGTAAAAGCACTTTTTTGTATGTAACTGGGTTTAAAATATCTTTAACAATTTGATTATAGGTTTTGTCTAATAAATCAATACAGTTTGACATCCAGACTCAATATAATATATTATTAGTTATTGACTTTACTGAAAAGGGTACTACAGGTATAAGTTATGTTTTAATTTAGTCTTTTCCAGTGACGAAGTGTTTTTATTTTATAGAAACTCAATATAGAAGTAAGGAAGCGATAATTATATAATTACAGTAGAAACCGGTTATAACGATATCGAAGGGACCGATCATATTGGTCGAAAAAGCGGATATATAGTAATAACGGGTAAAAATGCAATTATATGGGATTGGACTTTTATTTTGAGTCGTTAAAACCGATACGTCGTATTAACCGATATCGTTTTAACTATGGTTTCTACTGTAATTACGTAATGCTTTTGGACAACATTTAAAGCTTAGATTAGGATTGAATATGAATACATAACCAATGCTAGTCCGTATATTAAAAAGTTACCAAAAATGCAAGGTTAGTAAATATACAGGTTGTACCATTAGCTTTTCAAAATCAAGAAAGGAGAGAGGGACTACGTCATTTCGGGTGCCCAATCATAACAAATTTGCAAGCCACTTTATTCTATTACATTTGAATGTCACCCGGTGTGACGTAAAATATCGCGCGGGTGCTGATTGGTCAAAAGCGATGGTTCAACCTGTTTATTTACTAACCTTGCCAAAAATGTATGTCATCCATTTTTAATTTAATGCCATTTTTATGGATATATCCCAGTGGTGTAAGTTGAAAATTTATAATATACAAATATGCTTTAAATTACAATTGAATTTGGTGTGTAAGACTCTGTAAGAGAGATGGTAGTTTCAAATAGACGTTTCTTTGATATGATCTATTATCACCTAAATACTTTTAAAGACAACATAGAACATTTATTATTAATTTATTTTATAATTCAAAACAATTTATATATATTTAAAAATCCGAATGATACGCCAATGGCTCGTGGAGCGATTTTGTGTGGAGCGATATGGTAACAACACTAGGTAATGGGTTATTAGTCCGATATCTTTCCTTGTCTAAGATTTAAAGTGTTACACATTTTTATATTTGAAAAAATTGCTTAGGCCAAAAAATGGTTAGTTGTGAGCATAGGTGGGCACAGTTAATCGAAAAGTTAACTTCGTTAATCGTTAATCCGTTAATTACAAAGTTAACTTCGTTAACCGTTAAAGCGTTAAAATTCCGAAATGTATCGGAAGTTAAAGTTAACCGAAAATTCGAAAATTTAACGAAAGTTAAAGTTAATCCGTTAAAAAGTTAACCATCCAAAATTTTTGTAGACCTTTTTTTAGCTATTTCGACAACTTTGTCATGTACTTTTCATCAAACAACCAATGTAACGGACTAAAGTTAACGGAAGTTAACAAAAGCGTTAACTTTTTTTTGAGTTAACTTAAAAGTTAATCCGTTAACCATTTTGTTAACTTCGTTAATTAACGATTAACGGATTAACGAGTTAATGCCCACCTATGGTTGTGAGAGAGAAATATAATAATATATATTTGTTATTTAAGTGTGGCCGTCAGGGTTGTTTGAAGGTCAACATATCTTTTTTGAATAGGAAAATAGGAACCAATAGTTTTTATTTAGTAATCTCATTTTGTCCGTAAAAATTTCTCTGCACACATCAAGATGGTCAGGGAGGATAAGGGAACGTGGAAACAAAACTATTTTGTTAAATTATTGTAACTTCTCGACGAATATTATCTAACAAAATAATTCGAGATTTTTAACATTCAAGAATATTTTACTCAGAAACCATCAACATTAGAGGATGCAAAAAAAATTTCATTTTGGTCTTATAAGACTTGGAGAATTATTTTAACAAAAAAAAATACCAAATGTTAAAAAAAATCTATAAAATTGTTTTAAGTTTGAAAAAGGGCAAAACAGCCGACAGAAACTGCATCTTCATCATCAATCTTTCTTACAGTAGGTAGTACACGCCTATTTATGTAATCTATAATATATAGGCATTACATGTTGAGTATATGTAGATAAAATAGAGAAGCATAAATTATCATTAAAGATTTAAAATATTTTTCCAGTAGCGTATCATTCGGGAAACTGTGTAATTAATCAGAATTTGACAAGCTGAAATTTACATAAATTCTTTAAATTCACGATTCATGATAATTTATGGAAGTTGGGGGTACCATTAATATTTTTAATCAGAGCTGTACTTTGTGTTATTTTTAGTGCTTTTTGAACGAGAGATTTACTTTTATATATTTGTATATCTATATGTAAATCTATTTGACAGCCTTTTTACTTTTTTATACATACATGAAATGTACTGTATAATAATGTAAGTGATCATGAAAAAATTCGTACTCGAGACTGAATAACACGTTTTGAGGATCCCTGAATCATATACAACGTTTCGTTTAATATTTAATTTTAAAATTAAAACTTTACCTAAGGTAACAATTTCATTCACTGAAAACCATTTTTTAAGTAAAAAAATTAAAAATCAAATGTTAAGTAATAAAAGCATGAAGCATAGAATAAGAAGTATGAACAATGTATCTCTGTAATACAATTTGTTGAGTTAGGTGGTCTCTCGTGTTCGAGTCAGTAGGCGTAGTTAACTGCGCAACCTTGTATAGCTGTGTGCGTACCCTGCCTCATAACATTTTACCAATTAGCGGCCGTGCGGGAGTACTTTGTTGCGTACAAAGTTATGCGCAGAATATCCGAAAAATGCGGACCGCCTCCTCTAGGCTCCGTTTTTTGGCTTACCCCTTCCACTCATGTTTAACCTCCTTATTGTATCTTCATGAATAAAAGTAATCATATCAATAATTCGGTATCATGATGTATAAAAAAGTCTTGTGCCGACCAGGGCAGATTTTTATTTGGATGATCATAAAAATAAATTATTTTAATTGCAGGTACATATAGATATTAATATAACAGATTTCAATTTGGAAAAAATGATAAAAAATAAAGGCTAGTTAAGACGGGGTACATATTTTAATGACCTCTCCTCTTATACTTATTGAAAGATTACTGCCCAATGAGTTCTTTAACATTTAAAAAAATATCTTCATGAATAAAAATATTTATAAATAATTTTAAAAAAGTATTAATAAATAATTTTTATTTTATTTTTTTAAATGTAACTGTTAGTTGTATACCGAAATAAAAAAGGGGTGGCGGGACAGCTAATCAGTTTCTCTACAAAATGAAGAAGACAAAATTTTTCAACCCGGTTGTTAATTAGAAAATGAAAAATGCATAATTTTACATCTAGATTGTGTGAACGTCCCTTTACTAAATGCACCTGTATTATGCAAGGTCGATTAACCGGTTGTTTACTGCAGAGAGATATAAGCCTATTGAGAACAGGGTTGAAATTAATATTGGATATAACTTCTTTTTTTAGTAAAAACTTACTACAAAAATATTATGTAATATCGCGGTTGTTGTGGTCGGTGGTCTAACTTCAGAGGAGGTGGTTGAATGTTCTTATATACCAATTTACAGTTATAGGAGATATTTTTGATTTAAGTCATACTAATTAAGGCCATATTCTGTATCTGTTATATGGTTATGTGCTCTCTGAAGTTAGGAATTGATGCTTTATATATGGCATATGGTAGGTATAACCGGGTATAACCTTTTTAACAGTGCCTTTATAATTTTTAAGGCTTCTACGGTGATGTAGAAGTGATTTTTAGCTTCTTGGTGTGAGCTGTGTCGTTAATATAACAATTGGTTCAATGTAGTGGATATACATATACGTAGCCATAATCGTAGTACCTAAATCAGATACGACAGCTACATATTAAAAAAAAAACATTATACATAATAACCATCTATTGTAGATTTAAGAAACTAAACCGTATATTCCATTAGCGAATAACAATTTTTGCACTTGTAGAATATACGATATTAAAATTACAGTTGTGTAAAAATAATATTATACAAACTTTTGTAAAACTGTAGAGAATTGTCAATTCAGTAGTTCTTCAATTTAATGTTTAAGTATAGTTATTTTATCAACAGTATGTAATAATTGCCAGCTTTAGTTTTATTTTGTTCAGTTAAGGTTATTATTAAACATTTATAAAACATCAGAGCACTGTCAGAGTTTCCAATATAAATTGATAAAAGATCAATAAAAAAGATCATTCAAACATTCACGTTATTTTTTTGTTTCCTGATGAATAATTATTAAAATTTAACGAAAAAAAATCTGGTCGAAATAAAATTTCTTAGTAGGCCGAATTAGTAAACTTGACTCCAAAATCGTACCTACCATTTGAAAATATTCAGAAAAACGTTAATATTATGTATTTGTGATCAATATATCACTCCTAAAAAATGATTTGAGTACATATAAAATGAAACTACATGAACAATGCAAATTTTGTCAATAACACCGGCACACAAAAAAAAAAAATTGTCTGTACACCGGGCGCCACCTATCTACGGGCATGTTTTTCGACCTGCTGAATACGAATTTCAAGTCAGTTTAGGCCGTCCAGCCTTCAATTTCGAGTAAATTGCAAAAAACCCCAAAAAATAGCGAAAATTCGATGTTTTGGCAAGAAAAATTTTGTGGACCCGGATTGACGAAGATTTTCATGTAATTTAATCTGCTTGATCTGATTCTGCAATAAATTCACATATTCTAAAATACATCTTGTATTTTGTTAATAAAAAACACAAGAAATTTATTTAATTGTGATTAAAAGATTTTTTTCCATTTTTTCAGCAGCAATTTTCTGCTATTTTATCGATTTTTTGCAATTTTATGAATGTTTGAAGGGACTATGGGCCAAATTTATTGCAGAATCAGATCAAGCAGATTAAATTACATGAAAATCTTCGTCAATCGGGGTCCACAAAATTTATTATACCAAGATAATCCCAATTTTCTTCGATTTTTGCAATTTTTGATGATTTTTTACAATTTTTTTAGATTTAAAACGGTTTATGATTAAAGTACGATCTAAAATAGTATTTAACAGATCAAAATACATGAAAATTATGCTTGCCTTAGATCTCAAATTTTTTTTTCTTGCCAAAACATCGAATTTTCGCTATTTTTTTTTTTTTTTTTGCAATTTACTCGAAATTGAAGGCTGGACGGCCTAAACTGACTTGAAATTCGTATTCAGCGGGTCGAAAAACATGCCCGTAGATAGGTGGCGCCCGGTGTACAGACATTTTTTTTTTGTGTGCCGGTGTAATCTATTAAGATATTGGTTACCTCCCCTATCAAACCTCCCGCATAAATTAAAAATATCATGCTATTGCTTTCTCCAAACCGAGCAACTTTTGCCTTTTAAAAATTTGTAACATTTTATTTTGAACACTTGATATAATATGGGATAAAAAGAACAGAGATATTGGTCACCCATAGAGCATTGTGATATACATAGATTGAGCTTATTAAAGTACTCAACTACGCATCAATAACGTGTTTAAGTAATAAGTACGATTATCATGTACGTATATCGAGATAGATATTAAAAATACATGTACAAATATGACATTATGAGTAATAACAACTATGATTATTTTATATTATAAATTTATGAATAATTATCCAGGAGCATTTGATTAAGAAATATTACGATTAGTAGCATGGACTCCTCCTTCCCAATTTTGTATTAATAATTACCTATAAGTTTCTTTGAGATAATCTTGAAAAGTATTCAATGGATGTGGGTAATTTTTTCACCACAAGAAAGTTATTTTTTCCAGAGTAAAATAGGTTATATTTTATCATTAATATTGAATAATAAGGTCAGGACGTATTAAGAAAAAATTATAAATAATAATTTTAAATCATATTTTATAAAATTAATTTTTGTTAATCGAACTGTGAACCAATTTTTAAACAACTATTTGCATTTCTGTTGTATATAAATACTAAAACCAAAAAAATATTAAAATGGAATAACTTAGAGGTAATCAAAAAAAGGTTATTGTGTTGCACAAGATTTTTTTAAAATAGATATATCTTGTTCATCTGATGGAAAAAAGTGACATTCCAATTAGAGATTATCTGGTTTTATAGATCAGAAGTACTTCAATTCAGAAATATAAAGTATCTAGTATCTAATAATAATAATAATAATAAACTTTTTTCTTTCAGCAATTTACAATTTGCATTGAATGCGTCAAATAAAAAAGAAAACATTAGTTAGTGCGAATTAGACAAATATGATTTAAATAAAAGTTGTATGATGTAGTTGTAGATCATAGGTGTCCAATCTTTTGAACCTTCTGGGACGCATTGCACAAACCCAATCTGCCCAGGGCCGCACATACAAATTTTGTTTGTTTCATATGAAAAAAACCCTGTTCAGTTCGCGAATACTGAAAATAGCATCCCCCTCCCTGTTGTAATTGAAGCTCTTTTTCGTTGCCACCATGATTTTACCGCCTCTCAAACAACTTTCCATTTCTGAAGACCTTTTTTTATTTCTCGTATCACTTTTTAATCCTTATGTTATTCAACCTAATTTTGCCCCAAGTTTGGCGCCCAACGCGAAGGCTGGATTAGCCAACCCCTAACTACCAGAGTTATAAAATGTATTAACAACCTTAGTTTATTATTTTCAATCTGAGACTTTCATTCAAGGAAAGGAGGCTCAAAATTTGGCTGTATATATTTTTTATATATGTTCGGGCATGACTCCCGAAGTCGGTTTAATTTTATTTAAAAAATAAAATAAAATAAAACTAAACCGTTAGTTTTATATAAGTTTCTTATTTTATTTTTAAAGCTAACTCTGCTAACCAATTTGGATCTTCCAATTCAGGTATAGCTTTTCTTTTTGACTCCAAAAAATAATTTTCTTCATTTTTTAAATCGTATAATTTTTTTAGCATTGTGCTGTGTGTTATATTCATTATTTTGTATATAAGATAGTATATTTATAATAATGCAGTTAAATATTATTTTCCGAAATATTATTTGTTTTGATTTTAAAATTGTTTTTAATATTTTTAAGTTTTTTTTTAAATAACTCAGAAACTAAAATTCCGACTGGGATGATATTGGTATCATTCTAAGCGGCGTATAGTTCCATATCCATTGAATATTGGGTCACCCCCGCGGAAATGCAAAAAAACGTGGAGCTATCGTTTTTATTATATTTATAATTACGATCAAAATATATTTAATCAATGAAAAACTTTATATTTTATATACATACGAGTATATTTTTTTCAGAATGTCGGTTAAAACACGCGCAAAAGCCAATATTAAATATTCAAGACGCATACCATTGGAAAGATCGTCTCAGATCATTAGCTTACAATTAGACTGCTTAGAGGGTCAAGAGGTACAAGGCACGCAAGTACATCATGAGTCTTATTTAACCCCACTGCATAAAATAAGCAACCTTATATTTGGAGCGTATTCACGTCAATCTTTCGACTATGCAATTGTGCATCCCGACCTCGACACATAGTCACATCCATTTTTCGTTATAATAAACAATCGGAAAAAATTACTTGATATGAAGAGAGGGAGTTATGAAGTTTGAGGTATTTGGGCCCCTCAGAACACAGTATAATCAATTTTGAACAAACAGGTACCTAGTTCAAAATATTTTTTTTACCTAGGGTATTAAATTTGCAAAAGAAACCTTGTGGATACAGGCAACAATGATCTCCTTAATCAGCATCTATTGATAGATGTAAGTTTAGAACCACTGACAATGAGTGCGAGGAAGAAAGTGTATTTAAAATTTTCCATTCACCTATATGCTTTATATGCTTGTCAACCTAACGATACATGGGTATTCTCTGCGGCTCCTTTACTATGTTTGTTTTTTTATTCACCTGCACCGAAGGGCCGCCGTTCGCCTTACAACAGGTAAATATATATTAGTGTAAATAAGTTGGTAACAAAGTATGTGAGTACAGATACGTAAAACAAATATCATTTTTTACTACCGTATTGTTTTTTGGCTTGTTTATTTTGTAGATTCTAGATATGTGTACTAAACGTATTTGTAATACTTTTCCAAGTATTTATGGGTGGATTTTTTTTTAAATATAAGAAATTATTCAATCGTTATAATAGTATCAAAATATTTGTCATATAGAAATAAATAAAAAATAATAAGCTCTATTTTTCTTCGATTTTTCATTGGTATTCCGAAAAATTATATAGGTTATAAAGCAAACAAAAAAAATGCAAAAAATAGAAAAGTTATATCAATTTTGAGAGTCACCACAGGCCATGATATATTTTTTAGATCAAATCTAATAAATGATTTTTGTAGACCAGACTTTTCTCTTCAATTTGCTTTATTTTGTATCACTATACGGCCATTTTTGACCAAGTTATTTGCGATTAAAACAAAAACCACATTTTTGACTTTGAACGCATATAATTAGAAAATAATCTCAAAAAATTTCAAAGGCAGATAAGGAAAGCGAAAGCTGTACAAGCATCGATACAAAAATAAGAAAATTGAAAAGAAAAGTCTGATTTACAAAAGTAATTTATTTTATTTGGTCAAAAAAATGTATCACGACCCACGATAAATTGATATGCATTTTCCCAGTGGCGGACTAAAAAAGGTTGGCACTCGGAGTGGGATGTAAATTATGCACTCCCCATTACACAGTAATTTTTTTTGAGGCCCTCACTATTTCAGGTTTTATATTAATAATCTTGGCCCCTCTGCACCCCCTACCGTTTTATATATTTTGATTATTTTTTGATGATAGCAAACATTTTTAGGTGTCAGTGACAATTTTTTATTACTGAAATTATTTTTCAGTGTCAATAAATACGTAAGAAAAATATAGTCCGGTTGAGTCCGGTTAAGAGGTCAATACCAAAATTTATATGGGGTTGCGGGATTATTACAACCACCTAAAAAAGCTATTGAAAAACGAATCATCACCTACTAAAATTACGTATAACTTATAACACCTGTTTCTGTTTGATAACACCATTCATCATCTACATCTATCTCACTCTTACCGTATCGTATCGGCAATAGTTGGATCCAAGCATGCTCTGACCACAACAAGCTTAGACCTCAGTACACTTGAAGGCGCATAGAGCTGGCATTGCTTGTGAAATGTTCTGTGAATTGATTCGGTGATTATTGGTTCTGTTATTGTTGTAATTATTGTTTTATCTAGTGATATTTAGTGCCAAAATGACTGTCAGTGAAGAGCATGAGCCTTTGGTCACTTCCAATGAAAATAATAAGACTAAATATACTTCGGCGAGTTATGTAAGTTTAAGTATATGATTTTTTATCTAAATTTTGACTAGAATTTTGCACAAATTACGCAAATGAGAGGTAAAACAATAAAACAGACGTTACCTCCTCTCGGAGGCGGAGAGGGGATATAATGTGTTTAATGACCAATAGTAACTTGGTTAAATAAATGATTTTTTGCATTCAAGTTTTTTTTTTTTCAAAAATTTAGGATATAGGAAATACACAGAGTAAAAAAGTCCTCCCCTCCTACTACTTTCCACAAAACCAATTTTTGTTGACTGAATATTGTTTCTCTTGTGAGTTTGGAGTTAATTTTTGTTGAGAATTTAAAAAAAAAACATTCCATATATATTTGTTGAAGCTTATATTTATATTTAAATATGGTCCTGGAAAAAGATTTTATTTAACTACAAGATTTTTTTATTATTATTTTATAGTATATTTATTGGAAAAAAAATATATAAAAAAATCCATACATAAGTAACATAAATTAATATAATTACTTGAAATTATTTAGTCTGATCAGTAAACCATTGGTGATATTTATTATATAAAAGTGTAATAACCCAATGAACTCTTTTCTATGAAAGCTTTGATAATTGGTTTAAACTGGCTATAAAATTCACGTCGTGCGTAATACAAATATATAAATATGTATTTTTTACAAGAAATTCTTGAATAAATAATTAGGATGATAAATATTTTTTTAAGATAAGGTTGAAAGGGAAGGGGGGGGGGGAGGCTAGACATGATGGAGGGAGTGAGACGTTTGTCTTGTGTCTAATTGGAAAAAAATCTTCATTTTGCCCTGTAAATTATACATTCTTTTTTATGTTAGAAAGTTAAGTTGGATTTAAGAAAATCAATGAAATTGAGAAAATTTGATATTCGATTAAAATGTAGTTTTTATGTACATTTGTACATTGTACCTACATTTATAATATTCTTAAAAAAATGTATAAAACTATAATAAACCAATTACAAATATTCTATAATGACAATCATAATGATTTGCAATAAAATTATTATTAGCTACAGTAGCGTTCCTAGCGCGGTGGGAGGGGGCAAAGGTATCTTCCTTCCCCCCGCATTTCTGTAACCAGCGAGTCATATCTAACGTTTAATATATCCTATGTCCTATTACCATAAAAAATGCCCCCCCCCCTCCCTTCCATTCTAAAAAATCCCGGTAACGCCATTGATTACCTATACATCAAAACATGCATTTACAATTATCGTATAATCGCTGATATTTCTTTCCAGCCCCTCTGGCAAATTTTTAAAATTGGTTTATCCTCAACTCTAAATTTGTTAAGAACTGAAAAAACTAAACTAACCGATTTTTTTAAATTTGACATAAACTTATTATAAAATTACATTGTCAATAAATTAATTAAACAGTCCATTAAATATTTTGGGTTAAATGGAAGGGTCTGTAGTTTTTTTTATAAATATATGTCCTAAAATATGTTGTCATGTAAAGCAGTCTGTCTTAACCATTTTTTTCCAGGTACCCTTTATAATATTCTGATTATGTGTTTTTTTTTCACAAATTTAAATGTCAGTTCCATTATTTGTCTGACAGCTGACTTAAGCTTAACTATTCAATTTACACAATTTTATTTTTATGTATCAAATATCTATGTATGGATAGATAAATATACAGTAGCGTATTAACCCTTTAGGTGCGGTGTGCCGATATATCGACATGACACCTTTATGTTGTTGGAGTGCAGGTGGTGCACAATCCTGTATTTGCACGAAAAAGTTGGCCAAATTATTTTTTTTAATTTACGTAGTAAGGTATTTTGTACAAGTTTTGGTGTGATTTTTTTTTGATACGATAAATGGTAAAATTTTTATTGATTGTGAGCTTGTCACCGAGGGAGAGGGGAGGAGTTTGATTAGTGTCCGACCGAAGGTCAGTTTTTGGCCGAAGCCGAAGCCGAACTTCGGTTTTTCTTGTTACCTTCGGCCAAAGCCGAAGGTTTTTGTTTCGTCTTTAATTATAAATTTTTTTTCACAAATTATTTTTAAATGAATAATGAATGATATTTTTTTTACTCTCAAAAATATAAATACATATGGTATAGAAATACAGTCGTATACAGCTGAGTCTCTTTTTACGCGGTACGATATTTTATCCAAATTCGAGTTGGGTATCAAATAAAAGCTGTTCAAATATGTAAACATTCTGTCATTATTAAAAATTTAAAAAATCATAAAAATATTTTGTCCCTGCCTATAACTTCGAAAGTAATATTGAATTATTTTTTTAATTTGGGAATATGTATAAATGAATTTTCAGAAACTTTTTATGCGATTTTTGGTTTATTTGACATTGGTTTGGGTTTACGCAGTTTTAAAAAATTACAGAACGCTATTAGGTAATCCTGTGTACAAGGCCAGAATAAAGAAATTTATCTATTTTTGTATCTATCCCTAACTCTTTTTTGTGCAATTTTTTATATACGGTTTTCTGTAGAACGAACCTACTGCATATAAAAAGACTTTTCTGTACAATATTATACTATATAATTCAACCTTCGGCTTCGGCCAAACCTTCGGCCCAAATTTGGCCGAAGCTGATTATTCAGCCGAAGGTCAAATTTTGGCCGAAGGTGGCCGAAGCCGAAGCCGAATGTTCGATCGGACACTAAGTTTGATCATTTTTTCTCCGTCTATCCAGCTACCTCATGTATAGTTACTTTCCCTTTTATGACGGATTCAACATAAATCTACTTTTGGCCAGCTTTTTGGTGCAAATAGATATCTTTATTTTTCTATGGATTTGACACTTCTTATGAAATAATGAAAAACAATAGATGCATCAAAAGAGTTAAAAATTGCATGCATCCTACGCAAAATAAATTGAGCCTCCCAAGATATTTGGTAATATTATAGTAAGGTATATTGGCATGTATAAGCGGGAGGGTTGATATTTTACATTTGAATAATAAGAAAATAATGTAGATAATCCGATAGTAGATCGAAACCGCATCAACTAAAAAAATAACAAAGCTTTAAAAAAATTAGATAAAAAAATACATAACATATACTTTATTATTGTAAGTACCTACATATTATTATGCCCACTATTTTTTTATATACAATTTAATATAATTGTTGACGTATTTTTTTTTATTAAACTACCGTAATATCTACTATTCAACTGATTAAATTTAATACATACATTATACTTACACCTATATACGTACTACGTATGTATATACATATATAGGTATTTAATTATTAAGGTCATTTTATTCTACGTATTATATTACTTTACGTTAATTAAATATATTACATTACAACACAATACATATATACCATAAATACAAAATTCGTTATTTAACATCAATGATTAAAAACTTCATAAAATTATAATGACTTGACATACTCAATGAACTACTATAAACGTAAATCATAAACGAAGTAGTATACGGTATCGTTAATATAAATAGCAAAATTATTTAATACTAGTCCTTGCCAGAACCGTACTCGGACATTTTGAGACCTGAGGTGGTAAATTAGATTGACGCATTCCCTTATTTCTTTTTATATAATTACTTATGGTTTTACCACTCTGTTACCTATATTTATTTTTATGAACATCATAAGTTTAATAAATTATGCTGTTTGTTTGAAACATTCTGTATCCCTATTAAAGGGAAAATTTTAAATATGTTGATACACATGTACTTTTTTTATTTTAATGAAATGGTATTTTGATTCAAATTAACTTTTATAATATTTTGCAACATAAAGGAGCTGTCAGAAAAAGATGAATTTCAGCTGACTAGAAATTTAAATATGTATTATCTAAATAAACAATACTTACTCATACTTATATTCTATACCGGGTGTTTTTTAAGACTTTTTAGCAGATTATTTCCAAAATAACTAATTTTTTAGAGAAAAGTGTCATGGCTTTGAAGGGGTTGATTGATATTAAGGGTTTACCTTGAAAAAGTCGCCATGATAGGTTTTCAGGTTTAATTTTTCTTTCTCAAATCTTAACCCATATTTTTTGGTAGCAGATTCGTAATTAACGAGAAAAAATGAGTAACTTTTGTTTGAAACATTTTTTCTGAAAATGTCAATTTTTTTTATATGATATGGAGCAAAACAAACAGTAATTTCGGGATTTTTAATATTTTTTTACTCGAAAATTCTTTGAGAATCCTTGCCTAGATTTAACCACTTTTTTTTCATATAAATTGGTAGTTTTCTGAGTAAAAAATAATTGAATATCCATAAATTTGTTTTTGTTTTGCTACATATCTAAAAAAATGATATTTTCTGGAAAAATAATCCAGGTGAAAATTGCCTAGTTTTCCTCTATAAGTTACGAATCTACAACAAAAAATATGGGTTTAAATTTGAAAAAGAAAAGTTGAATCTGATAACCCATCATGGTGACCTTTTCAAGGTCAATCTATGTTGTCAATATTTAGCCCCTTCCTTTTCCAATCCATGAAACTTTTGTCTGAAACATTTACTCTGAAAATTCGTTATTTTGAAATTATCTGATGGAAAGTCCCGGTATACATTTCATACATATAGCTATAAGAAAATAAAAAGAAAGTATACAGAAAAACATGTTGAAATAAAATGTTAACACCTACCTCCCCTTCTATGGATTCAATTTCGGAAAGTACCATCTTACTGGGTGATTACTGTTTACATCACACCCCTAAAATTTCACTTTAGGTCTAATTGTAAAATTCGATCTTGTCATTTTTCTCAGAATGTGCCAGAGAACATATTTCCCAAGCCTTAAGTTAAGTTCATACATTTCTCAAAAATACCTGATGACGACAATGCTTGACGCGTAGCCCTTAAGTACGGTTATGATATTTGTATGTATAGTTGTCACATAAATGTAATTAGCCATTACTTCACCAGTGGCCTAACAGTAATTGCTTAGTAATTGCTAGTAAAATTAGTAATTGTACGTTAATATAATTCTGCATAAACATATTCGCTTTTACATTTATCGTAGTGCAATTTGCATGTTTATATTTCGATCAAGTGTCGTCTTGGAATTTACTTAATGTCAGATAAAATATTTACCTTATTGATTTTTTAACCGGGTGACTTTTTGAGTGAGAAGAGAGGGACAATGATTTTTTTACTCATACGGCCATAAGTATGAAATATTGTTATGCTGATTTTTTTTAATTTGAGATTTTCAACGAAGAGTGCAATTTTAAATTAGAAGAAAACCCTCTACTTACAAAAATAATTTTATACATTTTGGAATTTTTCGATTTATTTTTTTAAACTGTCTCCCCTTTCATCCATGGTTGCGCCACTCATTGTAAAAGTTAAAATATACACAGATTCAACCAAAAAACACGTATTTCGATACGACTTAATGATATTCATTTTAAACATTAACATTAAATAGTTGAGGTATTAAAAACGAGCATAAAATGCATATTTAAACTCTTAATTGTTATTGAACAAGTTTTTGTGCTGCATTTTAATGCAATAAGATAAATATATATCTACATTGCTTTTTTTTGTTGAACCAATACCGAATAACCGTATTGAACATACAATTAATGGAATTTACAAGGAATTTTAAGTAAGTTGTTTTCGTAGTAAAATTTTTTTATTGCTCAAGTACGTTTTAATGTATATTTGAATCTATTAATTCATGGCCCTCACACCTTATCGTGGGTCTTCAGGCTAGAATTTAAAAAAAATCTATGACATCTTTTTTTGACGCAATTTCAATAAATACATATCAAGATTTTGGCAGATATTGTATAAATAAAAATATACCATCAGTATTTCATACCGCACTAAATTGTATGTTCACCATATCTCTATACGATGAAAAATACGCCGATGATATTCTAGTAAAACCCCTTTTTTTATTAAATTGAACGGAAACACTTTCGTATATTAATTAAATATTACTAATAAAGAGCAAACATGACTAATTTTAGCAGATATAAGAAAAAAATGAAAAATTTTCTTACAAAAACTTTTTGAGTCCCAATAAAAAATTTAATATTATGTATGTATATAAGTCGTTAATTATACGATTTCAGATTTTCACCGTATAATCAGTTAACGGATTACAAAATCCGTTATACTTATTTATTCTTATTAGCGAAGTAAAACAATACGGTATCTGATGTCTCCGACAAACAACATTAATTAATTAATTATTAATAATTGCGGTCAGTACTGTCTCTTTGCTGTCGAGTATATAGTTATTTTCTTCGCGACATCAAAAGAATACAAATAACTACACAATTATTCCATATATTATCAAGTATATTGATATCTATTATGAACCATGTTTTTTCTCGACCATAAATGTGTACAGGATGTACTGTAAGTCAGGACCTACATATAAGGAAACAAAATTCCAAAAATATATTTCATAATCTGTTCAAATTATCCGCCGTTGTACTGCAACTTTAATATACTTATAATAATTACTAGCTGACCCGACAGACGTTGTCCTGTCTTAACTATGAATATTGAATTCGTTTACTACTGCAAAGCCCCCCCCCCCCCATTTCCCAAAGGAGGCTTTACAGTCCCCCACCACTGTCACCGTAAAAAAGTGGGAACTCTATTTTAAAAAGGGGGGGGGGCGACCCCCCCCACTCTCTTTTCTCATAGGAAGCTTTACAGCCCCCACCACCACCACCGTAAAGTGGGAACTCTCTTTAAAAAGGGGGGGGGGGCTTCGCCCCCCCCATTTCCCATAGGAGGCTTCCTATATTTCAAGTTGGATCAAACTGCACACGGTGTACAAATTTGATTAAAATCGGTTAAGTAGTTTAGGAGTCCATAGCGGAGGAACATGTGACACGTAATTTATATATGAATCCCTGTATCCTGACTTTCCTCACTAGTTTTAGCGGAGATAAAACGAAGGAGGAAAGAATACTGGGCCAGGTGTCTAGTTTATTTGTGGTCAGTATATTTTGCAACGCTCCAGTAAAAATATCTCAATAATTAGTGGTTTACTATACTATTGATAATTAAATGTATACCTATTAACCTATTATACAATTGCACATATACCTACAATCAGGCCCTGAGAGAGCTTCAACGGGGCTCGGGCCAACCCACATTTTGGGGGCCCCATACCTCCTCCCCCACCGAGCCTAAGGACATTCCAAACAAATTTCGTACTAGTAAAATTCTAATAATTTTCTGATATTATTTTAGTATTAAAAATCAGGAGGTTTTTAAAGAAAATTTTACTTTTTTTTGCTTTTTACTTGTACTTTTTTCACAAGGGGTATCTTTTTTGTAGTATATTTATGTTCTTTAAATAACCTCTGTTAAAAATAGTATGAGTATCAAAAAATATGTAAAATATAAATAAATACAGCGCGCCGCGCCGGGGCCCCTGAGACACAGGGGGCCCAGGTCATATGGCCCTCCTAGCCCCCCCCTCTATCTGGGCCTGCCTACAATACATACTTACAATTTTATGTAGACGCCATTTTTAATAGAAAACCTTCAAGATTATAAAGGGAGGGATTACATAAAGGATACAAAAATGAAAGTGTAATACTTGTAGGGTTTCTCAAAGAGACTTACAATGAAATTGAAAGTCACTGGAAGGAACTAATTTTATAAATATTATACAGGATGAGTCATATCAGGTAGAATAAACTTGAATAATAAATCGAGAAAAATATTTCAAGCAAAAAAGTTTATATGAATGTCTGGGAGGAAGCTGGGAGGAAGCATGCCTGGGAGGAGACTCCCGAAGATTTTGCCTAAAATTAGTTTTTATTTAATATCTGGAAACCCCATTGTGATACAGTTATGAAATTTAATTTCCGGTGTAGTATTAATACGTGTTATCGATTTCCAGTATCAACCAATGATTATTTTGACCAGCATTTTTATTTTGTTTATAATCTTCGAGCGAGACAAAATTTTTGATGAGGGGGGTGGGGGTGTTTATCAACATTGTTTAAATATTAATTTCTTAATATTTCCAGACGAACGGTAGAAATGGCAACACCGAAATCCGAATAGAAAACCCAGAATACAAAAATGGTAAAACAAATGGCTACGGTGCCATAGGAGAGAACGGTACGACCCGAGTCAACGGCCACGGCGGAGGTGGCGGCGACGGCCCGGAGTCCAGGTCTAGAGTCAGCGTGCGTCACGCTGATAGAATTACATACACCTGGAGCGAGATGAACGTGTACACGGTTGCAGTGCAGCCGTCCAGGAGGCGTCGACTCATCAGTGGTCTGACGTCACCTGCCACACACCAGCCTATTCCAAACCAGCCGGTTATGGAGAGAAAACAAATACTAAAAAATGGTACGTCTTTATGTCTGATATTATAAAGAATTAGCTCTAATGCAAACATTATCTGCAGGGTGCAAATTGTTATGAATTTTCCCGGGATTTTAGAGCAATTGTAATAAATGTATGTATGTTATAAATTTTATGATGTACACTTATCACCACTGCTTTTACACATGCGTCAAAGTTGATATTTTTTTTAATAGCCCGCAGATACCATTAGCGTAGCTTTTGTTCGAAAACAAATCCTTCACAATATCAAGCTTGATTAGGTTGTACAATTACGTGGCTTAAACTCAAGAAGACAAGAACACAATGATTAGGGTAAATTTAAAATATCTATCTTATTTATTTGTAGTAAATGGGATAGCAAGACCTGGAGAACTCCTGGCTATCCTGGGTTCGAGCGGTGCCGGAAAAACGACCCTTCTGAACACGTTGACGTTCCGATCGGCGCCCAGTGTCGTGGTCAGTGGGATAAGATGTGTTAACGGCGTCCCCGTCGACAGCACAACGTTGACTAGCGTGTCCGCATACGTACAGCAAGATGATCTGTTTATAGGGACTTTAACTGTGTGGGAGCATTTAGTATTTCAGGTACGTTTTTGTGTTTAACTTTCAAGGTATGATCCCGAACACGTGAATTAAAAAAAAATTAATTTGATTATTTTTTCGTTTTTATTCCACTATCTCATATATACGATAAGAGATATAAACAAAAGTTATTAACAACTAATTGTTTAAACAAATTTATATCAATAATTAAGAGAAGATTAAACTCCCTTAGAGTGAATTATCGCAGCAAAAAAGTGTTTCTTACCCCTACCTCCTAACTATTCTCAAAATGTCAAAATTTTTGTAATTTACGAGCTCTGGGTATGTCCTTGTTAAGTTAGAAATGCCTTGCCACCTCCCTTCTTTCCAAAAGCCTTTATATTAAGGTGTAAATTAGTGTATATTTTTTCTCTTTAAACTTATATTAAGTAGTAATGTAATCTTGTTATCAAAATATTTTGTTTGTATATTTTTACAGGTGTACATTTTAAAATGAATTTATAATTTCTATTTTAATTTTCATGAGATAAAAAACAAATATAGACATTTACATGAAAATATATTTACTTAATTTATATCAGTTTTACTATTTCATAAATATGGTTGTTTATTTATTTAAAAATATATAAATTTGCATAGTATTTTTAGCACTTCATGGGCGTCCGCAGGAGGGGGGCAAACAGGACACTAACTTAACTTACGATGATACTTATAAACTAAAGTATTTCCATTTTTTGACGAGATTAAGGGATTTTTTGAAGTTATACTTCTATAGGCACGTTGAGGGTGAAATTTTAGTAATATAACGAAAATACGACGGAACGCACGCGAAGAGCGGTACGTAGGCATAGTACATTGTAAAGAAACAATATCATGACGTCATGGCATTTTATACCATATACATAGATACATAGAGAGAAAAATCGCATAATTTTAACAGAGAAAATCTTATAAAAATTACCATGCTCTCTAATAATGCGTGCGCGATCGATGACAACAGTAAAAAATATTATACATCCATGTAAAAACTATTAAAGTGAGAAGGAAATATTGCTGTGCTGGCACAGTAAAAACTAGAATGCTGTATCAGAAAACTTCCTTACCATGTATGAATTTTTCTATAGCTTATTATATTTTTTAATATGACGTAAAAATTGAATCTTTTTTTGGATTCATGGAAATTAAGGAATTGATTGGATTTAAATAATAATGTTTCTGTAATAAATTTTATTTTATATTAACTATAACCAATTTTTAAGAATACATTTCGCACCAATATATGTTTGTACACGGTTTATGATCTTAAAGCTAAATAGTTCATTTAAATCTAATACATCCCATGTATACTGGTTAATTATTAATTATTTATTATTATTCTTCAGTAATAATCATAACTATCCTCAAAAAATGTGTTACCAAGCTTTGTTCATGCATATATTGTAATAAACATACTTATCGAATAAAATCATAATAAATGAAAATAAGTAAAAAATCATAAATGATTAAAAAATCATTACAACTATAGGTACTTGCAATGACGCACTTTTTAAACTAATTTCGATATGTCACTCTGTCACATACATATATGTAGTACTGAAACCTTGAAATGTAACACACAACACGCCGCGCGCCTGTCTTCTATCTATGTACATTCTTCTGTGATTGAACAATTTGCATTGTTTTTTAACTTTCTATTAGAATTTATTTTAAACCACGAATCTGAGATCTAGACATAATGCGTATGATATTTAGATAATTGTTTTACAAACAAAATAAGCCCATACATACCTCTCAACGATTAACAGTTAATGAAATATTCTTGTTTTAGTTTTTGTGTAGTTATACTCAACAAAATTGGTACCTTCTGTCTTTTTTTCTCTAATGGATAGTATGAACAGAATTACAGAACAGCACAGTAATTTTTATCAGGCCGTCTAAGATTTTATACTCGCTTAAATAATAATTTTTTTAAGAAAAACAATTAAAAATTATTTTTGTCGAGAATTGAACTATTTGCTGTTTTACAAATTTTGCTGGGCTGTATTTTATATTAAGTATTATAATTTATCTTATTTTACCGTAGAAAATTGACTATATTCAACTTTCGCACATCGTTTATAGTGCAGAGCCCTTGTTTTTTGCCCCCTTCCCCTCAAAGACGATCATTAAAAAAAATAAAAAAATGTAAACAATCTCATAAAGTTTGAAAGGAAAAATGCCGAGAGAACTTACTCGATCTGAAATACAGGGCAAATATTGTAAGGAATGTAACTAATAAATTGTTTATATATTGTTAATATCTCCCCCCCCCAAGGCCGGCTCTGAACATAAACCATCGAAATATATAAGCATGGACTACGTATTCTGTATTACTGTAATGTGTTAAAAGCCAACGTATGCACTATCTTTTTTTTACTTATGTTTAACCAAATATCCAACACATCCTCTATCCTTTTTTTAATCAGATGCTCGATCATGATTTATACAGCTAAATTCATTCGAGACAATTTCGACAAGTAAATATTTATTAATAATAAAATTAAATTTTAAATTATATTTAAAGCAAACAGCAGGATATTGTTATACCTATTCTTATACTTATTTGAGGATATCCGTAATTGTTTTTCAATCACGCCAAGCAATGTACTGACGTTTCAATGAATTGAAATCAATTAAATTTTACACCCTTTCTATAATAGGATTTCTCATTAAACCAGTAACTTATTCAGATAAAAATTTAACTCCGTCCTTGATATTTCTAGTACATTGATTTAACGATGTTGAAACAATAACTAAATGCATGTTTATTCAATATTTATGTAAATCAATGCAATTTATCTTATGTACAGGCTCTGGTTCGAATGGATCGACACATACCCTACAACCAAAGGATGCAACGAGTCGAGGAAGTTATATCTGAGGTAAGAATCATTCTTTCAGAACTGTTCACAAGTAGGAAAAAATATACTTATTGTTATAGTTAATAAAATAATTAATTAGAAAGATGAAACTACTATATGAAATACTTTGGACTTTCCCTCCCCCCCCCCCCCAAAGAAAAGAGAAATATTAGGTATGTAATTAATGTAACTGAAAACCAATTTAATAAAATCGATATTAAACAAAAGAAACTGAAGTTTATTATACAAAAAAAAATATTGTGATATGTGGAAGTATTTTTAACAGTATTCTTGTAATTTGTAATCGTATATATACCCGTTCATAAATATTAAATATTACCGACCATTCAGTAGACTTGTTTATCTTCTTTTTGCTTGCAGTTACGTGTAAACAATTTTAATTACTTGATATAATAAACATTGCAAATCATCCACGATTTAATATATTTTAATATAATCATTATTGATATTTCATGTGTATTATATAATGATGTATACACTTTTTCATCTATTAAGAAGTTTAAATATGTACCTACCTAATATTATAGCTATTAACTAACTACATTAATTCTGCAGTTCTAAAAAAAACAATTCATTGAAATTATATTTTGTTTGAATAAAAAATTTCCACTCAGCTTTTTTGTATAAAGTATGTGTATAAAAACATTTTAAACAAAATGTAAAAAGATTCCAGAGTAGATACAAATGTTACGATAAAAGTTGAGTAATAAGTATTGTGTGAAGTGCCCTGGGGTAATCAGGGCGTACAGATTATGGCAAACGCCACTTGTTATTTATATCTTAGGAGCAATGTTGTTACATTTCTTCATACATGCTTAATGCATTAGTTGACTTGAAGTAAACATTTGCCAATAGTTTTTGACAAGTTGAACAATTCTTACGTAGTAACACGTGTCTCAATAGATTTGTTTTCTAAGAGAATAGTGACTTGTTGATTGACATAAACAACTTTTAACATTTTTAAATTCGAGTTGTTATATTTACTTGTCCCTTGAGTTTTTGTCTTCGTGTTCATGCATTTACTTTCTACAATCAGTGGCGGACTATGAGGGGAGGTCCGCTTCGGATGCCAATATATACAGAGTGAGTTATATCAGGTGGAACAAACTTGAACAGTTGATTGAGTAAAATATTTCAAGCAAAAAAGTTCTTATTAACATGTGTCCGGAAACTCTTCGTGAGGGAGCTACAGACTCTCGAAGATTTTGTCTAAAATTAGTTTTTATTTAATATTTTGAGAACCCATTGAGATACAGTAATTAAATTTGATACCCGGTTTAGTATCAATTTCCAGTATCAACTAATGTTTTTTAGTCCAGAGTCCTTGGGGCCAGTGAGTCCTTAGATTTTTATTTAGTAATATTCTTTAATATTTCCAATGTTTGGAATTTTTATAAGGTCACATAACACAAAATAGAAAGAAATATAATTTGTTAATTTGACATAAGATCAAAATGTATATATATATTACGATATTTTATTGAAATTATTTGTTTGTTAGTACGTCAAAGTCCACCCAAGTTGCTACTAAATTCCACCCGTTTGTTGGCGCTGTCATCGCGCACGCTGCGAATACTCTATTTCATTTAAGTTTGCAGTGGTTGTCGGGTGATTTGACCGTACGGATCACGACTCGTACGGTCAAATCACCCGGCAACCATTGCAAACTTAAATGAAATAGAGCATAGTTTGTATGAACTTTTTTTCTTGAAATATTTTTTCTCAATTAACTGTTAAAGTTTGTTCCACCTGATATAACTCACTCTCAGTGCCGGATTTACCAATAAGCAAAAGAAGCAATTGCTTAGGGCACCCGCTGTTTGGGGGCACCATAAAAGTGATTTGTGGCGGCATGAGCGTAAAATATAAGTTAATTGTGATAATATAAGTTAAATGCGAATGAAAATTTAGGTGACGACTAAAAAAAAAAGGGGGGGCCTTTACATGATTAGTGCTTAGGGCACTCTGTATAGGTACGGATGTTATTCAAGGAGGTCCTTTTGAAAAAAATATTTGTGAGCCACGGAACTTTCTTATACGTAGTGAAAATGAACAGTGTACGTGTTTCTAATTTTAATAAAAAAAAACTCCGACAAACTAATAAAATATAGAATGAAATTAATGGGACATAAATTATAATATAATAATATTTTTCACAACATGTATCAAATGATTTTTTAAACCGTAATCACAAAACCGGAAGCGGTTGTTTACTCTAACGCTGCGAATTAGAGTAAAATGTTTTAGATAAAAATTGTTGAATGTACCTATTGTCTACAATTTTATATTCTTTTTTTATGATTTAGCCAGTACTATTTTTTTACATAATTAATTAGAATCACCCGCAGTGTTTACTCTCAGTATTACGTATAAGAAAGTCACATATGGTAAATATGCAAAACACGTACACTGTTCAATCACAGTAATACGTATGAGAAAATCTCATGACACTCATGGCAGATATTTTTCTCTGAGCTGTGAAGATAAATGTATATTATCTATAATTTTTAATCTTATCATTTATATTTAAATCGCACTGTTTTAAAAAAAATTTAAAAATTAAAAAAAATACATCAGTAAACATCCGTTTTCGTTTGAAAGATCGTTTTCAATAAAAATATAACATTTCACTCTTCTACGATTTGTCGTATTTGAGTTACAGCGTCTACAGACAGACCACAAACACCATGTCAGAATGAATGCAGGGAAGATTAAAATGGGTGATTCCATCAAAATCTGGAATTCGTAAAAAATCGGCTATAGGTACCTATACTTTATGTTCATATATTTCATAAAAAATGATATTACAAACTGCATTTTACCTAAACACCTCAGTGTAGATGCTGTTACTCAAAAACGACACAGCATAGAATGGCGAAATTGTATATTAATGGTAAATTCATGGAAGAAAGCCTCCTATTTTTGAAAACTATATAACAACCGGTCAATTATTTTCTTTGAACTTTCAAACTATAACTTTACAAATTTTCGACACGTAATCGACTTAAACCACTAACCGTGCTCTATAAGACGATTCTATGTATTATAATATCACCGATACTCTTACAGCTAGCTCTAACAAAATGTCGGAATACAACCATCGGAATCCCTGGTAGGTTACGCGGAATCTCCGGTGGCGAGATGAAACGCCTTTCTTTCGCGTCGGAAGTCCTGACCAACCCCGGTTTGATGTTCTGCGACGAACCGACGTCTGGACTGGACTCATTTATGGCCCAGAATGTAGTCCAGGTACTAATGAACCTCGCACGTACCGGAAAGACTGTGATATGCACCATACATCAACCTTCGTCGGAGCTGTATGCGATGTTTGACAAACTTCTGCTGATGGCAGAGGGTCGCGTAGCGTTCTTGGGGACACCGGCCGAAGCCAACGACTTCTTTTCACAGTAAGTTTTTTTTTGTAGTTGGATACGTTTATAGCGTTTCATATTTTGTCTGTCTATCGGTCACAGCTTTCTAAGTTCTAAACTATTTAAGGTATTTCTCAAGGAGTAGGGTAGACCGATGCGAATCGGATCAATTTGACTTTGACGTTAAAAAAATACAACTTCTGTCAAAAAAACATTCTATTTTTTAATTGAACTGTAATCAGTCTTTATTCTACTTTACGTTGTACAAACTTAAATTCATATAATACTTCAATCTTTTTTTTCTGTTAACAAAGAACTGAACATCGAGAATTATCCGATTCACCCTAAATCTTGGGGCTAATCGGATCAAACATTTATCAATCATAAAAATAGAAAATTTTTTTATCAATCATAAAAATAGAAAATAACCTCACGTCTGCATTTCTGGTGAGGGTCACCGGCACTGAAGTACAAGCAATAACAAAATATTGAATTTAGCAACAGGCGCGAGAGGAAGGGACGTAGTGATATGTAACAATGACTACATTCAGTGTAGCCATTGTTTTTAAATAATTCTCTCCTATTTCCTATTTTGATCCGATTCGCACTGTGATCCGATTCGCCTCGGTCTACCCTAATAAAGTTTGCCATAAATGTAAGAAAAATTGTGCGATAGCTCAAATTTTGTTAATAACTAAAAACTAAAAATTTTGCATTATTTAAAAGTTAATTTGAACAATAATGAACATGTGGCCGGAAACTCTACGTGAGAGTGCTACAGACCCTAAAGATTTTGCTTAAAATGAGTTTTTATTTAATATCTTAAGAACTCATTGTGATACAGTATTGTTTGATACCTGGTTTAGTATTAATAAGTATTATCGATTTCCAGTATCAACTAATGATTATTTAGAACAGGGGTGTAAATGCTTATTATATCAGTATCAGGCGTGAATCACTATAATAGACGTTTTTCACGTCAAAAAATAGAGTCGGTAGGTGGCGCTGGAGTTGTGATATTTATTAACGTTTGCTGGGTCAGCTAGTGTATGTAGGTATCTAAAAAGGTAAAGAAATCAGCATTCACCGAACTTGCGTATTTTTGTTAAAACATTAAAAATGATAATCTTATGCATTTGCTAAATTTTTAATTTTGTTAAGTGTAATTAAAAAAATATAAAAAAAACTATGCAGTACGGGACACTACGTGAGGATCGATTCGCACTTGATAAATTTTGTTATTTTATACCGAATCTGGTATATTTCTAAATTCTAATATTTGATTATGTTAATTATGAAAATCTTTACTGTTTAGAGGAGATATCATAAGTATCAGAGTTTTACGGTTGAAATATTTAATGGCTACAAAATCACCGCGAGTTATAGATCTGTTTGTTGAGCTAGATAATTAAACTGACAACCTGTTTAAAAATTACTAAAAGTTGCACACGTTTTTAAGATAAATAAATTAGTATTAAATTGACTTTATTCAAATGTCATCTTTAAATTGTTGTCTTCGTTTAGAAATTCTGATGTTTATTAATTTTAATTATCTGATAACGGTGTTGATATTTAAATTGTCTGAATGTAAAAAAAATCAGAAACATTGCTGATTATTTTCCGGTTTGATTATACATAACATGTGTTTTTTATGATTGAGATATAAAATGTATATTTAAATTGCAAACTGCATTCTATAATGTAACATTAAGTCAGTTATTTATGAAATAAATATAAAATTTTGCAATATGGATGTTCAAGTATCTGTAGATATAATTATCCTAAATCATTTTTTATTGCTAGTATTTCTACTTTCCTTTACTTGCTATGTATGAAATATAAATATGTACCTAGCTATATAAGGGAATCATTCTGACTATTTTTGCTGTCACTTAGAAAGGGTGAATTTTTTTTGAGGATATATAGGTTCATATATTTAGGAAGAAAAGCTTTTATTTAAAAAATGATCTTATAACCGGAAACGAAGGTTTAATCTTGTAAACTTTTGAATTATTTTTGAAACGGTCTGAATTAAAAATTTTTTTAAATAATTAAAAATACGTATTACGTATAAGAAAGTTCCATTTTAGCTAATTGATCAATCTATGTAATACGTATGACCATGACACTCATAGCAGATATTTCTTCTCTGCTATGAATCATTTGGATTATAATTATTTATTGTAATATAAAGAACATAAATAATAGATAATATTACATTCAATTTTCAACTTGTCCATTTTTCTCTAATTCGCACTATTTCAAAGTAATTCGAAAAATTCCAAAATCGACGTCAGTAAACATCCGTATACTTATACGGTTGAAAAATCGTTTTCAAAAATAATTTGTCTTCCTCAGACAAAAATTAATCTTTAATATGTATAAAATTTTACCCTTCTACGATTTGTCGTATTTAAGTTACAGCGTCCATAAACCGATAGACACGCCGACATTATGGCGAAAATAGTCGGAATAGATTCAGGGAAGGTCAAAATGGATAATTCCGTCAAAATTCAAAAAAAGATCGGTTTCACAATAGTTATTTATACTATACTCGTATATATTTAATATTAGTACTTATATGGGTATAAGAAAATAAAAATATTTTAGGTTAAAGTTATAAGGAATATTATTTTCTATAATTGATGTTTTAATCATCCCTTTCTCTAATTGTTTAAAGGGAAATAATCAATTTTTAAATGAAATTTGAGATGGTTTATAAGTGAAAGAATGTTTTTAGAGAATGTTATTATCTATAATTTATGTTTCATTCAATTTTTTATATATCTGGCCAATTACCAAAAAAATGTTTTAATTGTATTTGTATTTATTTTATCTTACCTCTTTTAAATTTTTTATCAGCGTGGATCCATTTACTCTAACTAACGGGTGATTAAGATCGGTCCAGTAATATCACAGGTAGAATTTTTGAGTAGTTTTGTATCTTCTAAGAATTTAATAAAAAAGGTGTTAAAATCTCTACCTGAATACCTGATTTTTTTAGTTTGTTTTTTCTTTCATTCAAAATCATTTGAAACTTGTATTTGTTGTTGAAAAAATACAGTTGATGAACACTTGAGTTGAATGATTTAATATATATATTTTTTAATAATGTAAAAAAATTTATATGCATGTAAAAACTAAAGCATGTTAATGATGGTCTTATATACGATGGTTATAGGTACATATATAAATGATTTTTTATAATTTAAATTCTGAAGGGGGAATAAAGACAATATATTATTTGAGCCTTATCTGGAATGTTATTTTTTGTATTATTTATTAAAGTCTAATCACATATCTTTTAAATATTTTAAATAAAATTTACAAAATTTCAGGTTAAGATTGCTATATTTTTTACCACCGGATACAGAATATTTTTTGGAGGGGGGGGGGGTCAATGGAATCTTTTTGACCCCCACTGATTACATTGGTAGCAACTGTTAAAGGGAAAAAAATCAAAATATAGGTACTTTATTACTCGAAAAAATTTTATTTATTTTTTTGTGGGTTTTCTCTGATGTTTATCGAGTATAAAAAGATGAAAAATTAAAAAATTTTTTTTATTGAGGTAGGGCAAAAAATTATTTGAGAAAAATGTTAGGTATTAGTTTTTTTTTCTGGTAGAATACGCTACCGTAATAAAAAATAAAAATTAAACTTTCAATCACTTCCGCTTAATCTTCAAATGTCAAAAAAAATTACCATGTATCAAAAAATTTTGAAAAAAAAACTGAATCTTTGATCATCCTTCAATCTCCAGTAATAAAAAAGATATAATGGATACCGAAAATATGATTTTACTTAGGGGGATCTTTTCTAATATAATTATTTTACTGGAACGGCATGGATGTATCCACATCAAGATTGTATAGTAACTTGATACATTAATTAATAATGGAGATAGTGGCGGACTTAGGAAGAGTGTTATTACAATGCCATTACAATACTTTAAGACTTTTTATTTCTTCAACCAACTCAGTTCTTTTTCTTCACAAAAACTATTTAAAAATTTCTTATGAACATTAATTTATTCTCATTACCTATACCATGCCCTTACCATTTAGAGCTACACAAAACTCACTAAATATTTTGGAAAAAATGCAGATATTTTTTTTGACGGACATCGCGAGTTAATTGTAATCATTATACCAGATTAGGTGCACCTTGTCCGAGCAACTACAACCCAGCGGACCACTTCATCCAGCTGCTAGCCGTGGTTCCCAACCGCGAGGACGAGTGCAGGCAGACAATAGACACGGTATGTGATGGTTTCGAACGTTCCGCACTAGGCCAGGCCGTTGCAATTGAAGCCGGCGAAGCGGCGCGCAACAAACGAGGCTACGAGGACCTGCTCGCGGACACGATGGACTCAATACGACGCAGTCCGTACAAGGCTTCGTGGTGCGCCCAGTTCAGGGCTGTGTTGTGGAGGTCGTGGATTAGCGTGATCAAGGAACCGATGCTGATTAAAGTTAGAGTTTTGCAGACAATTGTGAGTACATTTGAAAATCCCTAAACGTATCTCGATAGAAACCCAATTTAGTAGTTAGTAGTTATGTATTTTGTACGAGATGTCAAAGTATGTGGCTTTGAAACCATCTCTTGAAAATCTATATGAACTTTTCGAAAACATAATAAATATACTGCCGTGCTTAGGTAAAAGGCAGTAAGAAGCAAAATGTAAAAACTGAGGAAAATGGGTACAAACTTCTTAGCATTTTTAGGTCCCACTATGCAAATAGTTTGAGGGTGATTTAATGATGTCAGAAAAGGCAGTAAACTAAATAACCTTTATCTCGTTAGGTTAGTAATAGTAAACCATATTTTTTCCTCGGTATAATCTTTTATAAAAACTAACGGTACCAAAATTAAAAAAAAAATTATATTGTTGCATTTTACTTAAGCACGGCAACGTACTCTTAGGTGTGTAATGTCTTCCTAACTGTTGATTTATTCTTCAGCTGGTTTCTTTACTAATCGGGACGATATACTTTGGTCAGAATATGGATCAAGATGGAGTGATGAACATGAATGGCGTACTGTTCCTATTTTTAACAAATATGACATTTCAAAATGTTTTTGCTGTGATAAATGTAAGTTCAATTTCAAATTATACAAGAAAATAACGTATACGGTGGAAAGTTGAAACCAAATACGAAACTGGGATGCAAATCTCTAACATAATGTTTAATTTATTTTTGACTGCTGTTTCATGTTCTCTATAGATATTTGCTCATTTGAATGTATTCATTAAAACTTTCGGTGTCTAATTAAATGTGATTTAAATGGAAAATTACAAGAAAAATACATATTTTAAACTATTGTTTATAGTAAGTTATTTATTTTCTTATGAGTTTTTTTTAATATTTGAGTTAATATTTATTTCTGCATTTATTTCATGCATTTAACTTCAATTTGTCATAGTTACTGAAATACAAGAAAATAGCAGAACTTTTTCAAACATATATTTATTTGCCTGCATATTGTTATATTGTTAATAGAAATCGGTAATTTTTTTTTAAGTCGGTAAATCGTGGCTTTGATTTAGGCTGAAGTTTTGAAAATGTTCAAAGAGCGCCCAGTCAAACACTCGTCCCCAAAATCTCAGAACCCTATGCTACAGCCCATTCAGCCTATTTATTAATCAGGTTTACAACAAAAAAAAGTTGACAAAAATCTATGTGATTTGGTTTCAGCTTTCTACCGTCGATATTAAGCAGGGGAACTAATTTGAAATCATTTTCACTCGTCGCATCATCGTGACCTGTTAATTTTTTCTTGTTTAGGTTTTCTGCACAGAACTACCCGTATTCCTACGTGAGCACAGAAGCGGGATGTATCGGACGGAGATTTACTTCCTGTGCAAAACCCTGGCGGAGGCTCCTATTTTCGCCGCGATACCGATAATTTTCACGTCTATCTCGTACTACATGATCGGTCTGAATCCGACCCAACCGCGCTTTTTCATTGCAATTGCCATAGTTACGCTCGTCGCCAACGTCTCCACTTCTTTCGGTATGTAAACCTCAAAATATTATATATATTATAAATCTATATCTATAAAAGAGTTTGTCCTTAACCACTCACTCACTCACTCATATATCAACGTACAGCCCAAACCTCTGGACCTAGAAACGTGAAATTTCGTAAGTGCCTTCCTTTTATGATGTAAGCACCCACTAAGAAAGGATTTTTCGAAATTCAACCCCTACGGGGTTAAAACAGGGTATCAAAATTTATATAAAAAAATATTTTTTTTGTTCGCATTTAATTGAAACTTATCGAACATACTCCACAATATAAATAATGAAACAATATCAGCATTTCCCAAAATTTAAACCCTAAGGTGTAAGAGGGGTGGAAAAATTTGTAAAATATTTTTTTGTCATTCACCGAATGAAACATGGCACAAGTAAGTACTCTACAAGGCAAATATCAGTTACGAAAATTCAACCCTTATGGGAATGGGGGAGGTAAAATTTTGATACACATATTTATCTTCATAATTGTTCATGATATTAAAGTAAATTCGGACAAATTATTATTCAATTAAAAATGAAATTTCGATATTCAAGCCCTAATAGCATGGAACGGGGACGAGGATGGATTTAGAACTGTTTATCTGCATGCCTGATTTACTTATAAAGGTAAATTCGGGCAAAATAGTCATCTATTAAAATAAAAATTTCGACATTCAACCCCTAATAGCGGGGGTAGACAGGGTATGCGCATAGTTGCTGACGTTATAATGGTGGAGTCGGGCAAAATAATCTGTAATAAAATAATTCGATATTCAACCCCTAATGGTGAGGGTAGACAGGGGGTTAGTTTTTACAATTTTTAGGGTTCTAATTAGTTTCAAAGTTTACGCGAGCGAAGCCGCGGGATGCCGCTAGTATGGTATATATCGTATTATATTATAAATATTACATAAATACAAATAATGTGTAAAAAAAATTTACACATGTTTAAACCGTTTTGAATTGTTCCGATTTTAGTTAAAATCAATATCTTTGATATAAAGGCAGGTTTCCTTTAAAGCGATTGAATTTCATTTTCAGAAACAGAAACAATTTTTTTTGGAATAAAATTAAACCATAAGACCAACAAATCAGTTGCTATTTTTTTCTTATGTTAGCTTTTTTGCGCGTACGTCGCTAATGTCAAATTCTCTATCTTTAATTTAATTTTTAGCATAATCACATAATAAATCTACGATATTAAATTTTACAGTGTTTGATTTATCAATAAATAATTGAAATCCTTTCTCTTCCAATTGGCATTTTCATTGTACGCCGTTTTTAAAAACCATTTGATCTTACCAGCTAAGACGGGTTAAACTTATTAATAAAACACAAATAGTACATTTTTTTAATATTTACTTATTTAACATGACTGGGTTTATTTTTAGCAGATTTTTTGTTTTGTTGATTTGGAGGAAAACCACCTTCAGGTGTGTATTTTTTAATATTTCAACGCAGATTTTTTGAGTGACTTTAATGATAGGTAAAGAAAGAAAACTTCTGTTTATAAAATCGCGTTTTTATAAATATATATTATATTTCAAAAATGACATACGAGTATATATGTTAATGTCAAATAAAAACCACGTGTATCGAAACAGTTGTAAAGGAAGCTATAATAGATATAATAACTTTTCTCCTCACAAAGATTCACGGAACAGACTTTTCGATAGACGGACATGAAGTGTTTGCTTTGATCTGAAACTGGAAATTTGAAAATCAGAAAATCAAAAATTGTAGCTTCTATCTTTTAAACAAGTAAAAACATTTATCATGATTTAAAATAAATATAAAGTTAATTCAAATAATCTACCATTTGTAAATAAATTTGCATTTTGTAGTTTACCAATGGTTTGACGCTTCAATGCCATTACTATGTTACTTTTTATTTATTCGTGTTATTTATGATTGCAGAAATTATATATGCATTCCAATTTATGTATTGCGTGTCACGTCTTTGTATTAGAATTGTATGGCTTTGTTGTAGTTAATATTTTTCCCACACTTATTGTAAATGATTTGAGATAATTGTAATAATACTGATCTAGAAAGAATTGCTTTTAAATCGCCGATACTTATACTTATTAATATATAAAATATCATTAATTATAAATGTTAGCTTGCTGTCATTTATATTAAATACCTTGCAGATAGTGTTAGCTTAGCTTTTGCCCAAGAGCAAATTCTTTATAATACCGAAGTTGTTACTTGAAAATATTGAAATGAATCAATAACTTCAACGACAGAGGCAAGTTAATAAATTAAACCTATTGTATAGATTTTATCTGCATTCAACTCGACGATTCCGTAATAGAAAGAGCGAATCTTTTTACTGGAAAAATATATCAAAAGCGTGCAATCATTAGTAGATTACAAATCTTAAAGGTACAAGTATCTTCCTACATGTCCTCTGTTATGTATGTACGTGGATTTACCTACTTTCCCTTTTCATACAGTGCTATAATTATGTACAATTCGATGAGCGAGTTTTAACCATACCTAACTGCATAATAAAGTGTTATTTTAGTTTAGAAATAGTTTATTTCACACAAAGTTTGCGACGTTTTTATTTTTTAGTTGCATATTGTTAATATGAAAAATAAATATAGAGGAAGGTTGCCAATATCGTACCTCTTTTTAGATTTTTCATTCTAGCGGATTCAATTAATATATAGATTATTGATAAAAATTGCATTGTTCCTTGTACATTCATTCTTTATGCACTCAAATTATTTTTTAAGGAGTGACAAATTGATCATAAATACATAATATTAACATTTTTCTGAAGCTTTCAAACGGTACGATTTTGGAGTACCTGCGGTTCCATAAATCGTTCTTTGTATAATAATAGGTACACAGAAAATGGATGAAAAAATGCATTTTTTTCGACCAGGTTTTTTTTTGATATATTTGAATTAACTTTTTTAGGTCTTTCATTTGGAAAAATATACAGGAATGTTTAAATGATTTTTGTAGGTACAATTAAGGCAATAAAATTCCTAAGGTTCCTAAATGCCTATCTTTATTTAAAAAAAAAACATTAAATTTTGAGCATTATATCTCGGTAACGGGCAAAGATATTTAAATGTGCAATAGTTTATATTAAAGGCAACTTTAGTATCTACCTTTAAAATGATATGTAACAATCAAACATTTATTACAGTAAATTGTTTTTAAAATGCCCTCATAATAATTTTATTTTTATAAAAAAACTGGAAAAATAAAAAAATATTTCAGTTACATATCATTTTAAAGACACTGGGTTCTTCTTTAATTTAAATTATTACGCACTCAAATATCTTTCCCCGTTACCGAGATATAATACCCTAAATTCTGCTAATTTAATGAAATTATATTACTTAAATTGTATAAAATCACAATTTATTTTAAATTAATCTAGTAAGGGGCCATGGGGATGGAAAATGTGATTTAAAATGTCTCATAACACATATTACCATTATGAGCGATATTTATTAAACACTAGTCTAAAGAATTCTAGTACAAGATGATGAAAATACTGAATAATTTACATAATTTTTCATATTTACAGATATCCCATTTTAAATAATTACTATGTAAATGTATAAATAACCGTGTCGGTGTTACATGCAGTAAGATGTTTCTCTACTGAATCTTCTGCATGAAAATTGTAATTGCATATATGCGATATTTTAAATTACATGAACGCATATGGATATCTGCTAAATATATATATGTTATTTGTGCAAAAAATACCTCAATTTGTAAATGTCTTGAAGGATTCTGACAGTGTCTCAATGAAATATATGAAATTTATAAATTGGATGTCTTTATATTTAAAGGATTAAATTTATTCATAATTGTGAAAGGGGAAATTTAAATAATTTATTTTCTCAGGTCAAAGGTGGTTCAACTTCTGTTAGGTTTCTTCATATAGGTAAACCAGAATGTGTTATATACGTTATAATAAATCATAATTACAAGTAAATAAATATGGTATTTCTACTTATAATTAAATATTATGTTTTTATGCAATTAAGTTTTTCTATTTCCTTGCCTTGGGGAAGGTTTTTATTTTGAACAATTAGATTTAATGATATGTGAAATGGCACAGTTACAAATAGTACATTAAGGCCTGGTTTCTCAATATGAGTTTAAAACACATGTCCCAGTTAAACTATACATTTGTTTCTCAATGTCCAGTTAAAAATTATAATTAATCTTAAGATTAACTTTTAACTGACAGATGAAATAATTTATTTTTCTAGCCCAAATATTAACTTATTATCCTTATTATCCTTCTTTTAAATTCTATAGTAACACTATATTCTTTTATTAATTCTAGTAATGTACCCTGTTCTCTTTTACTGAATTAACTCATTTTTAATAAATTTAATTTAATAATTTGAGGCTAATTTTTAGTTTGACATAACAAAAATCCACCATTTAAACTTACATTGAGAAATTGAGTGAGGTTTAAACTGGACATTATGTTCAGTTTAAACCTAGGATGAAATTTAAATAATCTGAAGTTTAAACTCATATTGAGAAACCGGGCCTAAGAAATCTATAGAGATACTCATAGTAAGAGTTCTGACAACCCGAATCGATTTCTAATTAATTGAAGTAGCCAAGTCTTATCAAATACAAATCCCCTAACCATAAAAATTGTAAGAGTTTAGACTTACACGTGTTTCAATAGCAATGCTATCATCATCAGAGTCCTAAAGACACAGTGTCTTTAGGACTCTGATGATGATGATAGCATTGCTATTGAAACACGTGTAAGTCAAAACTCTTACAATTTTTATGGCTAAGGGAATTTGTATTTGATAAGTCATAACCATAGTTTTTGTCTGTTGTTTGTTATAGCCAAGTCTTACTTACAGCTAGTGAATACAATACTGGACCAAAATCTTAATACCGGTATTTCGGTATTTTTTATGTTCAAAACCGGGATACCGGTATTTAAAAAAATTCAGTCGCCGAATTATCTTAAGCTACAAAAAGTTTGAGAGAGGTATTTATTAGAATATGACAATTTTTAGTGGTTATGATAAAAATACCGCGAGTTGTAGATGACATCAACAATAAGTATTTAAAAATTGAAAGAACTGACTAGGAACAGGAATGTCAACATCAAATATGTGAAGAAAAAAAAATGAAATATTAATTTTTTTCTAACTTTTTAACATTAAATCTCAGGGTTAAAAGAATTGATGTCATGAATTAATCCAAACTCAGTTTCAGAAAAATTGTTGCTTATAATCTGGAGGTAAAAGCTCGATACATGTAATATTGCTTAAAAAACAACTATTTGAGCTTCACTTATTGCCCTGAAATGAATATAATTTTTAACATTGAGAGTTGTTACTTTTTTATTAAAAATAAAATATTTCCTAGTAAAATCTATTACATATCGGGAAAATATCATAATTTGACACTACAATTACATATCACAAAAAAGTTTAGCTATTAATAAGAAAATTTAAGTGTAAAAAATCAACTCTTTAACGGTTATTTATACGTATTTTAGTACTAATTATAAATACCGGTATTATATGCACTAATACCGGCATCGTAATACCGGAGAATATTGGCCGGGATCGCGGTTTTCGGTATTTCGGGATCCCGGTATTGTATTCACTACTCACAGCCATATTTTCTCATTTTATCAATCAATATTATTAAATAACATGCGCCAGCTCAATCCCAATAATTAATGCGTGAGTTTTTTTTACACCTAGTATAATCTCATGTTTTTTTGGAAACCACATCTTAAAACGTATGTTTATGTTATATATGTGTATTTTGTTTAAGATCAATGCGCGCGTGTTTGCCCTTTTCAACAGAGTTCAATTTTTTTGATGACATAAATTATTATTGCACTATAGTGGGTTACGTTCGTTTCCGCACCGGTTTTAAATAAAAATAAAAACGTCTGTTATGATTTACATAAATATAAAAGTTCGCTATACATACTGATAAGTATACTCATCAAATTAACTAAGGAGTAAAAATATTAACAAAAATGTGACATATTTAAAGCTCTATAATTATGATATAAAATAAATAAAAACATATTTTAAAGCTTAAAATCTCTACTTTTCAATACTGTTTACGGATTAATATTTATTTATTTATTACGGAATTTATGGAGTTATGATATAATAAGGTTCATTGGGTTAAAAAAAATGTTGTAAACAAAATCTGACCAGGTAAATAAATGTACTTCTATTGAACGTCAATATTTTTGTTTATATTATACAAAAATCTTAATGCGTGCATACACGTGTTTGGCCTTTTGAATTTTTGTTTTAATGTAATTTTTTTTATACTGGACGTAATAAATTTTTATGCAAATAATATAAATTCCATTTCCTGTAAATGAATTGTAATTTAAAATATGAGGAATTTACAATCTTGTTGTAACTATGAATCTTTACAAAGTCGGCCTTAGCGAATCTAGCTATTATTATTTTTGCCACCTCCCTTCACCCCTCCTAATGGAATATCAATTGATTGAAGTAGCCAAGTCTTACTCACAGCCATATTTTATCATTTTGTCAATCAATATTATTAAATATATATACTTCATATTAATAATAATAATATAATAATAATAATATTTATTCCTTAAAACTTTCTGTACATTGTTATTTACATTTTCATATACGGAATTTGTCTCACCCAACTTGGCATAGCCAGTGCTAGGGTGAGATTATGTTTTTGCTATATGTTAACGTATACATATGCTACAACTGTAGATGGTAGTAGATGGTAGTAAACAATAAAGTTGATTGATGAATAATAAAACAAAATAAAATAAAATAAAAAGTAGATAAAATAGATTATTGTTTGAATATATTTTTCACAATTGTGTCGTTTTGAAGCCAAATAGTGAGTTTTTTATTAAATAAGTTGCTGCTTCGTATGTTTCTTATTTCGCTGGGTAGGTACATAGTTATACAGTTTAGGAGCGAGGAAAACCATGTGTCTCTGTCCAAAAGTCTTCGACATTTTTGGGATCTGGATAGGATTTAAGGTTGATGATCTGGTGTCGTAGGAATATTGAACGGGAGTTTGATGTTCGGGATGTTTATGGATTATTTTCAGAACTGTTTTCATGTATATTTGTCTTACATCCAATACTTTGAATTCAGAAAACAGTTCTGCGGATGGGAAGTATCTTGGTTTTTTAAGGATAATACGGATAATTAGTTTTTGTACACGACAGAGTGGATTCATAATAGACTCGTAGGTACCACCCCAAGCAGTGATTCCATAACTAATCACAGACTGACACAGAGCAAAGTATATTGAACGCATTGTGTCTGTGGGAAATATGTTTCGTAGTGTAATGAAAATGTGTATAAGTTTTCGTAGTTTTTTTGTTATGTCTTCTATGTGGGTGTTCCATTTAAGATGATTATCAACTGAAATCCCTAGATATTTAATGCTTTTAACTGCTTTTAGTGGTGTACATTTACATGGTGTTTTGTTTTGTGTGCATGTGTGTACTGTTAGTGTAAGGTCGTGTGGTTGTCCAGCTTCTGTTGGTGAAAATGTCATGTATTTTGTTTTATTTATGTTCAGTGTAAGTAAATTTTTGTTCAGCCATTCATACACTCTACCCATGCCCGTCTCCGCCTTAGTTATAGTCTCATCCCAAGAATCACCTGAAAAACATAAAGCCGTGTCATCAGCGAAAGATGTTACTGTGCCGTCGATGTCAATATTATAACATCATTTTTATTTTTTTATGCTTACTTTTCAGTATTATTTTCATAATGAATGAATTATTTATTGAATAAATCGCGTCGCCGACCGCACCGCTCTGGCTGCAAACGGCGACGTTGTCATAACTTTTACTGAAGTATCTCAAAGAAAATTATTCTATACACTCAAATCTATAAACAACGACCATCCTATTAACGTACGCTCCGAGAAACGACTGACCAACTGCTCCATGTAACGACCTTCCCCTATCCCTACCGCAATACTACTGGACTGCTACAATTCTGCGTGAAATTTAAATTCACCAGTTAACGATAAAGTCGGCACGGTGCAGGTGGTGGGTGCCCCGCTAGCTGACGTTGTTAGTAGATTTTAAATTACCGATGCCTACGTTGTTTGGAGCGACGAGTGTACTTACATGTTTTTATAGCATATTAAAATATATGGAGGTAAGAAGGGACACCTTTAGCAAATATAGCGTCGTTGGTGAATTTTTTTGCTGTTTGTATTTTTTTTTTTAAATTTAACAGTTTTTCTCAATCTTTTGATTTTTTAAATAGCTAAGAACCTGATCTGAAAATTATCTTACAATTGGTGAAAACTGTGTGAAAATCGGTTCAGTAGTTTTCGAGATTATCTATAACATGTAGAAAAATAGAACTTCCTTTCTGAAGAGGTAGAGATTTCATGCAAACTATACGTATAAAAACTGATGTGGTATTTGCCGCGTGTCAAATAGAGACCCGTGAGAATATTGCAAATGTTTTTATTGCAGATTAAATCAACATACGTTGGGAGTCGAGTGTGGTTAAATACGCGGTTACAAGCAGCAGCTTGTATTACACTTGTCTTTTGATAAATTGTTTTACATCTTTCATTGGGGTCACTACTAAGTACCAAGTTACATACCATATGGTTTCATGTTGATTATATATATTTTTCATTCAGTCATTTTTTTTTGTATATATTGAAAAATAAATAAAAATATCATATTGAAAAGTAGAAATTGATATCTGTGTGCGTGCGTGTTGGTGGGAGAGGAGGGGGGGAGTCAACCCAATTTAATAATATCATACATTAAATATATTTTTATTCGTCCTTGCTCAAAAAAGCTAAACCATCCCCTTCCTCCCAAATCTGCTGCGAGAAAAAAGAATAGAAAAAAAACAATTCATTTGAAGATCGTTATCATTGATTTAGGAACAGCCCTTGATAACACGGACCGACAAAAAGGTCTAGTACTTTCAATCGGTTAATTTTTTTCTAATGTATTTTTGTGTATACTGAAAACGACATAAAAAACTCGCGTACCCCAAAATTTTTTCTATCTTCAAAAATAGCACACAAAAAAATAGGAAATGTATATCAACTTTGAGAGTCATTAAAAAATCAACAAAATGGAGTTGATTTTTTAATAAAAATTACAGTTGACGATTAAAAATTTCAATTTTATATCAAAAAATACTATCAGTTTTAACATGCACTGTCAATTGAGTAACTTCTATAATCTCCATTGTAATTTTTATAGTACGCAATTTTCACTATATTCGTAAATATCATTTACATGATTTATTCAACAAATTATTCTTGTTTAATTATTTGTTAAGTGTTATACAAATTATTAAATTTCAATAATTAGTACATTTTTTATTCGATACTTAAATGTTTATTTAAAGACAATGCAATAAATGCTACGATTGTGTAAAATTAATTATATTAATAGTGAATTTTTTATTGGTATAACATATTAAACTATACCAATAATATAGATTTCGATCAGGCACGTTAAAATTACTATTGTATTGTAAGTTTAGTAACACGTGGTCTAGCAAAAATGACAATATTTTAGACACCTTCGAGATACTACATATTGTAATAATTAAAGTTGAGTGATTGGTATGAAATATTTTTCTCCGTGTATCAAAAACAGTCGTTATAGAGTACAAAAAAATTATCACGGTCTGTGGAGGCTCTCCATATTGATATTTTTCAATATTTGTCGTTATCAAGAAATTTTGGAGATCAAATTAATTTTCAACGTAAGATAAAAGTAGTCTGGTTAAGTGGGACTGTATTTTTAATCGATGTTTAAAAACCGCGAAATATCTATGTCAAGAAAATAGATTTTGAAACTAAATAAAACTGAATGTCTTATGAGTCGAATAACACGCGCCAGCTCAATCCCAATAATTTATGCGTGAGTTTTTTTTACACCTAGTAAACCGAGATTCATGTTTTTCTTGGAAACCACATCTTAAAACGTACGCTTATATAAGTGTATTTTGTTTAAGATCGATGCGCACGTGTTTGTCCTTTTAAACAGAGTTCAATTTTTTTTGGTGATATAAATTATTATTGCACTATAGTAGACTACGTTCGTTTCCGCACAGGTTTTAATAAAAAAAAAACGTCTGTAATGATTTACATAAATATAAAAGTTAGCTATACATATACTTATCAAATTAACTAGGGAGTAAAAATATTAATAAAAATGTAACATATTTCAAAGCTTTATAATTATGATAAAAAATAATATAAAAAACATATTTTAAAGCTTAAAATGTCTACTTTTCAATGCTTTTTTACGGATTAAAATTTTATTTTTATTACGGAATTATGAGTATTTATGGGGTTATGAAGTTATAAAGAAAATAAAAATAAATGCATTTTCTTTTGTAAATTTTGAAAGGGTTCATTGGATTAAAAAAATGTTTTAAATAATATTTGACTAGTTATAAATGTACATCTGCTCAAAGTCAATGTTTTTGTTTTTACTATATACAAAAATCTTAATGCATGCATACACGTGTTTGGCCTATTGAATTTTTGTTCTTAATGTTAATTTTTTTATACTAGACGTAATAAATTTTTATGCAAATAATATAAATTCCATTATCTGTAAATTAATTGTAATTTAAAATAAGAGGAATTTACAATCCTGTTGTAACTATGAATCTTTACAGAGTCGGTTTTAGCGAGTCTATTGCTTTTATTATTTTTGTCACCTCTCCTACGGGAATATAATTTACTCATCAACAAACATAAACAATTATTTAATAAAAACATTATTGCTTTTTTAACTAACAATAATGCAGTTAGTTATGTATCAAATGAAGCTTAAAATCGCATTCTGTTAGAAAATTTAATAAAAATAATAATAATAATAAATGCAATTATTCGATTCACCGAATCATCATCAGGCTATTATGAATATTGTTAAAATAACGACATCGTTCTCGCATTTTATTCCTTCTTATTAGTCTGACGATGATTTGGTGAATCGAAAGCTTGCATTTATTATTATTTTTTTTCTTATTAAATTGTCTTACTTTTAGACAAATAAATAGTTTTCATTTATTTATTTATTTATTTTTCTCCGTGTAACTAACAGTATCAGGAGTTAGTTCTCCCCTAAAGCCAGAACTGCTACGAACCTTTACAATCTATTACTATTAGATAACATATTTCGGTTATCTGTAAAAGATTTTACGTAGTTAGAGAGCGAGTTCTTTATAAAACCGACAATTCGTTTGTTTGTTTCGCATCGTATTATGCTAATTTAACCTGATAAAATATACTCACAACTTATACGGGTTGTTCTGGTGATGTTGATAAATTGATTTTAAATTGCAATGAATGAAGATTTTATTGTGCAAAAATTATGTAAGTAATTAAAGAATTTCTTAAAAAATGCTTAAGGTACTTGACCACCTTATAAATTTCAAAAAATCGATGCGGGAGGAAGATGCTTTCAATGAAAGTGGTCTTCTTTTATACGGTCCAGCGATAGCAGATTAACAAATTGTAAGTGAAAAAACTTGATTTTTTAAAACTATTTGAAAAAAATAGCGAGTAAAAACTTTAAACGCGTTTTCCTCGAAACTAATTTTTTTCAAATGGCGGACAGTTAATCTCCAAAACTACTCGGGTAATTTCAATGATTTTGATCTTGTTTTGTTCATCAAGATGTTTTGTATGCCAATTTTTCCCTATTTTGCCAAAAAAAATAATTATAACATTTTTTTAGCAAAGAATAGTGAAAAACGGCGGCGTTTTTCAACCTTTTATTTTTTATTTATTTTTTATTTTTGACAAACTGTGGTAAATTGTCACGTAAGTGACCTTTCTTTTGAATATGTCGTTTTTTTGTTTCAAATTCACCAATCCTGAGATTAACTGTCCGCCGTGGGACACCATTTTTTTGAATCCTCTTGCATAGTTCTTAAAAAATGAAATAAAAAAATCAGTTTTTTTTTGTATTTTATAAGCTTCAATTAAAAAAATTAAAAAAAAATCATTGTAATATCTTATACATGACTAGAAAAAAAATTATTGAAAATGTTATTTTATTTTGAGAAACTCCATTCAAAATCCTGAAATAAACAACCGTCTATAAGCACACATATCGTTATAAAATATGGGTGTGTATACTTATGTATACGCGTTAGAAGCTATACTTATTTGGCGTTATTGAAAAACAACTACGAAAATTTAATATAAAATATAAACACATCTAAACACGCGTAGCTCCCCGAGTTTATCCCAAGTAATTTTTTAAATTTTGTGAGTTCACTACCATTTAACTCTTAACTTGTTTTTGTTATATTTTCTTTTAATTGTTTTTCATTTAACACAAACTCAACTTAAAAAATACAACCATTTTTTACACTTATGTTTAAATAAAGGCAAGTTTAGACCCAACGTACACCCTATCTTTTTCTTTTGTGACAACTCTGTTTTCTAATCAGATGCGCTGTCCATGCTCTATGTCTATGTTTAACACTGCTTCTTATCTTGTGTGCGAAAATGAGAACAGGTTAGTTAATAATGTTTGACATTTGACAGCCATAATGTTTATGTGCGTGTTTCATATATTATAGTTAATAAACAACTTGAGAGATAATATTGAAATATTTATAGTCATGAGATTTTATGTTAATAGCAATTTTAAGTAGGATATTAATATTACTTTCATATACGGCCTTATGTACGAAATATATAATAATATAGATGTTTTCGCAATTCGAAACTTTACAAACTTTATAAAACGATTTTACAACCGGAAATCGATGTTTACTCTAGTATTTTTGATTTTTTTTTGGGAACTGTATGAATTAGAAAAACATTAAGGTCAAAGTTATAAAGCATGTAGGTATATTATTATCATAATAAAATTTTATATTTCAAAAACTTTGACTTTTACGAAAATTAAAAAATATATTTAAATAGACAATAATAATCAGTGTAACTTTTATTTAATAGGTACATATATATATTTTAAACGAGTAGCTTAACAATTATTCGCATTGGAAAATTTGTAATTTGTAATTTTTCGCGAATATGTATTAAAAGTAACTTTAATAGTTTTCATGATCCTTATATTGTACCCTGTTATTTAGTCTCAAAATGTGTGGAATGTGTTTTGAACTGCCAATTTATAAGAAAAACTGTGTATAAAATATTTAAAAAATGTTATTTTAGATGGAGTGGTCCATAAACAATAAATGACTAGAATCTCCAAAGCCACAACGCATTTGTTTATTGCTAAAGCGTTGATAAAATACATTCTGAAATAAATTGCGTCGTCTTTATTTTGCAAACGAAATCTGTATGCTGAAAATAAAATTATAAATACAAAACAAAAAAATGTATCATATAAATTAAAAAAATGCGTAACCGCAGAACCGTACAAGTCTGCATTCTAGTATACGTAATTACTACAGCTGGTGCTCACGAGGTGTCTGTTTCAGACTCCGCGTGCGGTGTGTATGTCATATTACGGCATTGGCACCACGTCCAAAGAAACCCGATACATTTTTATAAACGATTTTTATTGACCGGACAACTTGCGATCATGTTACAGAGATCGCCTTGTTCGTCTACACATTTCATTAATGCGGTTGCATTGAATTAAATATTGTTTAAAATGTATCGATTGCAATCAATCGATATTTGAATTTTTTATGAAAAGTCAATATGACTGGATCCGTAAAATACGAGTTGAACTTTTTTCTTTCGCTTTTAATAATTCACTACTAATATAAAAATCTGAACATATAGTACATCGGTTCTTAAACTTATGTGGTCTAGGGACCTCCTTTTTGAACAATTATTTTTCAGGGACCCCTATCCCTGATAGAAAAATAAAAAAGGTCGTTAGATACTATTTAATCACTGATAAATAGAAATATAAAAGTACTTTATGTAAATTGATTTTTTGCCAAAAATGTTTCGCGGACCCCCGTAAAAGTTTGGCGCCCCTCCGGAGGTCCGCGGACCCTAGTTTAAGAACCACTGATATAGTATATGAAAAATAAGTACAATTGCGATATTAAGCATATTTTGTGCCGTTTTTTAGTAAATCTTTCTGTTCGTTTGTTTGTAGGTACTGACAATTCGAAAACTACAGACCCGATTGCGATTGGACCTAATAATTTAGGCTGTATCACAGTTGAATTAGATCAGCAACATAAAAAATGTATAAAAATGAAAATTTTAATCGATAAATTAATATTTTTAAATAAAATGTATGCATAAAAAAATAAATGATTTTTAACCCTTAGCTGCCACTGTGGGGTACTAGGCGCCCCACATTGTTTCAACTTCAATGTAAGCTGTTTAAATTTTACAAGGTTTTTAATTTTTTAAATATATTAAATATTATGTATTCCCTTAAATAACCGATTGGAGTGCATTCCGTATCGTTCGAAGATGATACAGGAATTTTATTGAATTAAAATATTTAATAGCTTACGACACTTACGAGTATTTAGCATTTTTCTGTCTGGGGTACGAGGTGACCCCAGTGTGACAGGTATGTTATTGTGGATAAGTGGAGCAGTTAAGGGTTAACAATAAAAGAGTTGTGCGAAGCTGTAATGACGTGGTAGTAAAGTAATATAATAATTTATATTTACCTGTGAGTACTGGTACTTTAATATAAAATTAAAACGGCATCGGTTGTTTACATTGCAATACCACGTTTGCAATTTGTTTGTAATTATTTCTATGTGAATTCTTAAACATGCATTGTCAAGTTATTTTAAACAAATTCATTCGTGTGAAATTACCAATAGGAAATTTCAAGCTTGATAAGAAATTGCGATTAAAATAACCGTAGACTCAACTTTGTTAATTAACTATTCATAGTAATTATGATTATGTTGTATTTATAAAATAATAATTGTGAAGTGTTGATAGTTTTTTGTGTGTATTTTATTAGGTCATTGATTTATTTTTAATCTTACTTATACTTTTACGGTCAGTAATACCAACCAATTTTCTCTAAATATATTTTATTCCTTTCAATAATTTTTGATTATAATAAGTAAATCTATATCTATAAAAGAGTTTGTCCTTCACCACTCACTCACTCACTCACTCACTCATATATCAACGTACAGCCCAAACCCCTGGACCTAGAAACGTGAAATTTCGTAGGTGCCTTCCTTTTATGATGTAAGCACCCACTAAGAAAGGATTTTTCGAAATTCAACCCCTACGGGGTTAAAACAGGGTGTCAAAGTTTATATAAAAAAATATTTTTTTTTGTTCGCATTTAATTGAAACTTATCGAACGTATTCTACAATATAAATAATGAAACAATTATTTCAGTATTTCCCAAAATTTAACCCTTAAGGTGTTAGAGGGGTGGAAAAAATTTATAAAATATATTTTTTTTGTATTCAACGAATGAAACGTGGCAAATGTAGGTGCTCGACAAGACAAATAGCAGTTACGAAAATTCAACCCCTATGGGAATGGTGCGGGGGGGGGGGGTAAAATTTTGATATATTTATCTTTATAATTGTTCATGATATTAAAGTAAATTTGGACAAATTAATATTCAGTTAAAAATGAAAGTTTGATATTCAAGCCCTAATAGCATGGGACGGGGACGAGGATGGATTTAGATATGTTTATCTGCATACTTGCTTTACTTATAATATTAAATACTTATAAATAGTCAGCTGTGATACGCGATCACTAAAAAGGTAAATACTATTACTATAAAAAATGTAATATGTCATCCCCTATCACGTATGGAGGGTTCTGATTAGTTTCGAAGTTTACGCGAGCGAAGCCGCGGGATGCCGCTAGTTATTAATATATGCCTTTCTCAATCAGAGTCTTGATTCAATATACAAATTAACTTTAAAAATATTCTTTTGTATCATCATCTGCAAGTCTGAACTGGGAGCATCTAATGGTCAGTGATTAAAAAAGAAAAATAGTCTATATTTATAAAACTGTCCTCGCTCACTGATTGGCTTATAAACGCAATAGTCACAAACATTTTTTAAACCTTGCCACCAGGACAATCCAGCCCTGGCGATCTGTAATCGTTCCAATATACACATTTCACACCCTAAACAAATGAATAGACACCTGATACTATATAATTAATAAACGTCATCGTCAAATCACCTGTGACACGGGTTAGAAGTCGTAATAAGGCATAGCTTCCGTTTCAGGCTACCTGATTTCCTGCGTGAGTACAAGCGTGTCGATGGCGCTGTCGATCGGCCCACCGATAATCATCCCCTTCCTGCTGTTCGGTGGCTTCTTCCTCAACTCAGGGTAAGTCGATATCTCGCATTTCCGCATCATAATAAAGTGATATTGTATATTTGTGATTATAATAAGAAAGGTTTCTTTATACTGTTCAAAAATATAAACTTCCCTTTAAATCGCTACTGGGCACATCCGCAGGAGGGAGAGCGAAGAAAAAGGACACCCCATCTTTACCAGAGATTGAGTAAATTGATGCTATACTTGTGTGAAAAAAATCGATGTAATTATTTGCCTACATCCCCCTGTTAATTTTTTCTACAGACGCTCCTGGAAAGATAAGTTAACATAAGTACGATGTGACTTACAATTATAATACAAAATATAAGAATATAAGGGAATTAACCCGAAATCGAATTTATTCAAATTTTAAAATTTAGATCCACACAAATCAAATTAGTCATATTTGTTAATAGAAAAAAAAATTGTCAAATTAAATTTTAGATTCATGTAAATCAAAACAAATCTTCATAGATCTATTTTTTTAATTTAAATGTACGTATATATCTCTGTAGATCTATGGTAATAGACGTACATAGGTCGAAAATGTAAGAAAATTAGAACTAATTTGATTTTGGTAGATCAAATGTATTATCCATGGATATGCCCGGTGTTTAATTAATAAAATAAGTTTCTTATGTAAAAATGGGATAGAGGAAAAATTGTTAAATTCTACGGAATCTCATTAGAATTATGAATACCCTGTACACATTTCAGATCAATTTCCGGGAAAAAATTGTAGATCTGCAGAGATCTACTCAGATCTTGACAGATCTGCATTTTGGGACATCATATTTTTCACTTTTTTTTGATCTGTGGAGACTTGCAAAGATCTACAATGACTTATAAAGATCTAAAACGATCTACAAAGATCTCTAAAGATCTCTGTAGATCGTGAATTTTCAACTTTACAATAATCTTCAAAGATCTTTGTAAATTGTTGTAGATTTTTGTAGACCATTTTAGATCTTTGTAGACCATTGCAGATCTTAGCAAGTCTCCACAGATCAAAAACCAGTGAAAAATATAATGTCTCAAAATACAAATCTGTCGAGATCTGGGTGGAATTCTGCAGATCTACAATTTTTCCTGGGTATTTTGGTTTCGGTAGCCAACCTATTTAAAACGAATGAAATCTCTTCACAATTTCAATACAGGTCAGTCCCCATTTACTTCCAATGGCTTTCGTACTTGTCTTGGTTCCGGTATGGGAATGAAGCGCTTCTGATCAACCAATGGGAAGGAGTGACTGACATCGTTTGTACCAGATTTAACTCTTCGTGTCCTAAAGACGGGCATATTGTGTTAGAGACGCTGAATTTTGCAGAGGTAAGTTTTGTTACAAAAGTATTTACCAACAATACTATTTTGATTATTAGAAAAATTCATGGTATTTTATATTTATTTCTACATTTAAGGCCGTACATGCCGATTTTTCCGAAACTAAAATCTACGAGATGGCGTTAGTAGTAAAAATCATACACGAGTCTTAGCCCTGAGGGGAAAGCATACAGAAAAGAATAAGATATATCTGTTATGATATTGTTATCTTATTTCTGTCGACAGACCGAATTTACATTGGAACAGTTGTATCATCACGCTGTTAACCATTATTTCATATTTGTTATTGACTTGACCTATTATGTTTAGTTTTCACCATTGATACATTTTAAAATGTGTAGTAGAAATGGGTTGAGAGAAGGCAAACGAAAATAATAAAAGAAAAGAATAAGACGTATATCTTATGATATTGTTATCTTACTTTTGTCACACTCAGAATTTACAGTGGAACAATTCTCTCATCACGCTATCATCCTTTATTTCATATTTGTTATTGACTTGACCTATTATGTTTAGTTTTGACCATTGTTACATTTTAAAATTTGTAGTAAAAATCCGGAACGATTAGAGTCTATACGCTCCCAAATTCTACATTAGATTGATATAGTTTAATTTAAAATATAAGTACACCTGCATGTGTATGTAATTATTATAAAATGCAAATATCTTATTGATCAGGCTTCCGCGGTCTATAATTTTATAAATAAATAACTTATCTTTTATGAATTTTTTAACAAATATTTTATTTAAATAATTTGATATGTGATAATATATTGTGATCAAAAACAATCTATAACAAATACGTATTAAGGTAAATTTCGAGCCCTTTTACATAAGATAACGTAATCTCAGAAACAATGAAAAATATAATATCTTATTTGTAATCATATATATAATTAATTAAGTCAGACACGTATTTAGGAAAATTTGGGCCCTTTTTCTAAATATTTTAAATTTTTTGAAAAATAAAAAATAAAACTAGAAAGTAAATTATTTCAAACATTAACTATATAAAATTAAAGTCTGTCACGTATTAAGGTTAATTTAATGCCCTTTTTTTAAATACAACATTATTTCAGAAGCAATGCCAAATATATTATCTTAATTGTAATCATTTATATAATTAATTAAGTCAGACACGTATTTAGGAAAATTTGGGCCCCGTTTTCTAAACATTTAAATGTTTCGGATAAATAAAAAAATAACATGATATAGTAAGTTGTATCAAACATTAACTATATAAAATTAAAGTCAGTCACGTATTAAGGTAAATTTAATGCCCTTTTATTAAATATAACGTTGTATCAGAAACTAAATTATCTGACTTGTAATCATTTATATGATTAATTAGTTCAGACACGTATTGAGGGAAATTTGGGGCCCGTTTTTTTTTTTAAATATATATTTTCGAAAAAATAAAAAAATAATATGAGATAGTAAGTTGTACCAAACATACTATATAAAATTTAATGTCAGTCGCGTAGTATGGTTAATTTATTCCCCTTTTTTATTAAAATATTGTAATGTCGGGAATAAAATTATAAAATTAAGATTATATTATCTATTAATTAGGTTTTCATTTCTTTTTTTGCTAGTGTTAAAAATATAATACATGAAAATAAGATACCTATATGGGTCAGTCCACGGTAATCGATACCAGATAGTTAAAAAAATATTTTACGAAAATGAATACTAAAATATAAAATTAACAGGCTATTTAACATCAATTTTCATAAACCAAAAGAAAATTTAAAAAATTTTGATTAATTTTCAAAATATTACAAAAAATTTAAATTTTTTTTCGAAAAAGACAACAAATAATGTGAAATCGCAATAACTTACTTGACAATTAGTGACGCTCGTGGCAAACTATTAAAAGTCTTTGACAATTACATATCAAACGTGACGTTTGACCGAATTAAAAAAAAATTACCCTCACCAAAAATAATGACTAAGGATAACCGCATTTATTATAAATTTAATGAGTCTTTTGATGTATTTGATAAATAATTGTTATAAGTATTAGTTCATAATATCAATAAGCAATTAAACACACAAATAGTACTCTTATTGTATCCTTTTATTCAACGTGTCACGACCGTCACAATTTTCTGTGACAACCGTCACAATGTTTATTGGGTAATAACCAGTTAAATAGATTACGTATTTACCTGATGCTCTTGTGTAACTAAAAATAATTTATTCGTAACATATTAAAGTATGATTATTATATAGTAACTTCAATATGAGAAGAGGTTTGATGCATAAGTAACTATGTATATAATTAACTATATGATTAACTATATAGTTTTGTATTTATCGATGGTAGGCACAAACAGTGATTCGTGATAAATGATCTTTTTAAATCTAGAAACCAATTTTAAAAATTATATATAATATTATTATAAACTGAATAATAATAATTATTTTTACAAGAAAACATAGGCCTCGTTTTGTAAATAATATTAATTCTCAAAAAAATCTATGAAATTATGGTAAATTACATAATTAATCTGAAACAAAATAAAAAAACAAACATTGTATACTTGTATAAAAATTAACAAGAAACATTTACAACTTAATATCGCAAGGATTTTTAATAGTTATTAGCTATAGAATTAAATAATCAGTTATTGAAAATTGAAATTGTACCAAGTAACAAGACTTCAAACTTCAACACATTTGTCAGGTTACAAAACATAATATGTACTGTATACTCAATGTAAAAGAGATGTGTTCATCTTTTATTTAGTTAAATAATATAACTATCTTTGTTTGTGTAAAAACTTAAACGAATTGCAATGTTGAAATATAACGATATTTCTCATTATATCATAAAGGCAGTGTAAAGTCCAGTAAGTTATAAACTCCTCTATTACCTAAATCATTGATACAAAGTTGAAAACATACAATACGAAGTAAAAAAATGAACACAAACATACGCAATCTATAGATATTTTTAAATATGTATTATATGATGATAATCGCAGAATCAAAATAAAATATAAGTACCAATATTATAATAATATTTTAAATTTGAGAATAATCTATATATTAAACTAAACAGAAACAATGGCCTTATTAAAATTAAAGAGTCCCTTTCTCATACTGCGTATTAAACCAAATATAAAAATTAAGTCAAGAATGAAATCAAATTTTTTTACTTCATATTTTGATGAAACCTGCACCAACATGTTCCATGAAAAACGATTTTCTCGATATTCTCGCGCCCCCCATTCAGTTTTATCACGCCCCCCTAGGGGGGCGCGCCCCACAGGTTGAGAATCGCTGACATACACATTTGTATTCTTTAAATGATAAAATAACATCTAAGTTTTTCAAATTATTATTGTAAATTTTCATAATTCAGTCTTCAAATTTTAATTAATATGCGTCTGAACTATTTTTTTATTGGTTAAATTATGTCCAAGGTTTCCTATACTGTAGGGGCTTTAAATATCACTAAATACGCGTCTGGACTATATTTTTATTGGTTAAATTATATTTAAGGTGTCCCATGCAGTTTATGTGAACATGCTATTTTAACTGTAGGGGCCTCAAATATCATTAAATACGCGTCTGGACTATATTTTTATTGGTTAAATTATATTCAAGGTGTCCCATGCAGTTTATGTGAACATGTTTTTTAACAGTAGGGGTTTCAAATATCACTAAATACGCGTCTGGACTATTTTTTTATTGGTTAAATTATATTCAAGGTGTCCCATACAGTTTATGTGAAAATGTTATTATAACAGAAGGGGCCTCAAATATCACTTAATACGCCGCTGGACATTTTTTTTATAATTAATTTATTTATATGCAACGTCGAGACAATTTTTTAAATTGATTAATTATAATTACAATCTTATGTAGATTTCTGTATTGTACTTGTGAACTTTTTTTCCCAGTTTTTGTTGTAAATATAAACCTAAAAAATTAATAGTTATGCACGAAATTTTTGAAATAATGCATTATTTTCACCATTATTAATTATCTTGAATGTAATGAAAAATTGTGATTTTTGCATTATTATTTTCAAATCAGTGCAGTAATGCACCCATATTTTCATTACCGATAGTTTTTGATAATGCATAATGTGCATTGTGAGATAATGCATTACTTTTAGTAATGCATTACGAAAACAATGCATTATTTTACAGCGCTGTTTATAACTCATTGACAACTGATACAAATGTGATAAGAGATGAATATAGCGAGTCGATATACTTGAAATACTGTTCTGTTATTGGTCAGAGTAATGACAATGGGATATTCTCGAAATCAGACAAAGTCCGCGATACGAAGGATGGTGATATTTTTTTTATTTTCAGTAGTTTTCAATATTTTCAAAATGAAAATTGTAAAAATTATTATAAAATTAGAAAGCTTGAACAATTACCTATGAAACGGCTTTTTATTTTTTCCACATTTTTCAAGAATTTTGGTTATATATTGAGTTTTATCATATCAAGAAAAATACACACATTTTCAGAATTTTTTTATTAATATTTAAAAAAATAAAATTGAAAAATTTGGTATGCCGAATCAAAGAAAAATTAATCTAGTTTATCACTGTATTTTTTCCTAAAGGATTTAATAATACTGGTCAGAGATGGTGTTGAATTACAAAACCGTAATTTCTCTATAGTAACGCTTATGGCAATTCAAACAGCACCACAAATCACTCATATATAGATAGGCAACTACCATTATAATTTTCACTCCATAGTTTAGGTGAGGGGGCCTTGCACTAGAGGGGAAGCGGGAAGGTTTGTTATGCGTGTTGCCTATACAGATTACCGTATTTTTTTTTTATTTCAAATGCAAAGGTAAAAAACCATAAAAAAACAACTTTAATTCAACAAAGTTATTGATATATTTATATTATTTCGAAATCTGTGCATTGATACAGTTATTATACAATATATACAGTACATACTGATAAAATATGATATAGTTACGTACGTTACAATATAATAATAATATAATATAATTAGTTTTCCTCTAATATACTTTTTACTGTTGTTTATGTTGTCACACAGTTCATCCAAATATGAAAAAGTTACTTGTTTCCTTTGCTTCCATACAGATATACGTACAATCTGAAAAAAAATTCAATAAAAAATATCATTATTTCCAGTATCTAAATATGATTAAGTTTAATATTTATGAGTTACTATTTTAAATTATTCATGTATAATAATATTTTTACCTGATAGTATGTAGGTACATATCCGGTACTTCACATTTGGTGGTGCGTATTGATGATGTGGCAAATATTTGTTACGTTTTTGAATGCCTCAAAATTGTCATCCACACATTATATTTGCGTATTGAAACCTTTTGATACACACTAAAAAAACTGACTCGAGATGGATAGATATTTGATGTTGGCCATGTTTGGCAATTTGGAGCAAACTAAGCGAATATGACCATCTTTCTACACATTGGCTTGGTTCACTAACTTGGTTGTACAAAAATACTTGTATGACATATTTGACAATCAAAACAAAATTATATTGCCACCGTTTTCATGGTGATATACAATTTGCGCGCATTCCCCTTGCCCCTCTAGTGCATGCAGGTTGACTCAAAGCCGCCCATAAGAGCTGATTATCTATATATGTGTGATTTGTGAACAGCACGTTCAGCCTTAAGCATATTTTTCGGAAATATGAAAGAATTCAAGAGTACATAAGCCTAAATTATGTAAATAACTCTAAGTAAAATCTTGAATTGATTCACCATCTGAAGCCCAGGCAATAGGGTATATTTAGGACATCAAAATAAAAGTGTCCATCAAAATCTAGCTTGGTCGGAATTTTTTCAAAGTTATAACGTTTATTTCCTAGGCTACTGTGTAAAAAGGTATCGTCAAAATAAAATTAATAAATTTTAGTATTGCAAGCGTAATACTTATACTCTCAATGTTTTATTAATTTTATTTTGATAATATATTTGTTCACAGATAATGTGAGTTATTTACAAAATTTGGGCTTACCTACTCTTGATTTTTTATATTAATTTTCAGTGAAATTTCACGAAACGCGCAATTTCTATTAATATGTATAGCAAACTTTGTAGCTCATTGAGAAATACACTAACTGTAAAACTTGATGTGCTGTTTAAAATTTCGTTATATTTTATTAACTTTCAATAACTATAAAATATGGTTGTGTTGATTTAACTCGATATATATTTAAATTATATTCAAATCACTCGTAAATTGAAATAAAATTGATAGAATTACGTCAACAAAGATAACATCTTTCAAAATTTAAAGTGTTTTTCTGTTAGATGTGATTAAATAAATGAAATAAATTACATTAGTCGTTTAGCTGGTTTTTTAACGAATTTTATTCGTACATCTTCCGTATCCTAATTTTATAGGTTCACATTGTATTGATGTTAATGCCGATGTTACGCGTATTTTGCACGCATACAAAAACTTACAGCAATAGAAAATATTGTCTTCGATATGTTGTTCAAAGCAGACTTTGTTATTTTCATACGACAATATTATTAAAATAATATTGTTTTCGATATGTAATGAACGAGGATTGTCTTGTCCCAACGCATTATGTTATGTTTACTATGAAATATATGTATCAATGTTTAGTAACTTAACCTTTTTTGAAAATTATGCTAGTGGTGTGTTCAAATGTTTAATTCGTTCAAATGTTAAATTCGTTAAATTCGTTTTCGCCAATTCAAAAAAAATGGAAGACTGATATAAGTTTTAGAATACATGTTATCACTGTTATTTTTATTAAAAATTTAGGAAATACATTTGTTAGTACCTACATTACAATGGAGCTCGTTTTTAATAAAAATAGTAAGGCTAACTTGAATCTACTCCAAAAAAATTATGTCTGTAAATTAGAGAAATTTAACTAGAGAAAACGAATTTTTCGAAGCAGTGCATTTGAACACAACACTAACAAACCATTTTATATTAACATTAAAAAAATAAGGTGTCAAGCTACTGAATTTAAATATAAAGAATTTAAAAATTTGTCGAGTATTAAAGTTTCTGAATAGAGAAATTAATTTTGCAATACGGTAGTGCTATAAGGGGGGATACCTAAATTTGTTATTAATTTTATTATTTTTTACAGGAAGACTTTTCGATGGACATACTGAGCCTACTTGGTCTAATAGTCGGGTTCAGACTCATGGCTTATTTATTTTTACTTTCACGTACATTACGAAAGGAATAATAAGTGTCTTTAAAATTCCACGTACAATAGATTCACAACAAAAATATAGTTGGCTTTATCCATTTAGTTTTTATAATTTGTTACAAAAAATTGAGATAAACCAAATATATGTAGGTTGGCAGTGGACCGACCAAACCCCTGCCCTATCAATTTTTTTAGTATACATAATTTATCTTATTAAGATACAGGTGTCCCGTAAATCAGGACCTATAGGAAGAAATTGAAAAATTATAAAATAATTTAAAAAAATTCCCATAAAGAAAAATAATTGTGTAATGTAGGTATTGCATAAATCTCTTCAGTGCAATGTCCATCGTTGTACTGTACCTGCTGCATAATAAATAATGATAATGGGAACTGATGTTATGGCGGCGGGTTCAGGGGGGCTAAGGGGATAAAGCCGCCTATGATTTACATAGTTCATATGTATATTAAATGAATTAGAATCGTTACAATTCTGTGTATTATAAGTATGCACTTTCCAAATTGACTTGAATGACTACAAGAAATTTTGACGTAAATAATTGTTGACAGGTTAATTATTTGTTTATTAGTTTAAGTAGACTATCATAAAAATTAGTTATTATTGATCGATTGATACCGTTTTTCTTACATTATTTACTCATTAATTATTTATGATTATTATAAATAAATAATGTATAAGTAAGTGATACGGAAGAAATACGTTATAAATTATTTATTGAAAAATGGAAAATCTTACTTTATTCCTACATATGTTCATTAGCTAATAATAAATTTTATATTAGATTTTATAAGTTGAGAAAGTTGAAAAATACAGGTTGACCCATTTTAAATTACGCTCATAGTTAAGATTTGAATAAAATACTATTTGGAACAAAAATAAAGGATGTATGGGAGAAAGAATATGGCGCTTAATTTTTACTATAGATTCTTGTAGCTGATCTCACAGCAGTTACAAAACGGTGGTTAAAATTTATTTTTAATAACATGTTTCTGACTTATACCTGAGTGAAAATGCTCACTCAATTTCGTAAATAGTATATACGTCTCTGTTCGGTTTACATACGATTTTACGCATATACAATAGACATGTTGTTGGGCGCGTAAAAGCGTACGTACCTTGTGCGGATGCGAGTGTACTGTCTAGTCGAATTGTCATTTTAAGTTGTTCAACTGTAAAAATGAAAATACATATATGTATGTATAATTAATATTAATTATTATTTTAAATTTGAAGAAGAATTTATCAAAAAAACATGTGATTTCCCAGGCATACAATTTTTGTTTCAAGTATTTTTTTGTACAAAACATAATTTTTGAGATACAAAAATGCGTTATTTAAAAAGGGGCAACACTGTATATTAGTGGATTGGACATACGATTTATATATTTTTATAATAATACTTAGAAAACAAAATTTCAGAATGATCATATGTGCAATCTATTAATATGTATTTATATATTATGTTATATTGATTTGAATTGAATAGATATTATTATTAAAGAAATAAGTGAATTCGAATTGTTATAATATTATTACAGACAGGGTTACTTATAAAAAATAAGGCTACTAATTTTAGATATTTTTTATTAAAAAAATTGAATTTAACATAGACTAGAATGCTTGTGCAAAGTCTGAAAAAAAATATAAAGGCACTAGTACAAATAACATACTTGAACTCTATGACTCCCGAATTCTAAATGTGCCATGTATTTCTAGTGTAAAATATATAGTTTATTGTAAAATATGTAATTGATTTATATATTATTAACTAATAGTTATATTATACATTGTTGGATATTTTTTATGAAAATGTTGTATTGAAAAATAAATCAGAATAGGCAAATTGATTATAACACGACTTATTTACCTATCTTATATCCTTTGTAGCCTTTCTTGGTGAGTATTAGCATCTAAAATTCTCGAATAAGAAACAGTTTTTTAATCAACGAGGGGTCAGATGGTTATATACCATATTTTATAATATAAAATATGATTAATTCCTGAATAAAACACTATTTAAATAAAAAATATTCTGTCCGCGCAACCACCGCGGTAAGCGAATTTTATTTGATAAAAAAATAAATAAAAAATAATTAAATGTGTATAAAAAAGTTGGCTTTGAAATTTTTTAAATTTTTTATTGATTATTAACTTTTTACTCTACATAATAAACAAAAAAATAAAATAAAAAAAAAAGTTCCACATCGGGACTCGAACTCGGGATTCTTAATTTACAATCTCTACTATAATTTTTTTGTTTTTAAAATATCAACCAAACGGTACTTTATATCGAAAAATCACAAGAGACATAATAATTTTGTTTTTTTGAGAGGATTCCAAAACATATTTGATATTATCAATCCGATAATTAATACCCGAGATATGATTTTTTTTCGGTTTTGAACGGCCGCCATTTTGAAATCCATAAAGGAATTTCGCTGACTAACGAACTTAACCGAGGTATTCGTGAGATCGATTTTTCAACCAAGTTTCAAAAAGATCGGAAGTAATCCTGGAAGGTTAGAGAGTCCACTCGAAACGGCAGATATACATATGTATATACAGGGTCCTCCAATAGTGCGTCCGGCATTCCTCACGCACTTCCTGTAGTAGATAGAAAAAAAAGTTTGGTACATAATATTATTGGTTTGAGAAGATCAACGTCGTAAAATTATTTTTGCGCTGTAATAAAAACAAACATTTTTTTAAATGGAACCCCCTATAAATTTTTCAGTATTCCGATGTCATATTTTAACCTCCATATTATCATCTATTCATTTTTTGATTTAGTGACAGTGTTGCCAAATTATAATTTTTTTTCCGAAAAATAGTCCATAAACAGGGTCAACTTTAAAAAATCGTAGCGACCTCGTTTTTTTAGAAGCGATTGATTTTTTTAACAATATTATTAGTACTGGTAAAGAGTAACATTTTGATAATAACCAATTTGAATTTAGTTGTACAGGCTGTCCATAAAAAATGTTAAAATTTGCAAACTTAAAAATGATAAAAGTCATTTTTTTCAAATGTGACTACCCCTTTTTTATTTCACTATTCGATTGGAGTTTTTCTCCTTTTCAATTTGTGTAGGGGATATACTATGTCTAAACCCCATAGTTTCTCTGATATTCAATACTTTTAATAAAATTAACCTTTTTATTACACTTTTATGCATCAAAGTAGGCCGTGCTGATGAAAAAAACATGCCGGCAAATTGATTTGAGCCTAGATGAAAATAGAAGACATTTAGAACATTTATTTTGGTCTTTTATCTTTTATGTTTTTTCAATTTTGTAACTTTTCATATTTTTTTTAAATATAAGAAATAATTTTATTACATAAGTATTATCCGTTTTAAACAATAATTTTAATCAAATATTACATTGATACTTAAGTACTACATTTGTTTTTCATCAGCACGGCCTACTTCGATGCATAAAAGTGTAATAAAAAGGTTAATTTTATTAAAAGTATTGAATATCAGAGAAACTATGGGGTTTAGACATAGGTTATCCCCTATACAAATTGAAAAGGAGAAAAACCTCAATCGAATAGCGAAATAAAAATGGGGTAGTCACATTTGAAAAAAATGACTTTTATCATTTTTAAGTTTGCAAATTTTGACATTTTTTTATGGACAGCCTGTACAACTAAATTCAAATTGGTTATTATCAAAATGTTACTCTTTACCAGGACTAATAATATTGTTAAAAAAATCAATCGCTTCTAAAAAAACGAGGTCGCTACGATTTTTTAAAGTTTACCCTGTTTATGGACTATTTTTCGGAAAAAAATTTATAATTTGGCAACACTGTCACTAAATCAATAAATGAATAGATGATAATATGGAGGTTAAAATATGACATCGGAATACTGAAAAATTTATAGGGGGTTCCATTTAAAAAAATGTTTGTTTTTGTGTCAGCGCAAAAATGGGACACCCTGTATTAATGAAAATAATTTTACGACGTTGATCTTATCAAACCAATAATATTAAGTACCAAACTTTTTTTTCTATCTACTACAGGAAGTGCGTGAGGAATGCCGGACGCACTATTGGAGGACCCTGTATATATATACATTAAATATATATACATAAAGTTTTTAACGAACCTCATTTTCGTGATCTCGAGATCAAGTTTTTTTTCCGAAGTTGCGTCATGATGGTGATAGCAATAGCTATATTTTTCTTCGAAAAATTCGCTAAAAAGTGGCCGTACATGATTTTCGGATCAGGTTCACGATCGGTTAATTGCTTTCGGTTTTAATTTGTAATTTTTTTTTCGAATTATAATATTGATAATTATTTCTTGATTGAAATTGCTAACAAGATAATGTTTCTTTATATTTATAAAGTTTTGTGTATTTTTAAAAGTATAATGCCCGGTATTATCAACCAATTTAAAAGCTCCTTTAGCGCTAAATGCTCCTTTAAAGTAAATTTGGTGTATTACAAACGTGATTTAAATCAATATTTAAGCTCTCAATGAAAAATAGACATAAATTAAAGGAGCATTTAGTTAAACTTGATAATACTGGGCATTAGTGTATTATCGCCCAGTATTATCAAGTTTAACTTAATGCTCATTTAACTAACTGTCGAATTATCAACAGATCCAAGCATAATACATTTAATTAAATAGATTTTAATTTTTCTGCAGTATTTCTTTACAACGTATATTAGGTATGTAAATTTTTTATTGAGAGCTTAAATATTGATTTAAATCACGTTTATAATACACCAAATTTACTTTAAAGGAGCATTTAGCGCTAAAAGAGCTTAAATTGGTAATACTGGGCATAAAGTGTTAAAATTTATATTTCAATATATGTATATACCTCTGAAATTTGATATTCAATTGTTTTTTGATTTATTGTTAGCTATTATTCATTCAGGATATAATATTAACAAATGAAGGTGATAGCAAATAGCTAATTTTCCATTGGAAATAACAATAACCCCTCACTCCAAAAATGTATTGTTGTATTTAATTTTCTGTAATTTCATAACTTTTTTTTTTGGAGGGGGGTGGAGTGACCTATACGAATCTTTTTGTTTTATTTATTTTAATTTTTTGGAGAGAGAGACATCACTCAAAACAAATACATTCTCGCCTTATAGCGGGACTTAGGGGAGAGTGGGGTAAAACGATCTCTGTTCAAGTTCGGAAAACTACGCGTCAAAATTGGAGCGCAATCGCCATGATTAACCCCCCCCCCCCATTTGCCATAGGAGGCTTTACAGCCCCCCCCCACCATCACCGTAAAAAAGTGGGAACTATATTTAAAAAAAGGGGGCAAACAAACGCTTGTGTGGGTAGATTTAACATATAAGTATATATGCAACATTAAAATATATTTTGGGTCATAATTTTTAAACTATTGCCCGTCTGCCCCCAAAACCGGGTATAGGGGACCCCCCTTCACAACATATTTCAATATGAAGAAAATCGAAAGCGGCCCACAGAAGGGTTCCCCTTGTAAGTATATTTTTAATATCTGTTTTTCTTAAGGAGGTCATTTTGTACCACTCTCCCCTACAAAACGAATTAATAAGTGGTCCTTCGATACTCTGCATTCTGACTATTTTACGATGGCTAATGTGTGAAACTTAAATGCGTTCGAGTTATCCAAATTATGTAAATTAGCCGGCTTATCTGCGAATTTACCCATTCATGCGTATTAGCCTTAACATATACATTAATTTATTAAGATGCATTATGTTATAAATGACACAAAAATAAATCACAATCTCTTGAAGTTTACAACAGTTACTGTTTATCTTTATACAATACAATTATCCGACCTGCCTAAAAACATTTGTTTTTGCCTCATCCGTCCTTTAAAAAAATAACATCTCTGTAGTAAGTTCATTTCCATGAATATACATATATGAATTGATTCTTTTTTTGTAGCCAATTAAATGTTGTGAGTTACGACCTTTTGTCGAACAGTTTCAGGATCACTGGTAGATGTTCGTATAAGGTTATTCACGAGTTAACGAGAATTTAAATGTTATAAAAATAAAATAACAAGAGGCGTGCAAGTTGGTGGTGATTGCGTGGTATAATCGTTATAACTTACTAAAAATGCATAGAAAATTGTTACTTTCACATTGCAGTTATTTTACAGAGGTAAACAAATTAATAATCATATTGTTTTAGTTGTTTTTGACAGTTGTTTCATGTCTTCTATAAGCAAAACAAATACAGTGTGAAATATGCATATACTATTTCAACAGAGCGGCACTAGTTGAATAGTTTTAATACTAAAATTAAAATCTTGTGATATGCTTCCATTTTTTTTATTTCATTATAACAAAAAATAGGGTCATAGAAGCAACTTTGCAGCAGCTAATAACGGAGATCAACTGCGTCTATTGTCACTATGTAGGATGGAGTGGAGTAAATGCAATAACGGTCTTTTATTTTTTCTAAGTAATCGACGCATTTTGCCATCTTTTGAAAACTGTAAATACTTTATTTACTTTACATACTAACTATTTCATATCTAAAGTGTCAATTACATTAAGCGGGTTTACAAGTTACCAGCCAGCGAGTTTAGAAGCTGCTAGTAAACTCGCTCAGTGTAATCATGTTCACTAGCTAAGAAGCAGATTGTAAACAATCTGCGACAAAAGTTGAAAGCTGGGCTACTTTATCTACTCGCTACTCGCTGGCGTCTGGGCTTGTTAGCTAGTAAACTAGCCGTGTGTCATCATAGTTGCTAGTAAACTATCTACGAGTATCCCGGTGATTCCTATTCACAACACGTGGCTTAAACTCGCTTGCTAGTTGCTAGTGAGCGAGTGGATTGTTTTGTGTGTTATCATCACTATCGTACTAGCTGACTCGCCCGCTTCTAAACTCGCTGGCTTGTAGCTTGTAAACTCGCTTAATGTAATCGACCCTTAAGAAAGTTTCTATCAGATCTCATTAAAATAAAAATCAAATTGTTAATTTTATTTCTATTTCCCCTAATGATGTTGAATACAATTCATTATAAGTAAACGGTACTACATTGTATTTATTTATTTGCTTGTTTGAATTTTGATGTATAAGTATGACGTTTTATATACCATTATACTTATGACACTATTGATAAAAAGTATGATATACATATAATTATATATATTACCATATTATAAAATCAAGTGTTTTTACGTGCAATAAGCCAGTAATTAATTTAGTATTTGTAATTGTAATTTTTTATCTGTATATTACGTGATTACAATCGTACTGTCAGTGTTGTGACGTCACAATACATATTACATAGCCAAAATACCTATTACATAGCCAAAATACTAAATCACTATTCGTTTGCTTTTTGAGGTTTTACGTCACGTATATCACGTGACTTCGAATGTGCGTTATGACGGAAAATTTGAATAGAAAAATATTATTTTTATTGGTTTTTCATGTGCACAATTTACAATATATTGCAAAATTTAGTCAAATACTCTATTAGTCACTGTGCAAATAAATTATTATTACATTGCCTTTTCACATTTTTCTTGTAGTTACAATATTTAGAAACTCTAATTTAAAAATAATTGCGTACTTGTTAATTTAATAGAAGAAGAAGGTCAAACAATTAAATTATTCAATTTAATTAATTACTGATATATTTTTTTAATAATTAATTTTTTAATGTATTTCTTTATCTTGTATACCCCTGATGCATTTTTGATGCAACTTTTATCTACATGATACATAACATTAAAGTGAGTCAAACTGAAAAAGTATTAATGGGAAACTTAAATTATTCATAACTTAAAATATGAATTATCCATCCTGTAATACTTGTTTAGGCTTTTATAATGTACATCATAAATACGAAAGGGCAATTGATGCATACTTTATAATATATATTTGCAGATATCTTGCAATGCAGCATGCAATAACAGGTTATATTTTTATACCATCCGTTATTTATTACGTGATATAGTTAACGAGTAAGAAATACACGGGATATCTGATTGGCTTAAGTACACGCAGGAAAGTTAGTATCTCTTTCTAATATCGAGGGAATATAAACATCACATTTACTTTTTGTTTGCAATATAATGACCTCAATCGAAGATCACGTCAAATTGTTATTTATCACGTTTATAAAACAACTTGCTTCTTGATAGGGCTGTTCGCCGAGACTAGACTAGCTTAAATTCGGACGAGAAAAGACCCAGATGATATCAAATTACTGTCTCATCGAGAGTCTCAGTTTTAAAATATTATCAATAATTCATTAGAGAAACATTACAACAAAATATCAATTTTTATAAAAATTCGTTTTATTTCAAAAATGTTTCTTATTTTTTATTAAAAAAAATACAAAAAATCATGCGAGATAGAGAAAAGTTTTCGGTATCAGTTTCCGTGACGATACACACAGGCGGATTTTCCAATATTCGCGGACAAAACCCCAATTACGAAGTCAGTCATAAAAGTCAAGTGACTTAATTTTTTGAATCTGAGTGGTTTCTCACATTCAGTGACGGTCCTTATAATATTTTTAACGAATGTTTTGACTACTATCTACTATATCAAAGTATCGTCTTCTCAACAACAATAAATCACGGATTAAAAATTAGGTTTTTTAAAAAAAATAGTGTAGTGTTTTAAAAGTGTTCAATGTAACTTTTATCATGAATTGTGAACTTGGGGTATGCATCTGTGTATTTTTAATGAATTTAATTTTTTATCAGTTTATTTATAAAAACCAGAATAAAACTAATTTATAGGTTAAATATTAAATTATAATTGATTTTATTAAGCTATAAAGTTACAAATTCATTAGAATCAGACTACTTTGTCAAGTTTATAAGAAAGTTACATAGCTTAGCTTAATATCTGTGTTAATTTTGGTTGCTACTATATGCTACCCTTGTACTAATTAAATAATTAATAATTTGAATTCGAAAATATGAAAAATATTGTTTTCTTTTCGTCCTGAGTCCAACGAGGTACATGAAGCCATATTTGAAGAAAAATGAGGGGGGGGGGGTCATGATCGGAAAAAAAATCTAAAATTGGCTAAACTAAAACCACAGATCTACCATTTAGCGAAAACCCGAGGTCTCTAGGTGATCAGAGGGCCGAGATATTATTTTTTCCCAAAAATTTAAGAAAATCCGCCTGTGTACGCAACCCACTTGACACAACTCAAATAATACCTTTGCCAATCGATTCGTAAGTCAATCCCGACTCCAACGAGGTACATGAAAATGTTTTGAGGAAGGGGGGGGGGGGGTCATGACTGGAAAAATTCCTAAAATAAGATAAATTAGAACCATGGACCTACCATTTAGCGAAAACCGGAGGTCTCTAGGTGATCAGGGGACCGATATATTAATTTTGTCCTAAAATTTAAGAAAATCCGCCTGTGTGCGATACCAGGACGAGATGGCTTCAATTTTCGTGAGACTTGACCGAGACGTGCAAAAAATGATTTGTATTTAAAAATCAAAACTTGTATCTACTTCCGGTAAAACAGGAAGTCGAATAAAAAATCCCATATAGAAATTGACCTGCTAAAAAAAGAAATGAAACGTATACAATGTTATGCGGCCGTTTACGAGATCATCCGGATAGTTTACCGAACAGACAGACAAACGGACACATAATTTTCTAAGAAACGTATTTTTCTGATCGAAGTGTAATAATTTATCAAAATTCGACCAAAAATTGATATACCTAATAAATAAATAGAAAATAAAATAAAAGTAAAAATATTTTTTTTAATAATTTTTTTCTTCTTATTGTATAGGGGTCAATTGAAAAAATAATAAATATAGTTACAGTACGGTTATTGAAAAAGAAGTACAAATATTGGTTTGTAATTAATTTTTTCGTGAGTGATTAATTTGCAATAAAAGTGTGTATAATTCTTACATAATTTTTGTATCGATAAAAACAATAAAGTGAGTTGTCGTTCTTATACGTAATAAATAAATAAGATTTTTTCATCAAAACATTTCAATATTCACTATTCAAAGTTTAAATGTCAGTTTAAAAACTTCAGTTTTAAAACATAGATACATATATAATCGATTTTTACACATAGAACATTATTTATTTGTGTGTCAACAGGTTTTTATAATGGATATACATTCAGTCAATTCAGTGAGTATTAATTAAAAATATATTTATATTTTACATTTTATTATTATCTACATTTTTGATAATTTATGGTTAAATTTATTATATACTAGCTGACCCGACAGACGTTGTCCTGTCTTAACTATGAATATTGAATTCGTTTACTACAAAAAAAATGAAAGCGTCAGTCGAAAACTATAAGCGTTAAAAGTGAAACTTTTTTTTTATTACGGAATGCAAAAACTGTCAAAGAGGAAATAGACAGAAAATTTACTCACAACCAAAACAGAAATTATTTGTAACATAAATTAAACACCACAAAATAAGACAAACACTACAGTATAGTTGCCTATAATTATACCCAAAATCTAAAAATGCATATGAAAATCACCGCGGAAGCTTTAAAATTATACCCGGAAGCCTAGATGCATACGAAAATTTACTCTAGCCATAGGAGGCTTTACAGCCCCCCCACCACCTCCCCGTAAAAAAGTGGGAACTCTCTTTAAAGGGGGGGGGGGTCGCCCCCCCCCATTTCCCAAAGGAGGCTTTACAGTCCCCCACCACTATCACCGTAAAAAAGTGGGAACTTTATTTTAAAAAAGGGGGAGGCGAAAAAAAGGGGGGGGGGGCAACCCCCCCCCTTTTCCCATAGGAAGCTTTACAGCCCCCCACCACCACCACCGTAAAAAAATGGGAACTCTCTTTAAAAAAGGGGCGGGGGGGGGGCAAACCCCCCCCATTTCCCATAGGAGGCCTCCTATGTTTCAAGTTGGATCAAACTGCACACGGTGTACAAATTTGATTAAAATCGGTTAAGTAGTTTAGGAGTCCATAGCGGAGGAACATGTGACACGTAATTTATATATATTAAGAAGATATATTTACGTATGTATGTGTATGTATATTAAAAAACTAATATTTACATATGAACACATATGGTTGAGTCGTAATAGTTTAATTGTTTTATTGTACAACTTAAATTATTATCTTCTGAATTTATTTAAAACGTACGAAGTGGATTTTGTGCGATCTAGAATGTTTTATTTGTAGTAATGGAAGGGGAGGCCGAAGTAGTTTTCAAAAGATAGCTGTTTACAGAAAAACTGAACGGTCGGTTTTGACGGGGCTTAAATGTCATTTTTGTTTTAAAGATTTTATTCTACGTGAAAAAATACGATTTTTTAAACATTGTAGGTAGTATTTTTTTTTTAATTTATTTTAAATGACAAAAAAATATTTTCTAAGAATTAAAATTATATTTTGAAGAGTAGTTTCTTATTTTTTCACCTAAATAATAAATAAATTCTTCCACTAAAAAATCTAGAATTAAAAATTATATTGTTTTCTAAAACAAAAGCTGTTTGTTTTTTTCCATAAAATAAGGTACCAAAAATATAGGTTTCATTTGAAAAAAAAATGTTAACCCTATTTGATCTTGAAGACGTCTACCAAATTAAAAATTAATAACGCCTTTTTGGTTTCCACTCAAAACAAAACAACTTTTATTCAAATCATGTTTTGATTTAGTTGATAAATAAACAAATTAAGAGGGGTGATATATTAAAATGGGATTTTAATTAATTTTCGTTTCTGTGGTTTATTGACTCGGGAATTACTGAACCGATTTAAAAAAACAAACAATAACTGCATTTTAATATCAGCATTTCCCAAAAGGTAAACCCTAAGTTTGCAAGGGGGTGGAAAAAATGTAAGATATTTTTTTTTGCATTCACTGAATGAAACACGGCATAAGTAGGTGCAAATAGCATTTTTGAAAATTCAACTGCTATGGAAATGGAGGGGGGGGGTAAAATTCTGATATATGTATTTATCTTCATAACTGTTATAATATTAAGGTAAATTCGAACAAATTAATATTCAATTAAAAATTAAAGTTCGACATTCAACCCCGAATAGCATGGGACGGGGGCGAAGATGGATTTCTAATGGCGAGGGTAGACAGGGGGTGGGTTTTTGCAATTTTTAACTAAGATCCGGGATATTTACGATTTTGTATTAATGAATAAAAATCAATTTAAAAAAAATGTAACGTCATCCCCTATCACGTATGGAGGGTTGTAATTAGTTTCGAAATTCACACGAGCGAAGCCGCGGGAATCAGCTATAGTACATTATAAAGTAAAATTTAAATATATGACTTTTTTTGGAGGAGGGAGGGTTAAATCCGTAATTTAAAAATATTTAATAATAATAATGCAAAATAATGTTTTTGGGGGGTGGGGGAGGGAAGTAAAGCTTTTTCCACATCTATATAAATCCACTGCAAATACCAAATAGTGCTTGTTGTAAAATACATATTTCCATCTCTGTTGTGTGTGCACAAATCTCACAAAGCTGTATAATTTAAATATGGTGGGGGTACGTGACGTATACCCAAGGGATCATAACTGCACAGGTGAGAACCTGACGGGGGTTAGCGCGACCCAAACCAATAAGTTTCTTGTATACTGCATTTTTACGGTTTCATTGAAGGCGTATTGACACTTTTAATACGGAAGTTCTATATGTTTTTAATTTTTACTTAATAAGAAGTGATATATGAATGTAGTGTGAGATAGGTGTATTATGTTATATTTCATTTAATTGTTATTTTACAAGAATAATGGAAAGTGATTTTGAACTGTATAATTCGAAACACGATACAATAAATGCAAATGTAACGCCAGTGGCCAGTTTTGTATCAGATATTTTAAGTGTTGATGTTGAAGTAGATAAGGTAATTGTTATAATTTTGTATACCTATTTATGATTTTAAGTGCATGTTAAGTACATTCCTTAAATTTTAATGAATATTATATTGGTGCGAAATAATTCATGTTTAAATACGTTTTGATTTTATTATTTGAAAGTGTAGTATATAGAAAAACAGATTTTTTTCATATTTGTGATTTTGGTGGAGATATCTTTTTTGATTATTTTTGTCATGATGTCTGTCTTTAGACGTTATAATTTAAAAACAGAAAATCTCGTATTTTGAAAATGTTTTGGTGATAGGATATTGGAAATATGGATGTTTACTTTTATCAATTTTTGAATTATTTTCGACACAGTGCGAATTAGAAAAAATGTATAAGGATAAAACTGTATTGAATATTATTATAAATATTAAAAAATAAGAAAATACAGTAGAAACCGGTTATAACGACATCGAAGAGACCGGTCATATTAGTCGAAAAAAAGCGAATAGTCGTAATAACCGGTAAAAATGCAATGGGATTCAGTTGAACTTTTATTTTGAGTCGTTAAAACCGATACGTCGTATTAACCGATGTCGTTATAACCGGTTTCTACTGTAGTTAAAAAATTGTATTCAAATGGTTCATACAACCACATAATAAAGTTGTAGAGAACGTTATTTTGGATGATTTATGTCCCATTAATTCATTTTAATTAGTTAGTCATAAACATTTGTTTTATTGAACACTGTATTACGTACAATAAAGTCCTGTGGCATCCATGTCAGCTTTTTAAATTTTTTGTTCATTACATTAGAATAAATGGAAAAAAATTAAACGAGATCAAGACGATCTCGCGTGCAGCGATAATTTATTTTTGTTATGTTAAATTTGTGGCTAAGGAATCAGGCTTATTATCCTGTAGGTTAATTAAGTAATTACCTAGTTGTGGAAATAAGGCTATATATTAAGGATGCCAAATAAACTGAAGAGCAAAACAGTCTTTAGATTATCTTGATCAAAATATTTCAATATTGGTATAAATTAAAAAAAGGCCTTCTACATTTTTCTCCCAAAAAATAAAAAGGACCCCCATAATTTTTCTCTTATCATAACACCTCGCTGTTCGGAATATTACACACATATTTTATGGCATAAACTCTACGATTTTATGGCACTAGTTATGTCTTTACATGAAGAGTATTAACATAATTTTCATATGTAGTATCTACATGTAGTTAATACATATATTCAGTACAAACTATTGCGCAATGTGTAATGTACATGCAGACACATTACATAATTTATACTCACGTTTATTCGTCACTTTTCTAAAGTGAATAAGATTAAATGTCGTAAAGGTTTTATGTTTATAAAAATACACATTGTTATCTTATTTAACTGAAAACATTATTTAAATAAATTGTAAAACATTAACAAATCTTGACTTTTTGTGAAGATAAACGTTTTTTCTTCTAAAATCAGGTAGTTTCGTGGATCCTTACTAAATAAATAATTGTAAACAAAGGTAGTCTGTGGACTTATAAGATTTCTGACTGAACCATGGTAAACAATTAAACATGGGCAAAGAAGATAGCTTCGCTATGTCGACTTTGAGAATTATGAGAATTAGTGGAGTCATATAACCGAAATTTTATATTGAATAAAACAATCTCTCCTTACAGCGATTTTATGATTTTAAAATGTTCTATAGTTCAATAGGAGTTCATAACTGATTTTGTGGATTTGTCCGTTTTCCGCGCGGTACTTTTTTCACGACTTTTCCGGAAAATCATCAGTTTTCCCATTTTTTGGTTTGTTTTTTGCTAATATCTCGGCTTCTACTTGATGTATTTCGATGAAAAAAATTTGCTCTTATGCGTAAAGAACCGTCTTATCGATCGGTGTAGTGCGGGATACTCTGACTTAATTTATAACCTCAAAAAAATTTATATACTGCGGTTATCACAGATTTTCTGTTTTTTCTCAATAACTTTGCAAAAAATAAAAATATCTTGACGAAAATTGGAAAAAATGTTCTTATTATGATTCCAAATAAACCTATCAAGTTTCATTTAAAAATATTTTCAAATATCGCAATTGTTCAGAACAAATTATAAAATTTAAAATCTAGTTATCTTATTTGCTAAGAGCTATGTACAGCTTAAAATTGATAAAACAATTATATTTAATGGTTTCAAAATAAAGGCTACACGTCGAGATGAAATTTTTATCGATCTCGTCTCGATGACTGCTTAAGTTCGGACGAGACCGGGACTGAGACGATATTGCGTTTATTGATAAATATCGCCAAGAGTTTTGGTTTTAAAACAATATTAATAGTTTGTAAAAATTCACTAACTAAAAAAATATTTGTTCATATTAAATTAAAAATTCTTTTTTATAAAAAAATCCACGAGGCCGATATTTTTTTCTGTCATGTGTAGGTACGAGACGAGACTGTCACAATGAGACGAGATTTCGGTTCTAAAAACTAAGACGAGATTTACTTGACTCACGTCTCGCGTGTAACCCTATACTCAAAATACGTTCTTAGATTTTTATCTTAATTAAGTACACTAATGTCCGGTATTATAAAGGGGCTAGCAAATTTGCAAACTTGCTAGCACTCTCAAATGAGATATCAAACTTATGTGACACTTCTCTTGAAGTTTTGTGATGACTTTGACAGATTTCGCGCAAGCGTTGTATGTAAACACCAACGGTATTAAAACAGTGGTGCTATTATGAAAATTATTTTATACGGTCAGAGTCGCCAACTGTGTTATAATACGTTGAAGTGACACTGCTCTAAATTCCATAACTAATCCATAGATACTATAACAAAATTAATAACCTCATTTATGAGTGCTAGCAAGCTTGCCAATTTGGTAGGTCCTTTATAATACCGGACTTAAGATTTAGTTAATTAGCTAAACCCTCAGAGTAATTACATATAATAGAAAATATTAATTAAACTATTTTCTTGTTGAAGAACAAAATGCGCAGTATCAAAAGTAGAAAATTCCAAAAAAATGACCGAAAAATAGAACATGTTCTCACGTAGATTGACATGTGTGATGTGTAAATGCAATTTTCTAGTCATCAATTTTAAGTATTCAAAACTAGAGAAAATATAGACAAGTGTATTACAGGTTTTACGACTAAGAAGATACGATTTATGCGATAATTAGGAGTAAATATTCTTTCACTGTTATTTGCTTCCTTAGAAAGTTAATAAAGTATAGTAAAGAATGTTGTATTTATTTATATATAAAAAAATATGCTTGCAGAAAATGCAGTAATGAAATAATAATTAACTTACATACGACTGTACGCTATAAGACTTATATATAAGGTAACAGTAGCGGTAGACATAATTTTTTTAAGAGGGTCAGTTTGCGCAAAAATGTGTCACTAAAAAGGCCACACTAATTTAAAAAAAAATAAAAACTTATTATTATTAATTATGTGTAAACTGGTATCGACAAAAAATTAAGATATAAAAAGGTATACATATGTGCATGCATATTATGCTACATTCTTTGTAGTCTACAAAAAATTATACAGGTAATAATCATTAAAATATAATTAATACTATATACATATATAATCAACGATAGTATAATTATGTCAATTGCACACGTTGAGTCGAATGATTTTTTTATTGGCCACAGTAAAGATAAGTTTTTAGTAGTTGTTACTAATAATTCATGGAGGGCCACATACGGCCATCGGGCCGCAGTTTATTCACCGCTGGGCTATAACTATAGAATTAGATCACATAGAGATTATGATGACAACAATATTTTATTAAAAATGCATGTCTCGTAAGTACTTATCATCTTATCAAGGGAGACCTTTACTTGTAAAATTATAAATTAATATACACCCAACTTACACGGCAGATTCGTTCCAATGACAATGATATAAAATGTTAAGTCGAAGTAAAATTGAGTTTTTATATACGTTTTACAAGTATGTAAATATGAAACCGGAATTTACCCTTCCGTGGCTCTAGCTGTCAATGTAGTTACCGTCAAACTGCGTCATTGACAACATTTTCTTGTTTTGACATCTGACAAAGATTTTCAACTCTCATCAATACAAGTTTGTCGAATTTTGTTCCTGGAAACAATGATATGCAAACAGCATTGCTTTTCCTGTTACTATTTGAATAAAAATGCTGCAGAATCGCATCGAATGCTTGTCGAAGCTTACATGCCCTTTGTAAATCACAGTGCTTTGAGTGGATTTAGAAATTCAAAAATGATTATTTTGATGTGAGAAACGAAGAACGTAGAAGACCACCGAAAAAGTTATAAGCTGCTAAAACCTGGCGAATCCGTTAATACTGAACGTTATCGACAACAAATTATCGATTTGAATCAAGCTTTGCGTGAAAAAAGGCAATACAAGTGATTTTGTTTCATGATAATGTCGATCACACATAACAAAACGTTTGAGATGATTAGTTGGGAATATTTTCGCATGCGGCTTACTCATCAGACTTGGCTACATCCGATTATTACTTATTTGCATCGATGGGAAACGCACTTGCTGAGCAGCACTTCACATCTTACAAAAATGTACGTAAATGGCTTGATGACTGGTTTGCCTCAAAATAGGAATAGTTTTTTTTTGTGTGGCATCCACAAATTGTCAGAGAGATGGGAAAAATGTATAGCTAGCGATGGGCAATAATTTTTTTTTAATACAAAAATTCCGGTTTGATATTAACATACCGGTCCATGTAAACATACATATATATGTATGTATTTTTACTACACGTAAAGCCGTTTTTTTTCGAAATCCGGATTTTGATGGATTTATCAATTTTAATCCATTCCGACTATTTTCGCCATGATGTATGTGTCTGTCGGTCTGTAGATGCTGTAACTTTAATACGACAAGTCGTAGAAGAGTACAATTTTGTACTTAAGAGAAGAAAATCTATTTTTAAATCGTGTAGGGGAGCCACCTATATTTGCAGAGTAGTTTTACAGCCGTCTGCCGTTGTGGTTACTTTAAAATACCCACTTAGACTTAGCTCATACGATGGGTCCAGTCCGCTAGCTTGTAGGAGTTTAATAGATATAGGGGCCTCTGAAAAATATGCACACATTTTTCGCGTTACAACCGCTTGGAAGTTACGGTTACTTAAAGTAGACCTAAATTAAAGATGTTTTGAATATACGGCAGCAGTTTTTTCCTAGAGACTTTATTACGCGGCTTCCTCAAAATAATGACTCCAAAATTCTAGAAAGCAACCGGACCGAACCTGGTACAAAACGTGTATTTTGAATAAAACATAATGGCAGTTTTTTAAGGCCTACAAATGGCCAAAATTGAGTCCAAATTTTAAAAATGCTGTAAGATCTAAAATACCGAATGAAAACTTTTGTCGCTCAATGTATACCTTTGTTATGTACATTGACGTAACTGAAGGGGGTGGGTTTAAATGAAAAATAAAGAAATAAAAACTTTACTAAAATATATACCATTATAAGTATACTTTTTACTTATATAAAATAAACTGCCTTGGCAGGCACGAGACTTTTTTATACATCATGATATCGAAGTATTGATAATATGGTTAATTTTATTTTTTAACATTTGATTTTTAAATATTTTACTTACAAAATGATTTTCAGTGAATGCAATGAATGCATTATAATTTTAATAATATAATTTTAATAACAAAACAAATTGGGATTATTGATTATTGAATACATATGTTTTTATTTTCTTATGCCCGGTATTATAAAGAAATTGCATGCAAGCAATTTGTTTCCATGCAAAGCAAACGATATTTACTAAGAGTCAAATTGTCTTGATATTTTAAAGCTACAATCTGTGATTGGTTGTCATTTACATTTGACTCCTAGTAGATAGCGTTTGCAAATCGCAAATTTCCATGGAAACAAATTTGCTTGCATGCAATTTCTTTATAATACCGGGCATTAGACTTCAATTTTGACAGTTGTATACTAATAAATTCCTCCATTGTCATAGATAACTAGATTATTAAAATTATTTTTAAATTAAAATTAAAATTATTATTTTTTTGGTTAATTTATAAAAGATACAAAAAAAAAGATTAGAACATAAATTAAAGAAAATAACGTTCTCTACAACTTTTTTTATAAACATTTTTTTCTGATATGAACCGTTTGAAATATAAATAAAAAAAATGATTATTTCCTTCCACAATTTTTTTTTGGGAAAAATTATTAGAATAAAAATTATAGATAATAATATTCTCTACAACTTGTATCTCAAACATTTTTTTCTAATACCTACCGTTTAAAAAATAAATCGAAAAAATTAATTTTTTTAGAAAATCGATTATTTCCTAAAAACAAATTTTGGGGGGGAAAATGGATAGAACATAAATTATAGATAAAAGTACCTTCTACAACTTTGATCTAAAACATTTTTTTTTGCTGCGCACCGTTTCAAAAATAATTCGAAAAAAAAGTTTATTTCCGTTTCCGGTTAAGTGATGGTTTTCAAAAATAGGAGGTGCACATCTAGAGTATACAAGAACCTTAAGTTTAAAATTTCATGTTCGTAAGTCTAACAGTTTTGGCTGTAGAGCGTTCACAGACAGACAGACAGACAGACAGACACACACACACACAGACGTCATTGAGTTAATGGTTGTATATGATTCAGGGACCCTCAAAACGTGTAATTCCGTTAAAATCTCGAGTTCGATTTTTTTCGTGATCACTATACTTTATTTATACATTACATTTCATGTATGTATAAAAAAGTAAAAATGTTGTTAAATCGAACTTTACGAGTTCGAGATTTTCCTGAATTCGTTTCGATTATTTCTGCCATGTTGCTTATTTATCTGTCTGTGGGCGTTATAACTCAAAAACGACAAAACATAGAAGGGTGAAATTTTATATTTAGGATCAAATTTTCTCTGGGAAGAAAACCTCGTGTTTAAAATGATCTTACAACCGAAAATGGATGTTAACTTATGAATTTTTTAAATCATTTTTGAAACGATGCGTGCTGCAAAAAATGCTTTAGATACATCAAATTTGTAAATAATATTATTATCTATAATAAATAATGAGAAATTATTGCATAACTAATACTAACTACAGTAGAAATCGATTATAATGACATCGAAGGGACCGGTCATAATGGTCGTTAATAGCGGATATAGTCGAAATAACCGGTAAAAATGCATATGGGATTCAGTTGGACTTTTATTTTGAATCGTTAAAACCGATACGTCGTATTTAACGATGTCGTAATGAACGGTTTCTACTGTATTATACTGTGGTTTAATTAAAATATAATTATTAATGTAATCTTAATATATATAAATTACGTGTCACATGTTCCTCCGCGATGGACTCCTAAACTACTTAACCGATTTTAATCAAATTTGTACACCGTGTGCAGTTTGATCCAACTTGAAATATAGGATAGCTTACATCTCAATTTATGATCGCAATATTATTTTATTGCAAATTATTTGTCTTTATCTGTTAGTTCCAAACGATTCTTACATATGGTGACATCTGTTGACTGGATTGAGTAAGTATTCAATAGATGGCGCTATGTCAAACTTCCAAACGTTTCATATATAACCTACAATTAAAGTATAGGTTAACCACAGCAACGCGTGGCCGAGTCAGCTAGTATATGTATATAATTTAATCTTTACGTAGTATATAATATATAGAAACATAAAATATGCAGTACGAATTAAATTATCGGGTATTAAATTACATAAATTGAAAATATTCATTGAGTTTCCTGAGTTTCACAATCCTACTGATAGGCTATTGATTACAGGTTTTTGAAAGGAACAATTGCGATACAGGGTTTTTATTGTTTAAAATGTTTGTTTGACACCTACAGATGATAAAAACACAAAGTGCTACTAAATTCACCCTTGCGTTTTTTAGGGAGGGGTTAAACTAGTCACTTTTCAACATTTTAAGTATAACTCGAAAACTAAGCAGAATTTGACAATTTTACAAGAATGATTTTTTATAGAAAATTAAATTTCCCATCAAAATAGATGATTTGAAAAATTAAAAAAAAATGTTTATACAAGAAATATTTAAAAAGCAAATCGAAAAAATATCAAAAAATCACAATTTTTTCAAATTTTTACTAAATTGCTCATAAATTGTTTCTAAGTAAAGATAGGTAGAGGACATGCTTTGGAGAAAAAAAAGTAGAGGTGACGCCTGACAAAATATTGAGTCGAAACATTTTTTTTCATGAAAATTGGCTGATCTATAGTAATTCAAAGTTTACCATTTTTTGTAATTTTTTCTCAAATCGTAACTTAATATATATATAGGTAATTGATTAGAAGTTTTTGAAAGGTACAATTACGTTAAACAGTTTTTATTGTTTTATGTGTTTGTTTGATACCTACATATGGTAAAATCACAAAGTGCTACCAAATTTACCTTTGCGTTTTTTAGGGGGGTTAAACTATTCACTTTTCAATGTTTTAAGTATAACCCGAAAACTAAGCGGATTTTGACAATTTTACAAGGATAATTTTTTATAGAAAATTAAATTTCCCATCAAAATGGATGATTTAAAAAATAAAAAAAAAATTTATACAAGAAATATTTAAAAAAATTTATAAAATATTTCTTGCATAAATTTTTATTTTTATGAAGTCGCTTATTGTAGCCACAGTAGATTAATATTAAGAAAAGTTCACCTGAACGGTATATTATCTTATGTAATACCCCGCCCTCCCCCCTATTTTTTTATTAAGTAATATAACTGAAAAAATTGATAATAAAATGGATAGTATGATATATATCGACAATTTTAATCAAACAAAAAAAGGTTTTCAGTATTATAAGCTACCACCATTTCCTACCTGTTCCCGCAGTTGGGTCGCAGCACGCATACCAATAAATTCAGTTAGGTACTGATACTACTGATTTATTTTAATAATAGGTAATAGATAAGGTAGAAGTACAGCTCATTAAAAATGTGTTGTAAAAAGGGTTTTTTTGTCAAAAATGTGCAGTCTTTCCCAAAATATTGTTTGGAAATTTTTAAATGAGTGAAATACAATGCCACGATTGAGGCAAGAATGAATCAAAGTGTACATTATAGTTTTTATTCTTTTTGTATTTAATAATCTTTTAAAAACGAGATTCTTGAAAATATATATAAAGAAGTTATTGTCGTCTCGGTTTTGTTGAATGCCTTAAGTAAATAAAAAATGTATGTAGTAAATGTACATCATCTATTTTTGAAGACAATACAGAATTTTGAAAAATTTCTAATTAAGTAAGAAATAATTTGTCATAACAATTTATTTAATTGAAGTTACACTTCTTAAGGCGCATCGAGACTCTTTTTTGCTGGGTACCTACTGAAAAGTATTTACTTATCGTGGTGTTCAGATGTGACGTTTCAAATATTCGAGTAAACTCGGGGGGTTGAACGACAGAAATAAAACTATCTTTGCAAATATATAGCGCTCTCACTCTCTCAGTGGCTTACTCTACTGTATGTTTGTCTCCGTTAGATTCGTTGGATTTAAATTATATATATTTTTGGTACCCATTCCACTTATGTGCCCTTGTTTTTATTATTATTAGAATTATAAGTTTGGAAAAATATAAATATTTTCTTATTTCAAATATGTTTTTTTCCGAAACTAAATTTTTAATATTTGAAAAAAATATTTTATTCATAAAATATATTTAAATAATTTTCATTATTTAAAAATATTTGAGATTCAATTTCGTAGTTGTTTTTCAATAACGCTAAATAAGTAGGTAGGTATAACATTCAACTCGTGTGCGAAGTACATACCCTTTTTGTATTATTTTTGAATCAGTTATAAATGTTAAAATATACAAAAAATGTTTAAATAAATAATATAGAGAATACTGAATTCAATTATACTTAAAATTTGCGTTTTCTTACAATTTTTTTGGTATAACGACCATTTTCAAGTACAGTAACCTCAAACTGAATATAAAAAATCTTCTTTGATATGTAATGACGCGTTTCAATTACACCTTATTAAAATAAATAGAAAAATTTATGTAATTAAAAAAAGTTCAAAATTATCTCTAACATCTTAATCATATTAAAATATTCATTCAAACTAACTGATGCAATAAATTTTGCGTCAGTATTTATTTTATAGACATATTAATTTTAACGTTAAAATTTTATTGCCATTTGACGAATACTTTTTGAAAATTTCGACGACTCGCCCCAAACCCACCAATAAAAACTAATGTAAGAGTATACTGGTGTATTAAACATATGTATAATGTATATGTTACGGCTGATAGACGAAATGTAGTATTATGCATTTTAGCAGCAAATATACAAAACTAGCTGGTACCCGCGGCTTCAATTGCGCGGATTTTGAAACTAATTACGACTCTCTATACATGACAAAGGGTTAAATATTAAAACTTTCGTTTATTGTGCTTTTTAATCATCATAAAAAATCGCAAATATCTCGGTTAAAAATTGCAAAAACACACCCCTTATCGAAATTGGAATGTCATATTTTTTATTTTAATCGAATATTATTTTGTCCGAATTAACCTTAATATCATGAACAGTTATGAAGATAAATATATCAAAATTTTAAAAATTCCCTCTACCCATTTACGGGATGAGTTTTTGAAAATACTATTTATCTTGTAGACGTAGAGTAGGTATTTGTGTCTTGTTTCATTCAAGTGAATATAAAAAAAATATTTTACAAACTTTTCCACCCCATTGCAACACCTTAGAGGTAGAATTATTAGGGAAATGCAGAAATACATGTTTCAATATTTGTATTGTATTTATGCTTTCAATAAGTATATAATGTGTGGCAAGATAAAGACATTTTAATATTTTAAGAATAATTTACTATATTATTATTTTTTGTATATTTGAATTTACACGTTTGTTACGTCTTTTTTTATTTCAAGTTAAATAATACAATACATTTTTATTTGGGGGGTGGGAAGATATGATTCATACCTTCCCCCAAAAAATAGTATTATTTAATTTTCATTAATTTTATAGCTAATAAATGTTAGCGGGAGTGGGGTCATGATCCATATTATCTACAAAAAAATATAAAAATTGTTATATTCTGATGACAATTAAGTTTCGCATTATACAGTGTGTTGATAAAGTAAGGAACAAAATTCATAACTGTGTCATTTATTGTTTTCAAGCAAAACGCTCGGACACGTCGATTAGTATTTTTAGTTGCGGATTTTTTGACATAAGAAAATTGTATACAGGATGTCTCAAGAAGAACATACGCAGTCATAATTGATTTTTTTAAATGGAACACCCTATATATTATATCATTTTTGAATTAAACAATAAATTCTGAACACTTTTTGTACAGCATACCATATCTCTAAAATCATCGGTTTATGGAATAATGACGTTTGAAATGTGTCTCAAGATGAATATATGCAGTCATCATTGATTTTTTTTAATGGGACATCCTGTATATTATACCATTTTTGAATTGTACAGTAAATTCTGAACACTTTTTGTACAACTTACCACAGCTCTAAAATCTGTGGTTTTTGAAATAATTTTATTTCTTTTGTATATTTTATTACTAAAGTTCATTAATTTTTTATTTATTTATAACATTTTTAACGTTATTATTCCAAAAACCACTGATTTTAGAGCTATGGTATGCTGTACAAAAAGTGTTCAGAATTTATCGTATAATTCAAAAATGCCATAATATACAGGAAATTCCATTTAAAAAAATCAATGATGACTGCATATATTCATCTTGAGACACATTTCAAACGTCGTTATTACATAAACCGCTGATTTTAGAGATATAGTATGTTGTACAAAAAGTGCTCAGAAATTATTGTACAATTCAAAAATGGCATAATATATAGGGTGTTCCATTTAAAAAAATCAATGATGTCTGCATATCTTCTTCTTGAGACACGCTGTATACAATTTTTTTATGTCAAAATCCGCAACTAAAAATACTAATCGACGTGTCCGAGCGTTTTGCTTGAAAACATTAAATGACACAGTTATGAATTTTGTTCCTTACTTTATCAACATACTGTATTTCAAACATTGAAATATGATCTGTTTTACCCCGTTCTCAAAAATGCAAGGGTGCCAAACAAACATAAAAATTATAAAAACCTTTCAACGTAATATAATTGTTCCTTTACTAAATGTTATATTCAATAACCTATAAATATAAATTTATTTATTTTGTATAACTCAATGATAAATATATATATTTATCATTGAGTTATACAAAATAAATAAATTAATTGGAGGAAATGTTCGCAGAAATCTAAACTTGTATGTAGATAAGTTTTATTGCACAAAAAATATCAAACTATATAAAACTAAATTATAAAAAAATATATTTTTAAAGCTGTATATTAATGTACATTTAAATTATTCTATTGCATGAGAAACTATAAGAATGTATTAAAATACCCGAAGATTTCGATGTATATAGTAAAAAAAACTAATATAGTTTTATTGTAATACTGTTTTTTATTTTTAGTAGGTAGTAGAACAATTAATAATGAATGAATTATTATTAAGTCTTTACATACCTATAGAATTTATATATACTATATACCTTGTACTTTATGTATACAACCGCATATATATGTACCATAGGGTGGATCGAAAACAGGAAATTTTCGCAGATCGAATCGTACTTCTGCGCAAATTTTGCTACTCATTACATACATCGCCGAAGTATTAAAGACGATTTTATACATAAAACATAATTTTTTTAAGTAATTGTCATCAATGTAATATATGCGACCCGTTTTCACCAAAATCTGGCCCATAATTTTTTTAGCATTTAAAAAAATATCTTTTTGGTAAAATTATCAAAACTTTGGGCTCATTGCGTGATCTGAAGATATTAACCAGTTTCAAAAATTGTTGTGTCGTTATGCTTATATTAATGAGTAGCGACTTTTGCGCACTATTACGATTCGATCCGCGAAATTTTCCTATCCGATATTTTTTTCAAATTCGAGATTTAATCTTAGGAGTATATACTTTGAGCATGAGTATTTACTTTTGATATGAATAAAAATACTGGAGTTTATACTCAATCTTCGAGTATATACTTCCTTGCTTTGAGTATAATCTTATCTTAATTGAACCTGATTTTGCTGATTTTATACACACAAAAAAACTGTATTGGACCAAGAAAATCTTGTTTTGTATATAACGAAAACAATATTTTCTTAATATAAGAAAAGTATTCTTAATCCAACAACATTATTTCATCGTCCAAGAATACTATAGTTGGTTTAAAAATATATTTCTTATCTTAAGAAAATATTGTTTTTGTTATATACAAAACAAGGTTTACTTGGCTCAAGTAAACCTTTCTACCTGTGTAGGTACGTAGTAAGTACTCACTTATGAGTCAAATATTCATTCCGTTATAGTGTAGCGTATTGATATTCTTATTCATATAATTCTGAGCAAAAACTTTAAATTTCCTGAGGATGAGCTTATACTTACTCAGATTAATGTATACTATCTATTACCTCTTCCCCAAGTAACTTTATCAACAGCTAACCTTTTGAAATAAAAATTCGTAATGTTTCATTTTGAATACCCGGTATATACATCAACATGTACAATTATGTTAATTTAACCAGTGTTGCTAATATTATTTAAGCCGCTAATTTCCATTTTATGAGCCTGTTTACTTTACAGTTGTTATATCTATTATATCTTTTAAAATTTCAGTAATAAAATATTGTAAGTTACATATTATTGCCAAATATTTAAGTAGTCTAATGACTCCAATGAAATTTTTAATGCTAGTTAATGAAAATTTATTTAATTAAATTTTAATAAACCGCAAATAAATGCTAATTAATCTGATAATGTGAGGGGGGCGATGTTGATTCAACTCATTTTAACTGTAAGAAATTTAGTTCAAAGCTCGCTGAAGATTATTAGAATAATAATTGTACTAGGTATAGCAAGCCCCTTTTTTCACTTGGCTCTAAAAAGTTGTAACCAACATCCTTAATAATAAATAAAAATTTACTTTCTTATTTTAATCCTTAAAGGAATATTAAAAAAATATGTTACATTTTTTAATTAGTATTTTAATTGTGATAAATAAATATCTCGAAAATTTTGAAAAAAATCTGAAAAAATCATGAAAAGTAGATTAGTTCAGAATTATCAGGATTGAAAAATTCTAGCGCGATCAATTGTTAAATTGGTTTTAGAGGAAAAGTTTTAATGATAAATTTTGTCTTTAAACATTTTTCAAAATTTTCAAGTGGGGGCTGATGGCACGAAATATGAATTGTGAAATATAGCGTACACTTGACCAATGATTTTAAATTGAATTGTTTCTTATATAGTTATAGCATAGTTAATAATAATAAATAAAAAAATAAAATAAAAAATTAAGAAAACATTTTTTTTAAATGAGTTATTGAAAAAATAGATTTCCATTAAAAAAAATATGAAGTTGACCTCAAAATGATCTTGATATCTCCACTAAAGGTCAAAATTTTTAAGTCCATTGGTTTTCTCCCTCCTAACCCTGAAATTTTTGTACCTAAACATTTTCCCTGAAAAACATTAGTTTTCGAGATATTTGCTTGTCTCAATTTAAATAGACCAACCGGTACAAGGATATATGGAAAAAAATTCACACGAGACCGAAATTTTTCGAGACGAGACCAGGTTTTTTTTTACCAGACTAGATCGAGACGAGACTAGACTTATCTGGACCCTCGTCTCGTATCGAGTCCTAATATTTTCTTGTTATTTGATTTCCCTTTCGTCCTGGACACAAATACTTGTCGGGGCAGGTTTTAATAACGACCAGGTAAATGGAATCAAAACCCAAACGGTTCACACATTAAGAATGTCAGCTTATTCTACATGTTACCTATAACCCTAATTTATGGATGTTAGTTTCAGTTGCTAGAAAAGTGGGTAAAAAATTAAAATGTTTGTTAGTAACGCCGCTTTAGCTGTAGAGCGTTCACACACAGATGCACACATAAACATTTACGTTGACGATTCTGTGTTTATTTAATAGATTTCTTATCAGCTGGATTTATCCTCTTCTAATAGCTCCTTCGTGATGCTTATAAATGCTTTTTTTTACCAGGCGCCCCACATTGTTTCAACTTCAATGTAAGCTGTTTAAATTTTACAAGGTTTTCAATTTTTTAAATACATTAAATAAGATATATTTTTTTAAATAACCGATTGGAGTGCATTCCGTATCATTAAAGATGATAGAAGAATTTTATTAAATTAAAATATTCAATAGCTTACGAGTAGTTAGCATTTTAGTGTCTGGGGTACGGGGTGACCTCAGTGTGGCAGGTATGTTATTCTGGGGAAGTGGAGCAACTAAGGGTTAATTGACTCAATAGACGAAAAAGCAATTACAAAAGTTGAAACTGATTTTAAATTATGTATTTCAAAAGAATTAATTAGAAAAAATCTAAACGTTTGACACCCCTCTTTCCCTTAAAACATTACGTAATTAATGCACGTTATCTTACTATAGTTTCAATTTTATTAATAAAGAGAATTTAATAACGATTTTTTTATCTTATAATTTAGAAATATGAACTGGGTGGAGAGTTGGACAACCCATTAGTCCGGAGTTACAATCGATGGTCTCCAGTTGAGGAAGGTGTAACACTAGCTTGGAGGGATGTCTCCGTCTACGCCAAAGTACAGGGAAATCAACAGTTCAAGAAAATTATCAGCAATGGTGAGTAGAAATGTATTTACTTACTTTTTTACTAAATAACTAACATATACATATTGTGGTTGGCAATGTTGACATTGACTGTTACAATTTTTGTATAAATTAATATTGGCATATACTAACTATCATATAAAACATGTTTTTATTCTAACTATAATTTATAAATAAAACTAAAATAAGTGATTTGCAAATTTCACATGTACAAAAACCTTTGTCTTTTTGCGATGGTGATAAACAAGGTTGATAAAAACACAAAATAAATAATCGACACGAAGCGTTTTAGTGATGGTGTCGTGTTTACTAAGGTGGCCATTAATTTTATTATTTTAGAATTTCTTTAAGGTCACCCCCCAAATTTCTTAAAAGTAAGAAAAAAATAATGTATACAAAATTTTAAAGTGATTGGATATTTTTAACAGGTGCCACCGAGTGCTCGAATATTAACACGTAAAATGCATTTGTTTTTTTTAAATTTTTCTTTATACAACTGTATCTTTCTGAAAATTTAATGGATTTTGATGTACTAAAACGCATTTTAAAGCTGACACTTTCTAGTGACTGTACCTTTTATTCGATTTTTTTTCGCTTACCACTTCTTCTCGAGAGATTTCAGAAAAGTGAAAGAAGCCTAAAGTTTAATAATTCAGGATAATTAAAATTGGCGTGCCAAACTTCAACAGTAGGTTGAAGGAATTATTTTCAGAAAAAAACTTTATTTAAACATATGTCCGAAAATTTTTCGTAACAGAATTAAATGTGTAATGATTTAATTATAAAAATAATATGAACTTGCATATCTGCATGATACCTAAATAGAGCATATCTCTTATAAATATAAAGCTATTTTACTTCATATTTTGTCGTATTAAGCAATAAATTTTACATTTTACTGCTAATATGTATATGCAAAATGTCGTTTTTGATAGTATTTTTTTAGAATGCACAAAGTATAAATGATAAAAACCGGTCGTGCGGTAATATTTATTATTAAAACATCTAAATTAATGATAATTTATTATTGTTTATTTTTTAGATGTCTGTTATTTTGCGTAAAAGAGGCGAAACTATTAATAAGCTTTATGCATATGCATAATAGCTACAGACAACTAAATGTAAGATGGAGTATTTATTTTTGTAAATTTATAATTTATTATACCTACATGCACTGTATAAAGAGATAAAATTTTATTAATACGCTAACTTTTGCTTGCAAAGACTAAATGATTTGCATTTATTAATTTATTTTAATCGGCTTATGAGAACTACTATACCTATTTTTATGAAGTCTTCAGTTCAAATAAGTGTTTGAAGAAATTAATTAAATACGTCGAAAACTCTGATTTTCGTACGAATATTGTAACTTAATTAGGAGCTACAGAACCGATAAATGAAAAAAAAACTGCATTAAAATCGGATTAGTGGTTATCGAGACAGAAAATTTAAGGAATTTATTTTGAAAATGAAAAATCGGCCAAGACACACGAATGTGTGTCATAATGGTTCTAAAGTATGTACTACGTGGACTGTTTGGAGTCACTTACAGATGCATTTTTTAGTGAAAAATCAATTAAAAATTGTAGTTACCATTTTTTCTAATTGTTGGATCAATAGTTACCGAGTAATAGGGGAGGGGGTAATTTACTGCTTAGAACCCCTTACAGGCACCATTTTTGAGTTAGAAAAAAATAAAGTCAAATTCTACTTATTGAGATTTACATTTTCACACCTTGGTATGAAAAAAAATTGCCTTGCTTTAGCTCTCTAGCTCCTCTGAAAAAATATCTATTCAAATTTCGTTTGCTTTTTTTTACTAGAGAGTATTACTTTACATAGGTATTCAGTAAAAGTTTCAAGTTTCTAACCTTTTATAGCTTACGAGATACATATTTTGCTTCGAATGAAAAAGACAGATGGACGGAAGGACAATAAACATTAAAAAAGAAAACGATCAGCAAAAAATAATCAGTCAGAGCCTGATCTAAGATTAAAGCCGCTCTAAACTGATATGTTTGTAAGGTCCCCCGATTGTTTGTGGACAAATGCAGTTCTAATTGACAGATTTATTTGCAAATAGGCCACAGAGATATAAATATAATATATAATTATAAATGGGATATAAATTATCGAAATTTGAATTTTTTATATTATAAAATGATATTATATCACCTTTTTTAAGCATGAATAGGGATGCTAACCGCAAAAAAAATTGGTTCGGTTTTGGTTTGTGGTTCACAGAGCTTCAGTTTCTGTTTGATTGTTGTTATGTGTTATCTGGATATTTGCGCATTTGAATGTATTTATTAATGTATTAAAGCGTTGTGTTAAAAATAGCATAAGAATTTATTTTGAAATTCAATTAATAACAATTTAATTAAACTCTATAGCAAGGTGATTATTTTCGCGCGCTCTATTTCAGTAAATAATAATACTTTACAATTTTTTAAAATATGATTGTTTGATATTTTTTATCAATTTTAAGATTTATAATTACCTATTTTATCCTAAAGCTGATAGTGCTGGTATTATATAGAATTCTATAATTTACAGTTTCAATATTTTATGAATTTAGGTGAATAATTTGTTGATATTAATCCGGGTAAGATCGGGTCCGATGCCCTAAGTATATCATTTTTCAGTGTTTATAATTAAATTTTTGTTATTATTTTTTCAGTGTCCGGTGCTGTTAAACCTGGAAATCTAGTCGCTCTTATGGGGTCAAGGTAGTATAATATTATAACTTAACAATTGCTAAAATTAAACAATCTAAAAGAACCATGAACTATAAATATTTTATATTTTTTTGACTTTTTATAATATTTCTGTTTTTATAAAATCTGATAGATATTTATTTTGATTTTATTTATTTTTACAGTGGAGCCGGAAAGAGTACTCTTATGTCAGCGCTTGCCTATCGTACACCATGTAAGTAACAATAAGTCCTGAAAAGATTCTGTATGTTTTATTTTCAATCGAAAATGATATAATATTTGAAAGGTAAACGGGAAAAAGGGGAAAAGCATGCTAAATTCCGTAAAATAAAATTTGAAAGATATCATTTTTAAATGATATCTTAAAACAGCGATAACTCGAAACTAGAAATTTTTACTTGGCCTTTTTTTCCCGCGTACCCTTAATTTGAAATATATGAAATATTATCTAAGAGATCCTGTATGCACTTAATAAGTATTTAATAAACAAATGCCGATTTAAACATGATAGATTTAACATAAAAATTTAGCACAACAATATTTAAATTAACTTAAGTTGTGACGTTTTTCAAGTAATAAATATTCAATTATAATTGAGGAAACGCTAAAAATAGAAATAAATAAAACATTCTAGACATAGATAACAATATTTTAATTAGGATGGGCCTGTATTTAATGTGATATTAAAAAATACAGAAATCAATTTAAAGCAGTTAGTATTTCATTCAATGAAATTTAATGTTTAAATTAGATAATTATTTACACGTTTAAGTTTTGTTTGCATATAATTAAAAAAGCTGCCGTGTGATTTTCTTATACATAACTGTACAAGTAATCTTTCTGTTAACTGATATAATATACCTATATAAATAAATGGGACATAAATTATAAAAAATAACATCGACAACATTTTTTTGTAATGAATTATTTCAGATTTAATTAAATAATCGATTATTTAAAAAAATTATAAATGTATCGATTGATTCATTTTAACAACAGCTATACACCATGTTTTATATTATACATTTAGGGTGGGTCAATTATTTTCACACCATGGGCAACTCGCGATTCTGGTACTATGGGCCATAACAAGTATTTTTGCCAATGGAACCATACCTGTAAAATCATTTTCGAGCCTGCCGAAATTTGTCTGAAGATATTTTCCAAAATACTCAAAAATCGATGTATTTAGTGCATTTCGAATGTACAAAAAAATTATTGAAAATGTGTATACGGGGGTTTTTTGGGTCGGGAAATCCATTTTTCACATTTATTTTTATTTTTGACTGCCGCCAGGGGGCGTTTTTGTGCATTTTTGTGGATTTTTTCACCTTTTTGGGGGAAAATTTACGAAATTATTGCACAAATCGACGAATCTTTGACATTCCCATATTTAAAACAGCCCAAAATGTTCAGCACTGATAATTAGGTGGGGTACCCATACACGACCTACATCGATTTCATTCAATTTAAGTCGACAAATTCGTAAATAAAAAAAATATATCGAATTTGTTGACTTAAGTTGAATGAAATCGATATAAGTCGTGTATGGGTACCCCACCTAATTATCAGTGCTAAACATTTTGGGCTATTTTAACCCTCGGAGCCTATTATGGGTCAATTTGACCCATACACCGACTTTGATCGTGAATAACGCTCAGGTATTTTAAAAAGGGGGGTACCACAGCCTTACAGGTATAGTTCGAACTCTTGACTATATGTTTCGACAGTTTCTGTAGGCTGCGGAACCATTAGTCGTCGTTGAGAAGCTATCAAAGACGGAGCAGGGTCTGGATGACCCATGTGTGTACTAGTTGTCGTATCAAAGAAAATAAATAATGGCTTATAATTTACGTTCGCGTGTCTGCGACGCTTAATTACGAGACAAATATTGGTGAGAAAGATAAACCCGAAGTAAAATCTCGTATCGGTGCGACTAGGGGCGGATCGTGAATTGTGGGGCTCCTGGGCTAATACTACTCAGGGGCCTACCTTATGATTTTTTTTAAATTTAAATATTTTATTTCTTCACAATATTGTTCTCAATGGAGGCTGGGGGCCTTTTGTATCTACGCGGTCCTGGGCTGCAGCCTAAAAAGCCATTAAGTAGATCCGCCCTTGCGACGGGCTTCTCTTAGTCCCGGGCACCTAGATTAGATCCCTGCCAGACCCCATATTAGTAACTGAATTATGAATGAAGAATTATAATAATAATTGATAAACTTAATATAAAACTAAGGTAACTTAATTTCTTTACGAAACAAGTTTCCGTTGATAAATATATGTAGATATATATGCATTAATATTTCTTGTTACATACTTACCAATTACCTGCTTTACATATTTTTCCAATTATATTATATGCAATGCACTAAATTCCAATAAAAATAATATCTTTTTCATTCTCGACCTGTCTTAAAGTTGGAAACTAACTTTAAATAATAATGTAATTTTTATATAACCAGTTTTTATTCACAAAATATATATGTTGTTATATATCCAGGCGGAACGACAGTGGAAGGAGACATTTTAATCAATGGAAGACCGATTGGAGACTTCATGAGAAACCTTAGCGGATTCATGCACCAAGATGATCTATTCGTAGGATCTTTGACTGTTCTGGAGCACATGAACTTCATGGTAGTTTTTTATTTTAATTTATAAGTCATCGGGTGTAGTCTCTTAATTAGTCATGATAGGGTTAAGTATTAAATAATTATTCTGAGTGTCTGTAAATATCATAACCCGACTTACGGCTTTCAACTTACGTCGCTTCTCATACAATAGCGTCTCGTAAATTTTTTGAGCGGGTGGGTGTGTCTGGCATTTATAAGAAAGGGTATGATTGCAAAAATATAATACTAGCTGATAGGGCTCAGTGTTACCAGAGGATAAAAAATATAAATATTCATTGCTCACCTGTTTCGAGTGAAAGTAGGGTTCTTAGATTTCAAGGAACACGTTGGTTTATGTTTCATCAAAATTGGCCCAGTAGTATTTGAGATTACTTCATTACTTATAAGCCTTGTTTCACACATACGCAGTTCCATTCGGTTCGGTTCGTTTTCGGTTTCAGCCGAAAACGAATCAAACCCTTTCACACATACACGGTTCTCATACGGTTCATATTAGGTTTTATTTTTTTCCGTAAACTCAGTAGTTATCATGGAGAGAAAGCAAGTTGTTGCCATGTTGTTTCTCTATAAAAAAATTAAAAAATGAAGGAGGAATACTAGAATTCATTGCGAGCACCCTCTCATCACTTTAAAGCAGGAATTTGGAGCATTCTACACTATTTTCTCGAAGCTAAAGAGCATGAAGACGATCCACATCAACATCTAGAAAACCGCTCATTTTATTAGAAAATCCGCGACAAAACTTAAAAAAAATAACACTCCCTATCAGGTTAAAACCGAAACTAAACCGAGTATGTGTGAACGCGTTCATTGCTTTGTGTTCCCTGGACACGAATTGAAACCTGATGAAATCTGTCCGTGTGGAGGGAGTATTCAGTTCTGTACGGTTTCTATTAGGTACCGTATACAAACTGAATCATCGTTTCACACTTGTCGGCAGCGACTGAAAACGAACCGAAAACGAACCGAACCGAATGAAACCGTATATGTGTGAAATAGGCCTTACGGTCAAACACACACATAATTTATCTCTTTATATTTTATATATTAGAATAATATATTAGAGGGCTAGGTCCCTCTGCTCCCCTCGCCCTCTACTGATGGTTACGTCGGTTAGGTTGCAGAATATTGTAATACATTTATAGTTATATTAATCCACAAAAAATCTTGTAGAAATACATAAAAAAATATTGCTTGTCAAATTTTAATGGCATTTTCGATATTGTGTTTGGTAGTGAAATTAATACGAAATATTGATTTTTGCTTAATGTTTTAGGCAAGACTAAAATTGGATAGAAGGACTTCAATTCGAGATCGTAAAAGAAAAGTTGAAAGCCTATTGAAAACCTTAGGTCTTTGGCATTGTATACACACAAGGATTGGTGAAACTGGAGATGCTAAAGTCTTATCAGGGGGAGAAAAGAAACGACTAGCCTTTGCTGCTGAGGTAAAAAAATTATTTGTTATTTATAACTTATTTCAAACTTACAAGATCTTTCCAAAAACTGATTTATATAATTTATCACAAATAATTTTGATTTCAATTTAATATAAAATTTTTTAGTATTTTAATTCTACCAACAGATGTTAACAAATCCACCTATACTCTTCTGCGACGAGCCAACGACGGGTCTGGACTCATTTTCTGCTCAAAAACTCGTACATATGATGAACCTAATGGCTAGCAAAGGTAAAACTATTATCTGCACTATCCATCAGCCATCTTCGGAACTCTTTGCGATGTTCAATCAATTAATTCTAGTAGCTGATGGAAGAGTAGCATTTGTAGGAACGTCTGAGCAGGCTTTGGACTTTTTTAAAACGTGAGTTAATTTAAAATTTAATAAATACACAAAAAAATAGACCGAAAATAGAACAGACTACCAAGTTTAACCCTCAGACCGAAACCTATTCCAATAACCTTCGGACCGACACATGGTGTCTGGCTGGACCCTTATGCATTTACATGCATTTATATGGTAATTTAACATACCTTTAAACTCATTTATATCACAAGTAGGCAAATATTTTTAATTCATTATCTATCTCAGAGGTTTCGGCATATGTTTTTCTACATGTGAACGAAAAAAAATTTAAAACGTTTTTGGATTATGAAAAAAAAAACTGTTTTTCTTTTTCGTTTTTTTTTTTGTATTTTATTTTAAGTTATTTAATAAGGTGGGTTACAAAACATTTTTCCCACCGGATCGAATGAGATCAATTACAACCTTTCATCTGTGACATATAATAGTAAGAAAAAAGTAGAAAAAAGCCAGGTAGAATGACAAAAATATATCACATTCTATACGTTTTCCATGCAAAATGTATAGGGGTCCAGCCAGACACCATGTGTCAGTCCGAAGGTGTACTTTTTTGATGTCCTTATAGCAATCCTCTCTAAGGACTTTTCGTGATAATTGTTTTATAAATCGATAGCCAATAAAATTTTAGGAAGCTACCTGGAAGTACAAGTCGCTAGCTTAATTGAATCGGTGAGTGAAAGAACAATATATCTCCAAAATGGTCATTTTGAGAAAAACGAAAAAAACTGTTTTAAAGGAGAACTATGGGTTATTTGGTCTAATTATGTATTGTGATATTATAGATCTTATGTTAACCGATAATAATACGTACATAAATAAATTTAAAAAAAAATTGCAAAAAAAGATATTTGAAAAATAAAGACCTGCAGTTATACTGTTCTTTCACTCAATTAAAAAAAAATATGCAAATTTTTTTTATTGCTTCATTTTCGGCTTTATTGGTTATTTTACAAAAAAAAATACTTGTAATTTTTACTCAGAATCTTCATTTTTGACTTTCCAAGAAATAAAATTCGAGGATTTCGTCAGAAAAGTAAAGTAAAAGTTTCTTCAAATCGGCTTTTCTTTACGTTAATAGGAACAGCTTCTGGATGTGCCTTTTCTAATGGTAATTGCGGATTGGCATTATGTTTGATCAGTCTAAAATTCACTCAGCCGAAAATTGAACCACCCCCCGTCGCACGTACGATGTTGGTCGATGTATTATTATTTCGCTATGTGATAGAGCTATGAATTTTAAACATTTTGCCTATCTCAGTTAAAATTGCCATTTTTGGCACTTGTATTGTTCTTTCACTCACCGATTAAATTAGAAATATATTTAATTTACGATTGAAAACGAAAAAGGTCTGGCTGGACCCGGGTGTCGGTCCGAGGGTTAAGTTAACTTGAGGTATGCTATACAGCGTATAGTATGTACATATGTTTATTGGAATATGCTGTTCTAGGTAAGTTGTTCGAAAGTAATTTGTTCGAAGGTAATTTGTTCGAAGGAATTTTGTTCGAATGGAAATTTATTCGAATTTTTAAAATATAATTTAACTGTTAAAATTCTGTCAAATAAAATACACGTAATATATCCTACAGTTCGTTGTGGTGGACATTGAATCCATGTTAACCTCAACCTTACCAAGACTAACCAAATTTCTTTCAACCCAATATATGGCCCTAACTAAAACGGAGATTGAATTCCCGCTTTTAAACTAAACAAACCTCTTTCCCCTAATATATTGCCCTAACCAAGGATATTCACATAAATTTATTTGTTAATATTTAAATTTAAAAATTATTTATTTCCTATAATCTCCCTAATACGGCCTTGGCCTAATTATTTAATGTAATTTATTTATTTAACTACTATACTACCATAACACTTTTGTAGTCTAAAATTGTGTAAGTTTTTGTTTTATATTTTCTAATAACATTTGTAAAAAAATAATACGCCCCTGAGCTAATTATTAGTAATTAATAACAAATCAATTAAACGTATATGTTTTTAATTTACACGTGTCAAATATATAAGATTTTCCTAGTCTACATTTTGTCACTTATATTTTTTTTAAATATTTTAAAAATTCGAACAAATTTCCGTTCGATCAAATGTTGTCCGAACGAATTTCCTTTCGAACAAAATTACTTCGAACAAATTTCCTTCGAACAAATTACATTCGAACAACTTTCCGGATACGGAAATATGCCACATTCTGTGATTATAGATGAGATCGTAAGGGTTTGAGCTACTTGAAAATTCGTGCATGACATCACAATGATAGCTGTAAAATATGGCCGTTAAAAGTTTCCTAAAAGGACTGTATCCCAACTTCTATTAGTTCGATTTTAGTTAATTTTTTTGTTCGACAGTTCTTATTGTAAAGAAATTAATACTCTACTTTTTTTAAGAGTTCATATTTTTTGAAAATCTATTATTTTTTGCAAACTTTATAATTCAAATAATTGTAGGAATGGATATACTTGTCCTGAAAACTACAACCCAGCGGATTTTTTCATTCATACGTTGGCGATAACTCCGGGCTCGGAGCAAACTAGCAGGCATGCGATTAAGAGAATCTGTGACCAATTCGCTGTCAGTGATGCGGCTAGAGAGATAGATCTAGTGGTGCAATATGAGTTTCATATGGGCTCATCCATTGATGTGAGTATAGTAATATAATAATCTACTGATCGTCAATTTTTTCAAGCTCTCATGGGTCATGGGACTTTTTCATACGTAAAACATAAATGTGGTGATTCCTGAAAGAGAATTTAATCCCCCTCCAGATGAAACGCAATTTTGGAAAAATTAAAGGATTTTAATATAAAATGCAATGTTTTTATTTTATTTAACCACTATTTTTTACAAAAGGCATTACATTTAACTTATTAAAGATTTTTTATTTATTAAAATAATCATTTAGCTTATCTTTATCCATAGAAATAAATCAATTTTTATTGATATATAAAAATGATTATATTATTGTCAGGGAAGAATTTATTAAATTAAAATTTTTATTGAGATAACGAAGCAGTGGTGAAGCTAAGAATTTCAGTTTCTTAAAAAAAAAAGAATTTTCTAAAGTTTATTAATTGACAATATGGATATTCCAAAATGGAATTAATGTTATTTTATAAAAGTTTAAATTTTGAGGCGCCGCGCGCGCGCCGTAAATATACCAACTCACTTTGGTTAGAGAGTTAATTAATTATATATAATTATAAAATAAGGATGACTTTTTGGAATTTTCGACCTCTCCTCCTCTTCTTCAAAGTCTTATGTAATTAAGGGATTGGATACTATAGCAATAATATATATAACATTTTGTTATTTTCAGTTTTCGGCATACAATTCCTTAACAAACTAGTAAGTACAAAATAATAAAAATAAAAATATATACAAAATATAAACAAAAAATATTTAATCTACTCCTAATTTCAGCAAAAAACCATTTTGGTGGACTGTATTATTTTGGTTGACATACCGGTGCATTTTACAAGTAATTAGGAACCCGGCAGTGCAAGCTTTACGCATTATTCAGAAGGCTGTAAGTTTAACAGAGTTGTACTAGTATTTTCTACACGAACTAGAGTGTCGCCTTAAAATTAATTGAAACCATTTTTAGGCCATAGCTTTAATGGTGAGTCTGTGCTATTTGGGTACAGTGATGACAACTCAAACTGGAATCCAGTCAATCCAAGGCGCGATATTTCTGTTTGTTACCGAGAATACATTCACACCGATGTATTCAGTATTGGCATTGTTTCCTCAAGAGCTTCCGCTGTTCTTGAGAGAGTACCATTCCGGGTTGTACAATACAGGTGTTTATTATGTATCTAAGATGATTGCTTTGGTGAGGGAATTTTTACATCAATTGAGAATGGATGATATTATAATGTTTTTCTTAACTTTCAGTTCCCAGGATTAGTCGTTGAACCGGCTTTGTTTGTAATAATATGCTACTGGATATCTGGATTACGAAACACTTTATACGCGTTCACAATGACGATATTGGCTACAATTTTGACGATGAACGTGTCCACAGCTTGTGGTAAGATTATTTTTATACCATTTTTCAATATCTTTGTTGTATATTGTTCTAATAAACGTAATAATTGTTTTAGGTGTGTTTTTCTCAAATGCTTTTGAGTCTGTTCCTGCAGCTATGTCATATTTGGTCCCGTTTGATAATGTTTTAATGATTACTTCTGGGGTGTTTATAAAAATAAGGTAAGCACGTAAATCTTAGTTTTTTTTAAATATCTCGAAAATGACACGAAAATTTTATAGATTCATTTTTGTAGAGTACCTATTATATTTTCTTTAGGAATTGTCGGAACTTTTTTTTTGTTGGATATTTAACGGTATTGATTAGAAATTCTAAAATGCTGTTAAAAGTATAGTATACCATAATATGCAATTGCTTTTTTACGTGAAATACGTTAGTATTTTAATAAGAAACCTACTTTGTTTGTCACGTGATTACAATCATGTCTGTCAATGGTGTGATGTCATAATATTACTAAAAAGGCAGTTTTTGAAGCAGTAAGCATTCGAGTTTATTAAACATTTTCGATAATTAACGGGTGAAAACAAATGTATTCTGGATTCTAAAAAAATACTCAAAAAATCAAATATTCACTTATAAAATTTGTAGTACTCGTTTCGGCTTCTGAGTTTTGTTATGTAACGATACTAGTTTTATGATCTATAATGCGTTTTTTACATAATTTATTTATTTATTTTCAGTTCCTTACCGAGTTTTCTTAGTTGGATAAAGTATTTGTCGTGGTTGATGTATTCAAATGAAGCTATGACAATTGTACAATGGGAAGGCATCACAAATATAAGTAAGGAAACGTTTGTAACGATTAGAAATATTATTTATTTAAAATAGTTATTCGAAATATACTTAAACAATGAATGAAAAGTTATTTATTGAATATAAAAACTAATTTATAATATTTTGTTACAGCTTGCGAAGCTCCTAGTCCTGATATTCCATGCATCTTTGAAGGTCAAGAGGTTCTAGACAAATATAGTTTTTCTTCAAGTCATTTATTTGATAACTATTTAGCTATGATAATTTTGTATATTATTTTCCATATTTTAGGGTTCCTTTGTCTCTTAAGAAGGGCAAAAAGACGTTAATATTAAGTTGAAATACAATAATTGTATATTGTAGAGTGAATTCTAAGTGCCATATTATTCATTGTTGTTAATATATTTCTTAATAAAGTATTTATGAATATTGTTTATTTTATTTATATTTTGTAATACGAAGAAAATCTAGTAACGATATCCATTAAATATAGAAAGTGGCTATTTGCACGTACCGTATGTGCATGCAATTGGCTATTTGCACATACTGTTTATGTATCTAATTAGGTTAGGTTGTTAAGTTAGGGTAGGTTAGTTTACGTTAAGTTTGTGGTATGTATAAATAGCCAATTGCAAGCACAATGCACATGCGGTATCCAGGGCCGTAACTACCACCGGTGCAGCCGGGGCAATGCCTTGGGGCCCCCGAGCAGTGTAAAAATGGCTACAGTGAATAAGATATACAGGGTGATTTACAACTAGTGTAAAAAAAATTAATAGTAGATCGAGGACGGTATTTAATCAAAAAAGTTTGTATGAACATGTATCCGAAAATTCTTTGCGAGGGAGCTTCAGCCTTTCAAAGATTTTACTCAAAATTAGTGTTTATTTAACAACTAGAGAGCCATTTATATACTAAAGTAATCAAATTTGATACTCAATCTACCATTAATACGTGTCATCGATTTCCAGTATCAAACATTAATAATTTAGGCCAGGGGTGTATGGGCTCAATGGGCTCACCGATTTTTATCAAGTATTTTTTTGTTCTTTAATATTTTCCTGAGTTAGTTACTTGTAGAAGATTATATGACACAAAACACATAAAAATATAAAATATTAATTTATTATAAGACCTACTGTTTTTGAGTAATATTGAGAAAAAGAAAGTATTACAGAATTTTACTTAATACGGATGCTTCAAATTATACAAAGTAAATTTATATTCTTGTTCTATGATTAAAAATAAGATAAAAAGTTAATATACATATACTTCTTAGACTGCATTTTTATTAACAAATAGTCATTTATAGTTTCATTTTTAACATGATTTTTTAACGGTTAGGTATACTGCAAGGCTATGATGACAAGAATTTGGAGTTTGTTTTTACTATTTTTTTTCTTATTTTTAATCATAGAACAAGAATGTAAATTTATTTTGGGTATTTTGAAGCATCCGTATTTAGTACAATTCTGCAGTACTTTATTTTTATCAATATTTCTCGAAAACGTTGGTCCTATAATAAATGACCAAATTATATTTTAGTGTGTTTTGTGTCATATAATCTTTCACAAGTACCCAACTCAGGAAAATAAAAAAGAACAAAAAAATACTTGATAAAAATGGGTGGGCCAACTGGCCTCATACACCCTTGGTCTAAATTACTATTGTTTGATAGTGAAAATCGATAACACTTATTAATACTAAACCGGTTATCAATTTTCATAACTGTATCACTGAAGGTTCTCTAGTTATTAAATAAACACTAATTTTAAGCAAAATCTTTGAAAGGCTGTAGCTCCCTTACGAAGAATTTTCGGACAATGTTCACACAAGGTTTTTTGCTGAAAATAACATCCTCGATCTGCTGTTAAATTTTTTTACACTAGTTGTAAATCACTCTGTATAGTAAAAAGAGTTCAACGAAAAAAAAAGGTATTCAGTTTTTATTTTCCGAGGGCCCCTTCACACACACTCTACCCCGAGCCCCTCGAGCTTCTAGTTACGGCACTGGCGGTACCTATGTGCAAATAGCCCCATCTTTGAATATAACCACATTCTAGTACATATTGAACTATCGTATGTGGTTTAGCAGAGATCAAAACCAAACTTACAGGGTTCGAAATTCAATACTTACAAAATCAAGCATGTGCTGCCACCACGTGTTGACTAGCGTAATCCGTTTGACAGTTCTGATCAACAATGTTAAACTTGTTACAGGTTAAATTGTTATGGTATTAAATAATTTTAATGTATACCGATGTATTGTGTAATAAAAATAAGACTCAATATGTTTATTTAACGCGTACTACCTGGTATTATTGAATGTCGTTTTATAAAATTGTGATATTATCGTGTTTTAACCTGAGTTAAAGTGAAAGTGTATTATGATCGATAAACCCTTTCATTTTCAATTGAAGATGTATGATATGTAGGACTGTCCGGTGCATTCATGTAGCTTTTTGTAATTCAATGCCTTTTTAAAAGATAAAAAAATTAAATTATGCCGGTCCACCTCCAACACATGCGCATTATCGCTACGTCCGTGAACTGTCATGGAACCTAGCCAATGTATATCATCTTATTAGGGCAAAAAAACGTGATTTTTTGAGTGATTGACTTACCGTCGCGGTTTGATACCTTCGTTGTATAAGTGTCTGTGCTTGTAGTTCCGATTTCTAAAGTGACTGGGCCCCTAGGACCCTTCTGGTGACGTGAGAAAATAAAAATTCCAGGCATTATACATACACATAACACAACTCCTGTGCTACACTGTTATTTTTGCAATGAAAACGTCATTTCACACGGTATGTTTATATGTTGTTTTTTATCCTACATGTATAGATGATGAATGATTTTAACTTATTAATCACATGCTTCTTGAAGCATGTGATTGTTTTACGCCATGATAGTTAATTGTTGTAATTATAATAACAATGTAAATATTTAAAATTTTAATTGTTGTTATTTCTTTAAATGTTTTATTGATGATTTTGATACATAATAATATCATTTGCGTACATATTTAGTTGTAGTTGTATAAATATGAAAATATGTTATTTTCTTTCTCTGTTCGTTAATTTTAACGTAACAAGGACACGCGAATTTTGAATATATATTACCTGCTTGTTTAGGATTCGTTTGTAGTAGGTATAATAATGAATATTAATTTTTACGAATATCGATTTTTACTTTCTTATACCAATGTATATGAAATATACATATAGTATAAGTAAGTATAGTAAACGCGATTTTTTTCGAAATCCGGATTTTGATGGAATTATTAATTTTGACCTTCCCTGAATCCATTCTGACTATTTTCGCCATGATGTCTGTGTGTCTGTCTGTCTGTCTGTCTGTCGGTCTGTCGGTCTGTCGGTCTGTCTGTAGACGCTGTAACTCAAATACGACAAATCGTAGAAAGGTGGAATTTTATACTTAAGATTGATTTTTGCCTGGGAAGAAAACCTCCTATTTTTGAAAACGATCATTCAACCGGAAACGGATGTTTACCTACATCGATTTTTGAATTTTTCGAAATACACTGAAACAGTGCGAATTAGAGAAAAATGGCCAAGTTCAAAATTGTAGGTAATATTATTATCTATAATTTATGTTCTATTCATTTTTTTGAAAAAAACAAATTTAATTTTTTTTTTTTTTTACTAAGTATTCGATTTTAAGTACATTTCAAATGGTTCATAACAGAGAAGAAATATCTGCCATGAGTGTCATGGGACTTTCTTATACGTATTACAGAGACTGTACGTGTTTGCCATAGGTACCATGGGCCTTTCTTATACGTAATACTGAGAATAAACACTGTATACTCTAATTCATTTAGTTTGCAGTAGTCGTCGTGCGACTTGACGGTATTAGTCGTGATCCGTACGGTCAAAGCACCCAGCAACCAGTATAGATTATTCTAAATAATGATTTTAAAAAAAATATTTCTGGCTAAATCATAAGTGTTGGAAAAAAATGTATGGGGAATAAATTATAGATAATAACATACTCGACATTTTTTATCTAAAACATTTTTGTCTTATTTCAAAAAATTCAAAAAATTACATGAGTAAACATCCGTTTCCGGTTTAGTGATCATTTTAAAAATAAGGTGGTTGTCTTCCCAGATGAAAGATTATTATAAATATAAAATTACACCCTTCCATCATCAGTCGTTTATGAGTTATGGGTATTTTTACTTTCTTATACCAATGTATATGAAATATACATATAGTATAAGTAAGTATAGTAAACGCGATTTTTTTCGAAATCCGGATTTTGATGGAATTATTAATTTTGACCTTCCCTGAATCCATTCTGACTATTTTCGCCATGATGTCTGTGTGTCTGTCTGTCTGTCTGTCGGTCTGTCGGTCTGTCGGTCTGTCTGTAGACGCTGTAACTCAAATACGACAAATCGTAGAAAGGTGGAATTTTATACTTAAGATTGATTTTTGCCTGGGAAGAAAACCTCCTATTTTTGAAAACGATCATTCAACCGGAAACGGATGTTTACCTACATCGATTTTTGAATTTTTCGAAATACACTGAAACAGTGCGAATTAGAGAAAAATGGCCAAGTTCAAAATTGTAGGTAATATTATTATCTATAATTTATGTTCTATTCATTTTTTTGAAAAAAACAAATTTAATTTTTTTTTTTTTTTACTAAGTATTCGATTTTAAGTACATTTCAAATGGTTCATAACAGAGAAGAAATATCTGCCATGAGTGTCATGGGACTTTCTTATACGTATTACAGAGACTGTACGTGTTTGCCATAGGTACCATGGGCCTTTCTTATACGTAATACTGAGAATAAACACTGTATACTCTAATTCATTTAGTTTGCAGTAGTCGTCGTGCGACTTGACGGTATTAGTCGTGATCCGTACGGTCAAAGCACCCAGCAACCAGTATAGATTATTCTAAATAATGATTTTAAAAAAAATATTTCTGGCTAAATCATAAGTGTTGGAAAAAAATGTATGGGGAATAAATTATAGATAATAACATACTCGACATTTTTTATCTAAAACATTTTTGTCTTATTTCAAAAAATTCAAAAAATTACATGAGTAAACATCCGTTTCCGGTTTAGTGATCATTTTAAAAATAAGGTGGTTGTCTTCCCAGATGAAAGATTATTATAAATATAAAATTACACCCTTCCATCATCAGTCGTTTATGAGTTATGGGTATTTTTACTTTCTTATACCAATGTATATGAAATATACATATAGTATAAGTAAGTATAGTAAACGCGATTTTTTTCGAAATCCGGATTTTGATGGAATTATTAATTTTGACCTTCCCTGAATCCATTCTGACTATTTTCGCCATGATGTCTGTGTGTCTGTCTGTCTGTCTGTCGGTCTGTCGGTCTGTCGGTCTGTCGGTCTGTCTGTAGACGCTGTAACTCAAATACGACAAATCGTAGAAAGGTGGAATTTTATACTTAAGATTGATTTTTGCCTGGGAAGAAAACCTCCTATTTTTGAAAACGATCATTCAACCGGAAACGGATGTTTACCTACATCGATTTTTGAATTTTTCGAAATACACTGAAACAGTGCGAATTAGAGAAAAATGGCCAAGTTCAAAATTGTAGGTAATATTATTATCTATAATTTATGTTCTATTCATTTTTTTGAAAAAAACAAATTTAATTTTTTTTTTTTTTTACTAAGTATTCGATTTTAAGTACATTTCAAATGGTTCATAACAGAGAAGAAATATCTGCCATGAGTGTCATGGGACTTTCTTATACGTATTACAGAGACTGTACGTGTTTGCCATAGGTACCATGGGCCTTTCTTATACGTAATACTGAGAATAAACACTGTATACTCTAATTCATTTAGTTTGCAGTAGTCGTCGTGCGACTTGACGGTATTAGTCGTGATCCGTACGGTCAAAGCACCCAGCAACCAGTATAGATTATTCTAAATAATGATTTTAAAAAAAATATTTCTGGCTAAATCATAAGTGTTGGAAAAAAATGTATGGGGAATAAATTATAGATAATAACATACTCGACATTTTTTATCTAAAACATTTTTGTCTTATTTCAAAAAATTCAAAAAATTACATGAGTAAACATCCGTTTCCATTTTATTGTTAGTAATTATGTTAAACAAAATTCGTTCGATACATAATGTATAAAATAATATTTCTATAGTTTATGTCTCATTCATTTTACTCTATCTTTTATTAGTTTGTCAGAAATATCCTTCACTAAAATAAAAATCACGTACACTGTTCACTGTCATTATTACGTATAAGAAAGTCCTGTGGCACACGGCAGATTATTATATTTAAAGCATGCTTGTATTTATTTTTAAATAGGTTACTTTTATACTAAATGTAATCCTTTTACTAGTTTATTATTGATAAAAACTATTATACATTATTATTATTATTATGATTTTGTTCTATGTATATCATAAATAGGTTAGTTTATACTAGAATACCTACATACATAATTTTATATATACATTATACATAAAATATAATAATATGTATGGTATATTAGATCACTTTCTATTTGGAAAAAATCAGAAAATGTTGATTACGTCAGAGAGGTAAAATAGAGAGTGACGAAAACATGATAAGATATGTTCTGTTTATTTATGAGGGAGTTTCATATAAGGGATTAAAAATATTACTAAACAGAGGAATCGTTATAACGAAACCATTGCTTTTATTAGTCAACAAACATTTTTTTCATTACTGATTCATATAGATCTGAAAGAGGAAGATTTAGTGGAAAATTCTAATTCGATTTATAATAAAAAAACTTGAAAAAAAAAATCTGACTTTCAAAAAAACCCTAAAAACACTGAAATCTAAAGGTAGATTTATAAAGAGATATCTAAAGGTAGAATTATTATTAATTATATGGGTTATGGGTAATACTAATAATATTGCCAGAAATATTCTATTTTCCATGGATTTGAAGCTTTTAAAAAAACATTAAAATCGATGGATATTTGTTGAAGTTATGCCCGGAATACATCAAAAATTAATTGTTTTATTTAATAAATAAAAAAAATAGAGATTTCAACTGGTTTCACGTAAGTAACATTTTCGACCCTCCCTCTTTTCTTACGTATTTATTAATAAAATATTATACCCCCCCCCCCTTCCTTCAAAAGCATTAGATTATTATGAATAGATTCCATTTTTAGAGGACTTTTGAAAAATTTTAATTAAAAAAGGCTACTTTTACGTAATTTGACATAAAGTAACATATCACGAGTATTCTGACAATATCTGCCAACTAACATTTTTAAAAAAATATCACTTTTATAATGCGCCGAATACTAATTTTATAATATTTACTGAAACACAAATATGCAGTTAGTTAGCAGCTATTGCCAGAATGATGGCTTTATCTGTGAAGTATGTAGAATGATTATTTTTATCTTGTAGCTTATGTAGTTTAATTACAAACTCAATAAAACGTATGTTGACATATTTATTTGTATGTAACAACACCGAGTATGTGAAGAAACAGTTAAAGTAGCACTAAAAGTATAATTTTAAAGGAATGTAAAAGAGCTATAAACAAACCATTTAGAATATACCGATGTGACGACTAGTACGGGGTAACTGTTATCTTTTACGCTGTTGTAAGTCGGTATGGTAATTTTTATTTCACTTAAACAGAGTTGGGTTTAACATAATATGTTAGCCCTTTTTTAGGGGCTCTACAGAAGGAAAGGTATAGAACTCATAACACGCTACTTAAAGTTGTTACCAATGTGCTCCGTAAAGTCAGCGGCGTATCATTCAGATCTTTAAGGGGTTACATATAGTTAGAATTTTCAAAATATATAAAAATATATAAAAAAATATTTCATTTTCGTAATGTACATATATTTAAGTACACACAAAAAAAATTTCAAGTCAATCCGGCGATTATTTTCGAAGTTACACGCATATTTGTAAAGACGTCTCAGCGCGTTTGAAAGTAGGAGACCGGAGTTAAGGAGTTATATACAGTTAGAATTTTCAAAAAATCGATTTTTTTAATTCCATTTTCGTAATGTACAGATATTTAAATACACACACACAAAATTTAAAGTCAATCCGGCGATTATTTTCGAAGTCACACGCATATTTGTAAAGACGTCTGAGCGCGTTTGAAAGTAGGAGACCGGAGTTAAGGAGTTATATACAGTTAGAATTTTCAAAAAATCGATTTTTTTAATTCCATTTTCGTAATGTACAGATATTTAAATACACACACACAAAATTTAAAGTCAATCCGGCGATTATTTTCGAAGTCACACGCATATTTGTAAAGACGTCTCAGAGCATTTTTTAAATGTAGGATGTCGGAGCGGCAGCGCGTTTTTCTCAAATCTACGTTTTCAAAGTCGGTGACCACTATTCCTCGGAAACGGCTGAACCGATCAAACTCAAATTTTAACACAAGTTTCTTAAGAATATTTTTTAGTAATTAATCAAAGGTTTTATCTCACCGATAAATATTTATTTTTTTATAAACAATTTAAGGTCAAATTTTTGTCGAAAATCGATATTTTTTTTTTGAGAAGCCGCCATTTTGTGAAAAAATTTTATTTTGCTTATTCCTTCGATTAAGTACAAGATTATACATTACTTTAACGAAATTCGTTTGGTTTTTTTATTTTAAATGATCCAGTCCAGAGATATAGTGGTCACCGCAAGGCGCCTTTTTTGAGATGACCTCCTGGAGAACAGCTGTAGTAGCTTTCGAAATTATTATTTTTTACAAATAAAAAATGTTAAAATACAAATAAAAGTAACCATAATATGTGTACAAATTTTTACATTAATAAATTTAAAAGTATTCTCTTAAAAAATTCTTGAAAAAACCCTTTTTTTGGCCTTCTGATTGTATGTAACCCCTTAAAATAAATATCAATTTGTTGGAATTATTATAAAGTTAATGAATAATACAAGTTATTTTATCGTTGAAAGTATATCTGTGTTAATTGATTAACAGAAAAATGTCTATTTGGAACCATCGTCTCTCTTACTGACTAAAATCAATTGTGATTTTTTAGCATCAAACAACATTAGGAAAATGTTGCAGTAGGTTTAGGGTTGTCAGATTGTAAGATGTGAAAAGAGGATTAGTTCATTAAAAATAGGATAGATTGCACAAAAATAAAAAAAGTATATGTCGGATTAGATTTTTGATATCGATGACCTTTTTTGGGTTTTTATCTAAAATTTATTAAAAAATATAAAAAATGTTCAAATAAAGTGTGAAGACCTTTTTTTATGTACGTAAACTTAAAAATCCCGGACACATTTCACTCCGGATACCCTTAAAAAGAGGACACTGTCCGGGGAAAAGAGGACGGAAGGCAACCCTAAGTAGGTTCCTCTTTTAGACAGCATTGTACCAAATCTCAGTGTAAAACAGGCTATGTCGTTTGATAAATATGTAAGTATAGGTATTTATAAATAGAAATAAAAATTTTCTAAATGGAATATACATGTATATCTTGTTATGGGATTGTTTAGCAGAGAAATGTATATTACATGCATGGTGGTCAAATTGATATAAAACAAGATATTAACAAGCGTATGAAATTAAAAGAAAATTACAAAAATACAAACAGATGATTAAAATTTTAAAAACAATAATTTTGGTTATTTATGCCAATAATGAATAATAATTTCCTTTATCATAAAACTCAAAAACATTAAAAATCTGTAAACCAATGGACCAAATACCTGAAATTATTGTTTAAAGTTTAAAATATTTTGTTTGTTTTATTAAATCCTCCCCACCCCCTATTAAAATGATGTTACAAAATACAAACCAATTAATATTTTTATGGGTGAATTTATTTTATGTTGATAGGGCCTTTCTTTCTTAGTTAGCCCGACTCTGGTGACGTGGTACGGGAGAAAATGCATCTATTTTTTACGACAAAAACATGTGACAGCAAAAAGTCGTGTACACCCAGTCCGTTTGACTGTGTTTGCAATTAAAAAAGATAATATATTCAAAAACACGAATTTTACATATTTTTTTAAAAGCCTGTTAGATATTCAGTCCGTGTCGAAAAAATGTTGTTCATTAATATTCTAAACATTGTACTGTCATGAAAGACAATAACCCGAGGAAACTGTTGTTCTTGGATTCGCAGATGCCGTTGGCGTCGCTTTCTAGCGTCGTTTGGTTAACGGTCCGATATAAAATGAGACGATATTGATTGGGATTTTTATTTTTATGGGATGTCGGAAATTGTTTAAAAAACTTGTTTTAAAGATAAAGATCAGATTAAGTGGCTGATTACTTTCAGAAGCCTAAACGATTGATAAAAACTTAGAGCTGATTCAGGTACCTATACTTTTTTTTTAAATTTTTATTCTTAGGTATACGGTCATTATAATAAATACGTATATTATTAGGATTAGGTCCACATTAGTGGTATAATAGGAGCATATTTTTTTATAGTAGCGGATCATTTTGATTTATTTATTTTTCTATTTTATGCCAAAAATCAATCGAATTTGATAGGTCTAAAATATTTGTCATTTTTTCATAAAAAAACAATAATTTTTTCGACATGCTACAACACTCTTTTGTTTTTTTTCCTATTTTAACAGCCTGGAGATGATTTTGTGAATCGAATGCTTTCTTTTCTTAATTCATTATTAATTTTTTTATATTCATACATGCACTTATGAATTTTATTTTTTATATTTAATAAATATAATAGTGAAAGATTTTAAAGTCGATTTTTGGAATTTGAGATTTGTATGGAAATAACCATTTTTACAATTTACGTCATGATGTCCATGCGTCTGTCTATCTGTAAACACTGTAACTCAGAAACTACAAAATTTGTGTGGGTAAAAACTTCATACCTATGTATTTATATTTACGAAAACGAAAGACCAATGTTTATTAATATTTCGATATTTTCTTGTTAAACTATAGAATTGTAATAAAAATGCATTAATGACATATCTAATAACTACGTATAGGTCATAAGAAATGTTAATAATTAATAATTTTCATTTTTTTCATTGTAGGTATATTTTACAGGTGTACGAAAATAATTTTTTTTTCTTGAATTTCAAGCGCGTTTTATATGCATCTTATAGAAGACAAAATAAAGTACCTTTGGTATTTTGCGCAGGGCTGTGGAGTCGGAGTCGGAGTCGTAGGTTTTTGTACCGACTCCACAGCCCTGATTTTGCGATAGAAATAAAAGTTTCATGATAAATAATTCACGAAGTTCAAATATTTTTGTATAGTACATTTAATTAGATAATAATATAGTGGGCAAGTGTATTGTTTTCTTTTGTGTTTTAAATCTGTTAAATAATAATGAAAATGTCGTCCATTTTTCATTTGTTCTTCAATTTTGGTCTAGTAATATATATTATCATGTGCTAAATGCATATATAACTCTTACAATTACAAGTACATTCTTGTAAAATTAAAATACAGTGTGAAATTTATGAACGTCGTACATTTCGTTGATAAATGCCAAAAACGTAAGGCATTTGTATATTTAAACATTTTTGTTAAATTATAACGACTTGAATTCATAGCACACGATGAAATGTTTCTAGACGTGTATCATCCGTTTAAAAATTATAGAGAGTGATGTAGTGCAATTTTAATAAGACCACTGTACGTTGACATAACTTTTATATTATTTTCATGTACATCTGAAATATGAAAGGTTTTTTACTTTTACTTTTAATCAGTTTTATTTATTATTTAACTTGTTAAATAGAGTTTTTTGGCTTCATAATTCTTCTCTTTGCAAAAAGTACCTAATAAACATTTTTGAAAAATACATTGAAAAGTTGAGATTTCAATCTTAAAAACGATTTTTCATTTGAATATTGTTTAGTTTTTAATAAATGTATAAAAGACAGAACTCATACGCATCGGTTTAGAGAAGTTTCACTGTATATATGAGATATATCGCACTCCCGCAGTGTCACAACTCAAAAAATGTAGTTTTGAGGAAATAGGAATAAATGAAATTTAGTGATGAGCAAAATTAGAACCTATTGGTATTGTAAAATGTACAAGACCAAGACCAAGATCAAGACTAAAACCAAGACTAAGAGCGCGAGACCAAGACTAAAACCCAAGACAAAATAAGCAGGACTGGATAATAAATAAAAAAAAATGAATATCTGCAAAAATGGCACGCGACTTTTTATCTATTCCAGCAACTTATGTCCCTGCTGAGAAGCTTTTTTCAAGAGCATCAATAGTTCTTAGTAAATATCATAATAGATTAAATAATGAATCTGCTCGATGGTTAAATAAAAAAATAAAAATTTTTATTTTTGTGGCACAGTATTTATTTGATTTGATTTTTTAATTCGTCAAATGACTCGGTTATTTTTTTATTTCTAATTAAAAATAAATATTGCAAGACCAAGACTAAGACCAAGACAAGACCAAGACCAATACCAAGACATCTTCTAAAAAACCAAGGCCAAGACCAAGATCCAATGTGCAAGACTCAGTGGCGTAGATAGGGGGGGATTGATCCCCTTAATCCCCCCCCCCTATTTACGCCACTGGGTCCAATTTTTATACTTTTCACCATATAAAAGATATATTTAATACTGTCATATCCCCCCCCCCATGACTCTGATATCCCCCCCCCTCGCAAAAAGCTATCTACGCCACTGGCAAGACCAAGACTGTTATGATCTTGGTCTTGTGTTTGCTCATCACTAATGAAATTATAACAATTTAGGTAAATCAAAATTGTAAAGGTAGTATAGGAAAAGGATTGATACACAGTATTTAATTTAAATAGTTCACTAGTCCTGTGATGTTTGAAAAATAGTAACTATTAAAACGCTGTGATTAAGTATTTAAAAAATAAATAAAAAATGTGATATTTTTTTAGCTTATGCTAGTTTTGACGGTAGGTACATGAAGTACATTAACGACAATTTTTATTTAAAATATATAGTAATTTGAAATCATTCTACGTATTTATCTCAAATATGGCATTTTTTGAGTTTTGACACTTTTTTTGCAGGGGTTCGATATGTATATAAAAATACGAAATGAGACTGAAAAATGTCTTATTTGATGTTTTGTATAACAAGTATGTGAAGATCATATACCTATAAATAAATGTCTCTATAGGTATTTTCTTTAAAAGACATCTAAACAAAATATTTATCTATTGATACCTATGTCAAACTCTCCTCCTTCCCTCGGAACTAGAAACGGAATAAAGAATATAGGTGGGGAATCGTCTATACTCTATACCGTTGCTGCACATCGATATAATATGTATTTATTTAACGTTCTCTTTTTTCATAATAAAAAATGAATAAAACAAACGAAGAGTCGCCGACACACAGCTGACCCCTGGCGTTGCAACCGCAAAGCTGTGGTGGTGGCGGCGTCGGTTCCGCCCGATGCTGCTCTCTTCCTGCTGGCGGCCGACTACCAGGGGCGGCTCCAGATGTGGTCACGAAAGAAAGTGTTATTGCAAAATAATTAAATATCTAATTCGAACAGTTCTAAAACAAACATTACAAATTTAACACTTGATTCATTCAGAAAACCGATTTTCTCCCCTTGGGTACCGAATCAATTAAGCAAAATTATTAAATTTTAGAAATTTAAGAAAATTAAAAAGTGAATACGACTTTTCAGGAAACGTTTTTTTCCGCTTCATACGAGTTTCTGGTTTTTACGAATCAGTTAAGTCATAGAGACATTTCAAGTACATGTCAATATTTTTTTTTGATTTTGTAAAGAATTTGAAAATTCGACGAAAATTAGAAATTTAATATTTTATACACAAGGTGATTTAGGACTCTCGTGCAGAACTTTAACAGTAAATTGAGAATTTTAAGCAAAAAATATTATAAGATCATTGTCCGGAAATTTTTTGTGACCGGTATACAGCGTTATAAAAATTAGTTTTTATTTAATATCTTTAGAACCCATTTTGCTAAAATGGTTTGGTATCATCAATAAGTATAGCGAGTAGTTTTTGCGCGGCCCGCATCAGATTTATAGAAAGAAAGAAAAAATATGAAAATAATGAATGAAATTAAGTAACAACGAAAAAAAAATGTCTTCAGATTTTTTGTGATATTAAATACACAAAATATATGTGCAGCACTTGAAATACTGGGTTTGCGCGGCCCAAGAAGGTCAAAAGATTGGACACCTATGACCATATAAATATATTATATTATTGTGTATAGAAATCCTCAAAATTTTATTATTGTCAATTTTTAAATTGTTCGAAGCGGTGTGAATTAGTTTTTAAAAAAAATTTACTTGTAAAAAACAGTATAATCTAAAATTAATGTTACATTCATTACTCTGTCCTCATTTCTTTAACGAAAACAAATTGATTTATATTGGTTCATAATCAAAAAAAGTTGTAAAACAACGTTATTTTCTATAATTGTAATACCTATAAGAAAGTCCTTTGAGGTAGATAGGCTAACTTTACTTGATTAAATTTCACCAGCGTTATATTCGTTTAATTCTTTACTCAGTGTTTGCTTACTTCATAAAAGGAAGAGTAAACGTTTCTAGATCCAGGGATTTGGAATGGGCGTTAATAATTCAGTCACTAATTTTTCTATTTACATCTATCTACCATATACTAATCTAATATAAAAACAGGAAGTTTGTGTGTTTGACTGGAGTAATCTCAAAAACTACTGGACCGATTTCGGTGAAACTATAGGGTACATATCACCACGCTATCACTTAAAACAGGTGAGCAGTGAGCAGTGATTATTTATATTTTTATATAATTTCAATTCATTTGACCTTACACAATTTAGCATTGTGAGATGAAGTTTTGACTTTTGTCACTTTTTTTGTATGGGATTTAGCTTTTGCTTAAAACCACCCCTGCCAACCCTTGTTTAGATTTATACTGTAGATCAAATGGAATACCGTTCGGCTATACATAAACAACGTGCTCAGCCATGACACGTGTGTCTGTGTGAGTGTGGGTGTGTGTCTACGATCGATTCGGTGATTGCAAATTAAATTTTAAACTTTTGTTTGTAAATGACTGGCGATTAGTTCGTGTATTGTTAGTAGTTTTCATTTACGATGATTAATGTCGGTTTAACAAATGTTTAAAATTTACCGATCGACGATGGAAGTGTGTTTTAAAAATTATACGTAATTTAGTTTGATTTAAAAAAAATAGAATAATTTTTTTAAAACTGTACCAGGTGTTCAAAATAAATGTTATTAATTTTCATATCGAAAATCAAGCCATTTACAGAAATACTGGTTTGGAGGGGGCAATTATATGATGTTTTTTATTTATAAGTGTATTTTATGGGGTTTTAATAGCAACTTTGACTTATTAGGAAGATATTTTTTTTATTTCAAGGATTTGATGCTACGTAAGAAAATAAGAAAGTTTTGTATGATCTATTTTTTAATCCGAGGCGATGATTTTTTTTCCGACTGAATGTGGTGAATATGAGTTTTATTTTTTATAATTTTACATTAATTAATAGCAAAAGTACAACGGAAATGAGGTTGATTTAAATCACGCGTAAAAGCATTATTTTGGTTGATTTTTTAATACACTTTTTTAAGTTTTTTTTTTGTAATTTTTTTTGACTCGAAAAAAGAATCGCTGCTGTTTAAATGAAAGGAATACTAAGTTCGTCTGTCTATAACAACCTTCTTACTACTGAAGCTTTTGACTTAAAAAGCTAATATTTGGTTATTTTTACGATTTTGCTCCTGTCCCATCTTCTAAACTCTAAAATATTCGTGTGAAAAATCTGAAACAAAATCGGAAATATGTATGATGTCGAGATCAGAATCAAACTATTAAATCTCGCCGCATTTATGTATTTAAAAATTTAATTATAAATGAAAATTTATTAAAAATGTTAAAATAGAATTTTATCTATAAAAAATTGGTTCTTAACAAAGAGGTAAAAGTTTAATGTTCGTGTTATCAATAATAAATAAAAAATATAAGTGGAAAAAACTGTAAGGTTATATTCGACTCGCATTAGACCTTTTTTTGAACTGCTCTGCCGTTATTTTGTGAATAGTACAAGTATGTATGTGAAATATTCGCTTTAAAATAATAACAATTATGTACATCGTAGAAATAAAATCGTAATAGTCGTTAAATGCATACAACATTTTAATTTAATTTAACACATACTCTAAGTGCTTCAGTGTATTTTTTCAAAAGCAGCAACATGCTAAAAACTATTTTCAAATCTAATACCGCTCCAATTATTTACCTTTAAAACGGGAAGAGTTTTGTTGAAAATATCTTTTTAATTGCACTCGCAGCTATTTTCCAGACATAACCTACCCTCTCGTTATTTCTCTCTTGTATCACACTCTCTCTCTTTCTCTCACACACAGAAACATATTCGTAAGTACGTTTTTTCACTACGCTTTGAATTTGCTGATGTCCTTTGGCCGTTGAAAATTTTATTTCGGGATGGAGATTTGACTCCGTATAAAGCAGCTCAGGGGATCCGATAGAAGAAACAGAATAATTCAGACTCAGGGGCGTCGTATACATAATTTATTATTCCTTCGATATTTTGTTCGTGCCATGGAAGTGGCGGTCTATATAGAGGTATACTTACAACATCGTCATCGTCGCCGAATCGCTACTCGGAGACAGTGCCAGTATTCGAATATCTATAACAAAAATATATTTAGCTAGTGAGCTTCGATTCTCGATGTTTTAGAATTCTCGAGATGAGAAATTTCAACTATTTATCGCGAAAGTTGATTTAAAAAAAAAAACATTTTTATATATTTTATATACGAGTCATATCAGGTGGAACAAACTGTATTGAGAAAAATATTTTAAGAAAAAAATTTCGTATAAACATGTGTCCGAAAATTCTTCATGAGAGAGCTACAGATCTCCAAAGATTTAGCCTAAAATTAGTTTTTATTAAATATTCTTAAAATTTAAACGATTAATGATAATTGACCTAAAACGAGTGAAATTTTAGAAATTATAGCCGTGGAAAACTAAAATATATTTGTTAGTAGAGACGTCAACCAAAACTATATAGAACATTCACTCGAGTGCAATATTATGTTCATGTCAAGTGAGCTTTGGAAAAAAGAATGGTTGATGTTAAATTTTTATATTTGTTAAAATTCATTGTTTATTTTGTTAATGTATAACAGCAATGCTGGTTTTAAGGAGGGAGACTGGACGACCGCCTGGGGGTCCAGTACAGAAGGGGCGGCGGACGGTCACATGGAGAAAAACTTTGCTTAATTCTAGTATTTTTTTCTCTTTAAAAAACGGTCACCATTAAGTCAAATTCTTGAATATCTTTACCATCATATTTTTCGTAAACGGTTGAAGTTTCACTGGCCCCACACATCCCTTGTCTAAAAAATCATTGGTTGATACTGGAAATTCGTTACAAAAGTTAATGCTAAACTGGGTATCAAATTTAATTACTGTATCGCAATGGGTTCTCAAAATATTAAATAAAAACTAATTTTAGACAAAATCTTTGAGAGTCTGTAGTTCCCTCACGAAGAGTTTCCGGACACATGTTCATAAGAACTTTTTTGCTTGAAATATTTTTCTCAATCAACTGACCAAGTTTGTTCCACCTGATATGACTCAACCTGTATATAAATTGTTTTAGAATAAATTATATGCGAAACGAATTAAAGTATCTTTAAAGCAAATAATTTTAAAAAACATACCTTATCTCAAAATAGATGAATAAATAAAAACTTTTATTACTAATTAATAACAGATTTTATAAACTATGATATTGTGACTTTTAATGTTACAATATCATAGTTTGCGAAATAAATAAATAGATTTTTTCTCCAAAAGGCCTAGAAATTTATTTTTGTGCTTATTTATTTTATACGGTACTATTGGCCTGTCAAATTCTATCAGAACTTAATATTTTTTCATTTTGAATTATTTTTAGTTACGTTACATTAACACTTTTATTAACAATGTATCTGAAACTGAAAATTGTAATTTATATCATTTGTGTATTAGTTAATAATGTGTAAAAACAATAAAATACTCATGCCAATTTTCGACAAATGAGAAATATAAAATTTGTATTTTTTTCAAGAATTTAAAAAAATTACAGTGCTAATATCAGTTAACTTTACACATGTTACTGTCTGTAGTGATATGTTAATCTTCAGTAGTATGTTTGTCTTCTATCAAATAAATACATATTATATTATATTAAATTAAATATTATATTAAATAAATAATAATAAGTTTATAATTCAAAGGAGCAGAACTAAATATTCTAATATTTTATCGTTCATTTAAGAGTAATATTAAAAATAATTATCCCCAGGATGAAGTAAAAATAGATATTTCAGAATGATTTAAGCGTGGATATAATTCTAAAAGTTTTTCTAATTTTATGATTTTTAAAAGTTTTTTATTACGTTGAACATTCTGCGTAACACATTAAACTCAACTTTCATTTCGTACTTTATAATAAAGTGTAATGTAAATATAAAATAAACACGTATTTTAGACCGAAACTGTTCACCGGTGTAAATGTTATCCGATTTAAATAAAATTAATTTTATTAGATTTTATTAGGACACTGATTTACAATTTCATACAAAAATATCAAAAATCAAAATGATGGATCCAAAAACCTATTTTTTCTGTTAGCAGAATGTATACTATTGAAAATTGGAATGTACAAAATAAATTTACGAGCAAACAATTTTTCATCACAAAACAGAAAATGAATACCTATAGTTATTTTGTTTACCTATCAAGAAATTATCAAACTTGGCGTTATTTCAAAAAAATAAAATGACGAGAAAGCAAAATTAATATAACAATGGATCGTCCCATCAAAATGAACATATTTACTGTAAACTAGTGAACCCATGCACCCCAGCTTCGCTGTACTTTTAATTATTATAAAAAATATTCACAGTACTTTGACTGCACACGAGACGAGAGTTAAAGAAGTCGCGTCTCGTAAAAAAAATAAATCTGTCTCGCTTATTACACGTGCTTGTGACCGAGAATTAATAACTAAAAATTAGTTATTATGTATATAGTAATTAGTTAACTTTGTAATCTAAAAGTTTGTTTTAGATATTTATAACTTTTTATATGAAAACCGTAACAGCTAGATATGTGGGATTACTTTACATACACAACTGTCAAATTTACTTTTGAAATGTATACGAAGGAGAGAACCCGCTGGTTAAACAATAAGTTAAATGCATCATTACAACAAAGTTCTACTTGAACATGGACTAGTTGTGAGTTTAACTTCGGCACGGAAACTCTTACTTCGTTGTTTGGTTTTTCTTCGCCGCTAAAAGTTCTCAAAACTGATTAAAATTTGATGCAAATCCGTTATAGATGATTTAAATATGGATAGGTTGACAGTTAAATGGTTTATTCTATCAATTATTTAATCCTATTGTGCTTGAAATTATTTAGTTTGTTGTTGTTTAGTTAATTTGTAGAAATTATTGCTGCATTTTGAGACAATAAAAAATTTTGTTCAATTCATATATGGTGATTTCAAAATTAGTTATCAGTTTGCTTGTATACAGGATGAGTCATATCAGGTGGAACAAACTTGAATAATGTATTGAGAAAAATATTTTAATAAAAAAAGTTCATATAAACATGTGTCCGGAAATTTTTCGGAAATGAGCTACAAATCCCCAAAGATTCAGCCTAAAATTAGTTTTTATTTAATATTCTCGAAATTTAAACGATTATTGACCTGAAACAGAAAGATCGAGTGAAATTTTTGAAATTGGAGATTTTTTTTCCATTTAAAATACGATCGCAAAACTTCTCGTATCTTCGATAATAAAATAACTCATAACAAAGATACAACGCATTTTATTCATTATTGAGATTAATGAATAAAAATCACAATTGCTATGAAAAACTAAAATATTTATTTGTTAGTTGAGACGTCAGCCAAAACTAGAACATTCACTCGAGTACAATATTAAATTCAAGTCAAGTAAGCTTTGGAAAAAAAGAATGGTTGATGTTTGAAATTTTTATATTTGTTAAAATTAGTTTTGTTAAATTTGTTAATGTATAACAGAAATGCTGGTTTTAAGGAGGGAGTTATGGTTCCAGTTCAGAAGAAGCGGCGGCCGGTCACATGGAGAAAAGAGCTTAATTCTAGTATTTTTTTTCTCTTAGAAAAAACGATCATCATTAAGTCAAATTCTTGAATACTATCTTAACTATCATATTTCTTGTAAACGGTCGATTTTATGACAAATTAACAAAGTATATTTCTATGTACATATTTTGTAATATATGACCTTATAAAAGTGCCAAACTTAGGAAAAATTTAAGAATATTACTGATAAAAATCAAAGGGCCCACTGACCCTACACATCTCTAGTCTAAAAAATCATTAGTTGATACTGGAAATTGATAACAAATGTTAATACTAAACTGGGTATCAAATTTAAATACTCTATCGCAATGTGATCTCAAAATATTTAATAAAAACTAATTTTAGACAAAATATTTGGGAGTCTGTAGTTCCCTCACGAAGAGTTTCCGGACACATGTTTATAAGAACTTTATTCCTTGAAATATTTTTCGCAATCAACTGTCCAAGTTTGTTCCGTTTGAAGTTTTTCATTGATAAAACTGGAGGTTTTTGTATTAAATATGTTATAATATTATTTTATTGTACAAAAAACCACTAGAAATATCAACTATAGAAACATTTCTTTCTTGTATTTGATTTGAACAAAAGTTTCTTATTTTTTCGCATAATCAGACTCAACAAAAGTATAGAATCTCATTAAAAAAAATTACCAATTAAAAACACCTACAAATACAAAATATCATGTTTTTACTTCTTCCAAACTGAGCAACTTGTTTTTCTGAAAAGATTTTGAAATAAAAATTCATTTTATTTTGAATACTCATGCGAGTAAAAAACAAGTTTCTGATTTGTATGTAAAAATTACTAACGCACCTAGTCAGTTTACAAAAATACGGGTTACAAAGTTTTTTTATAAAGTTTCGTTGTACAGTAATTTCTCAAATAAACATATTCAACTAATAATATTATAAAATAAATAGCTCAAAAGTGCTTTTTAATGAGGTATCAAAAATTGAAGTTTCATGATGTGTTTGACAGATAGTAAACATAAACGATATTAAAACAGTGGTGAAATACGAGTGTATGTAAGTACGATCTAAAACCCAAAACAAATCCTTAGAGCAGTGATTTCCAAACTGGGAGGCGCGCCTCCTTGGGGAGGCGCAGACTAGTGCAAAGGGAGGCGCGAAAAGTTTAACAGAATTTTAATTTTCATAACATCACATTAAGGTGTATAAATAAAAAATATATAATTAGGTGTAAATAAACTTTTATAACATAACATTATTTTTGTATACATATGTATATGTTCAAACTATCTGTTTCTGAAAGGGACGTTACTGTGTAGTTTTTGACTGACAACTATTATTGAAAAAGCAAAACTGATAGAATTATCATCAACAAAATCAGAGTGAAATCATTCCCCTTAAAAGACTTAGATTTAATGAAGTTTGTGCTAATAATCAAGCATATTCATTGAATTAAAAATAAATTTCATACGCAAAAAAAATAATATTTTATACCTTTTTAAAATATGTCTGTATAATTTTATGAAATAAAGGGGGGGGGGGGAGGCGCCAGAGATTAAATTTCTTTAAAGGGAGGCGTAGTTACAAAAAGTTTGGAAACCACTGCCTTAGAGAATACTACAGAATTAATACTTTATTGAAAGTGCTTGTTATCGGATAAAAATATTATTTATATTCAATATTACGATGTAGAGTAAGTTTGGTAGAGTTTGATTATGCTATTTAATACACAGGTGCAGTTGGGGTAGTTGTGGTATTTGGGAAGCGGGGTAGTGGGTAGAGGGGTAGTGTGGTAGCATGTGTCGGAGTTGAGTATGAACTGCGTGCTGGAAGCGACACAGGCAGTGTTTACAGCACACGTTTTAAATGTCGATATACAGAAGATCATCTATTTATGCATCCCTCCGATTCGTTCGATTTGATTCTTTTACGTGACTACATCAAGCCGCCCATGTGCGCGATTTCATAAGCGCGTATTGGCACGTGATCCAGTTTGTTTGGCGGTCGGGATCGTGTGTGTGTTGTAATATTGAAGCAGTGGCGCAGGCGGTGTGACGCTGATTGTGAGACCGCAGACAGACTGATATCTGATGTCAATGGTTTTTATTGAATGAAAAATTAGCAAGTATTGATATTGGAAATTCCATTATTATTTTCTTATATGAAATATATGTGGTGGTACGAAGGTATTGAACTCATATATGCTATGGAAATGGGTCATTTAATTCAGGTATCCCAAAAAATATTTTCCGAAACAAAAAAATTCACGAGGAAAAAAAAATAAAAAAATCCACTGAGATACGATTTTTTGTTCAATGTAAATTCGAAAATAACTTAATTTTTTTTAATGAATTAAGAAAAAACAAAAAAACAACAATATATTAGTTTCAAGTATTATTATTAAATGTAACAACAAAATTTTTAAGAGAAGTTTGACATTTTTTGGCTGAAAAGGTATTTTATACAGTTTTTTTTTTAAATATTTTTTTTAACTTAACGGGCCAATGACATCACTTATGTAGTATAAGAAAGTATTATATAGTTCATAAACCATTATTTTGTATTCGAAATTTTAATGGATATATCTATTTTGATCTTTCTTCTGACAATTTCCACCATGTAACATAAATATTTTATCTGTGAAAAAAACTTCTTGTCTTATTTTTGAAAATGATCTTAAAACCGGAAACGGATGATTACCTTGGTCATTTTAAAAATTGTTTGAATCGAACTGGCTAAATCAGAAATGAAAGGCCAAAAAAAATTTTGAATAAGGTGGGATTTAGAAAAAAAATGTTTTAGGTAAAAGTTAAAAAGAATATTATTTATTTATTCATTTAAAAAAAATTTTAATGAAAAAAATTATATCTGAAATTGTTCACCTCTTGTAGAGATTTTAGTTACGTCCCTGTTTCACAGGATGTGATTGCTTTTTGACTATTAAATAAAGTCGTGGGTGCTTTAAGACGGCAAGTGCTAAAGAAAATATAAATTTTTTATTAATATTATTATTTTTTCCTTTCGTGTAGCGGTTAGTTTTACTGTGTCCATTTTGGTCCGATTTTATAGTAAAATATATTTGATATTTTCTAGTAAAAATGTAATGAAATAAAACAGTACATTCTTTTGTTGAGTTTTATTTATTGAAGTTTGATACTTATTTTAAATTATCTGGGCCCGCGCGGCTTCACTCGCGTGGACTACGGAATTATTGTTTAGGATTTAAAAAATATATAGTTGAATTAAGTATAAACACGATTAGTTCTTTTTCTAATAAAAACTAAACAACACTTAAATTTTCTACCTAACAAAAGCGAATCAGAACAAAAAGTAAAAATAATTTTTGTTCTATTTAAATTTAAAAGTTAATTATTGAAAAAATGAAAACAAAATAAACAACTGCTGGCCGAGCGCAGTACCTCCCCTCTCCCCGCGACACTATCAGAGAGACGTTGAGCTTGTGGACCATTTTAACCTTTAATGGAGAATAACTCGACCGGTAAGTGAAATAATAAAAAAAGTTTTCAGATAAAAGTTGTACGATTTGGAGGGGGACATAGACGTACTTGGATGAAATTTTTTTAGATGGTGTTTTCAAGGTGGTATGAAGATCAACATAATTTTTTAAATAGGAACCGATAGTTTTTATCAAGTAATTTTATTTAACGTGAAAAGACAAAAAATCTTTCATTGAAAACTTTTTTTTAAATAACTTAACCTTTCCTAGAAATCTAACAAAATAATTCAAGATTTTGAACATTCAATAATTTTTTACTCAGAAACCACCAGGTTTAGAGAAAAAGCATAAAATACAAAAAATGTTTATTTTGGTCTAATAAAACTTGAAGAATTATTTTTAAAATTTTAAAACTTATTCTAAAACTTTTTAACATTGTTTTTTTTTTGCTAAAAGAAAATAAATTAAAGAAGTTTTAAAATTTTAAAAATAATTCTTTAGTTTTATTAGATCAAAATAAACATTTTTTTTTCTTGTACCTTTTCTCTAAAATTTATGGTTTCTGAGTAAAAAATATATTTAAAGTTAAAAATCTCGAATTATTTTGTTAGATATCTTGGAAAGGTTAAGTTGTTAAAAAAAAGTTTCCAATGAAAGATTCGTTTATTTTTACGTTAAATAAAATTACTTGATAAAACTATAGGTTCCTATTTAAAAAAATGATGTTGACCTTCATACCACCTTGAAAACACCACCTAAAAAAATTTCACCCAAGTACGTCTATGCCCCCGTCCAAACCGTACAACTTTTATCTAAAAACTTTTTTATTATTTCACTTACCGGTCGAGTAATTCTCCATTAAAGGTTAAAATGGTCCACCCGGTATATATTAAGGATGTAATAAGTCTAATAAGTACTAAATTTTGAAATGATTTAATAGTTTAAAATCAATTCGACACCTAATATGCACGGTATTAAATTTAAAAATGCATTTTTAAGAGATGAGTTTAAGCTTTCCACGCATTTTAACTAATCTCATATAAATATTTGTTAACACATTACAAGCAATGACAATTTTGTTTGGATGTTAAATAGTTTTATAAAAAAATGCAAATAAAATTTAAAAGTGCACTATCGAATAACAAATAGATTTTGCATATACCCATTTTTTAACCTCATGTATCCTTTCAACGTTTGTCAAAAACTAAAGTAGATATGAAACTTTTAAATATTTTAAATTTGATTTCTGTTTAACAATGATTACAGAGCATTGAATCCCCATATTAATTAATTTGTGTTGGTATAATTAAATTCCCAAATGGTTAAAAAACTATTTAATTTAATACACCTGTACTAATAATTACTATAAATAATATAATGTTCGTATAGATAAAATACCACAATTGGGGCATTGTCTATTTGCACATAATATTGTTGATCTATGCAATTAAAACCAGAAATATTAATAAATTTATTATTAATAATAGTAATAATGAATTATTTGACAGCTTATACATACAAATCTGTCTAAAATTAGGATTTATTGGATATTCATATAATGAAAATGAAATAAGTAGTATAGAGGAATTACAATTACAATATATATTACGTCATACATACTTTATGAGGATTTCTATTTACTACCATATTATATAACATTTAAATGTGTTATTGTATGTTTGAATTTTAAAGTAATCGATTGTATTAATAGTTTGTTATAATAATTATACATTTAATAAATTATGATACATTTGGTATCAAAATTATTATATATGATGAAAACATTGAAAACATATTCGTTGTCAAAATTTTTAAAAATATTTTAACTTAGGTAGGTAATACTAAAAATGATATTTTGGCCATATTTTATAATTTTTTTGTTAGTTTTTGTTCACGGTAGCAAATGGTACTATTTTCTCTCTCTCTAATATGAGATTTTATTTTTGATTACCATAAATACACTGTAATTCAAAATCAAAAGATCACTTAAATTTTACAATTTTAGATATTTTTAATGGTCGTAGAACGGTTTGAAAAAAAGCTTTAACGTTCTACTTTTCATGGGCGTAAAATTTTTTGACCAAATCTAAATGAAAGACTTTTGTATATGAGATTTTTTTAATGTATCTACATAGTTATTGCGATCAAAGCAAAAATCACAATTTTATTTTTGAACGCCTGTAACTAGAGAACAAATGATCAAAAAAAATGTAAGCGAAGATTTTTAAAACTTATTTTAACATCCATACCTTGCTTATTCGATAAATCAAATTTCAGTCTGAACTATACCTATACATTTTTAGAGGCTTGGAAAATTGCATATTTATTAAATTTCATTGAATATGAAGAAATATTGTGGAAAATCATGAGATCGTTAAATTGTCTACGTTTTTTTAAACCCTGAATCGCTCGGTTTTCTTTCTTTGCGTTTTAGAGGTACTTTTAATTTAAAAAAACGTAAACAATAAAAAATATGCTTTAAGGCAAATGTAATATTTTTTCTTTGTCACGCTAAGCACTATCCTCACTGTTCCTTCACCCTTGACATGCGTACGTAATTAAGGGATAAGTATAACGAGTTGGACAAATTAGAAAATTATATTAATAATCGAAATCCAGTGAATAAAAAAATGAATACATTATTACTGTTCATTTTCGTGAAATTATAAATTAGTTTTAATATAAACTCATAAAGTGTAAGGTACTTGGTTTAATATTGGGAATGAAAATGTGATAAAAATATACCGTAATCAAGTAAAATGTGGAAAAAAGTGCGTTGCGTGTAATTGGAGTAATTTATTACGTTTTTGGGCATATGTTATTTCTATGGAACACATTGTTACTGCTGCCAGATAAAAAAACGCGCATTAAATTATAAAAAAATATCCTATCGTTGGGAATAATATAGTAGCGGCATATTGTATGTAGGTAACTATATGTACGGAAAATCATAGATAATACTATTAAATTGAATTTTTGTACTTGTTCTGTATCATTTATGAACAGGAGCGTTTGCGGAGTAGAAAAATAAAGTTTTTTTCACAAGTTAATTAAAGAATACAGTATTGGATCAATTTACTTGATAACGGGGGTAAGAGGAGGTGTTCTGCTTCCTCTTTCTACGAACGCCTATGTTTATGATTGATAAAGCATATATTCTGTTTGCACGTGTATTCTATTTTTTAGTGAATTTTTCAAATGAATATTAGCTATTCCCAGGAAAAAATGATAATATACGGGTGGTCTATTTAAATTGAGACAAGCAAATATCTCGAAAATAAGGTTTTTTTAGGGAATATGTTTGGTACAAAAGCTTCAGGGTTACTTTTTACTTTGAGTGGAAGTTTTAAGGTCATTTTGGAGTCAGCTTCATTTTTTTAAATCTATTTTTTACAAGTTTTTTCAAAATCCTCAAATTAAAGGGCATTTTTAAATTATTAATTTATATCTAATTATTAACTATACATGTTTTTTGTTTTTTTTTTTTGTGTAAAATACGAAAATCGTCCCTTAGCTAACAACACCGCATAAGTCAAAAATTAGCAGTTTTTACATTTTAATGCCATTGGATAGAGCTACTCATTGCGCGTCGATCTACCAATCACATTCTAGATGTTTCGGACAATAAGGAACCAGAATTAAAAAAATAGTGAGAGCGCGCAAGCCGGTAGCCTATATATCTATAAAACATACACGGTTTTTTCGCTCTCCTGTAAAGTTGGTCAAAACGACTTGAGCGGTGTTGTAAGCTAAGGGACGATATGTAAAAAAAGAAATAGGTACGTTAACATTTAAAAAAATTAAGTTGACCCCAAAATTTCATATTGCTAATCTAAAATTATGTATACATGATTGAAATTGTGTAATAAATAATTACGTCAGGTTAACGAGTGCAAAAAATTGCATAAAATCCAAATTTGTACATTATTAATTATTACACACACAAACATACGCGCACCAGGAAAGAGCGCACGGAGAGAGGGAGAGAGAGAGAGAGAGAGAGAGAGAGAGACATCAGTCGGCACGTTCTTTATGAATTCAAACGATATTATTTGCAAGGTTAAAAAAACACCACTTGTATTGCGTGTCTGGCGGACGGCGCGGTCGTCGCGGCAGGCGCGGTCGTCCTAAGATGCCAAGGCTTAAAACCTCTTCTCAAAGTAAAATTTTTTACCTCTATTGGTTTCACCCTTTCTAATCCTAAAATTTCTGTACCAAACATTTTCCCCGAAAAATCTTAGTTTTTGAGATATTTGCTTGTCTCTATTTAAATAGATTACCCGATATAAGCGTATATACTTGGACCATTTTTTTGTACTTGTGCACAGCTCTGATTCCAAATGATACACATATGTATGTTTATACAAATACATATGTAGGTATGTACAAGAATACAGTAGGATACATATATGTAGTTAATTGATGAAGACGCTGATGCGGAATTCAGTGACAGTATAAACAATAGACAAGATTAGCAATCTGTAAACTAAATAGTAATGAGCCAGTCCCATCGGAAAATGCCGAATTGCACATTCTAGTCGAACGTTGTCCTAGAAGTAAGTTAACACCGTCCCCGGGGAGACACATCGATCTTCGTACAGCATCCAAATGACACACGAGAGATTTTTCTCTCTACCTCCGTGTTGGCTACATTGTTTTTTATCGTTGAATTTAACAGTTTCATTTGATAACAACTTCAAGGTAAAATGCCAAAACTGTTTCTCCTTTCTTCAACAAATTTTGTATTTCGATTAGATTCATATTTATAGAAATATTGTGGTTTTGTTTATTTCTGTACATTTATAATATGTAACGTCTGTCTGTCCGTGTATAAAGAAACAGTGATCCGATTTTCATGCGGTTTTTTACGTTATTTGGTTAGGTTCCATTAAAACTGATCCCTATAGTTTTTAACTATACCTATATTTGTATGAAAACAATTTTTATGCATTTTCTTAAATGAGCCCTATCCCCCCCCCTTTATATAATAAGCGGGACTTATGTATCCCCCCCCCCATTAAAAATGATGAAATATTATACACAATTAAAATTCCTTATTACAATCATAAAAATAGAAACATGTACTTAGAATCTAAGTACATGTTTTGTACTTTTGAGCAATATCTAAGTCTTAGATATTGCTCAAAAGTTTATCCATTTTTTTAGAAATGAAATAATAAATTAAAAAATATATAAATTGCCACTAATAAAAAAAGCTGCCACGGGACTTTCGTATACGTAATACTGAGAGTGAAAAGTGTACGTGTAAATTATATTTAAAAATATAATTTTAGGGAACAAGAATGTTTAATAAAATATATTGTCATAATGTTAGTTTATATTAACTATTGCAAAAAATAATGCTCGATAATGTTTACAAATGCTAAAATAGTTTTTAAGTGTGTAAATAATTTTTGCAATGCTTCACGTCTACATCATTTACATTTTATTTAAAATACACTTCGCGTTTAAAATTGTTCTGCATTTTTATTATTTACCGAATATTATCCATAAAATGATCTCTTTTTTTGAACATTTGTAAACATGTGGGCATTCTTTTTAGATTAACAAGCTTTGTTCATATTTAATAATATAAACAAAATTAATATTATATTAATATAAAACACATATACAAAGATGTGTAAATATGTGCGGAACGTTAGGTTGTTTTAATATTCATTTCACTGAACATATACTCATAGCTCGTATGAGATTTTAGCGCGGATATGATAATATTTATTCATTAAAAGCGGTTACTAATTATAGTGCAGTTTTGATACCGATTCACACACACAAACACACACACACATACTTGCTCATATACATACACACGCACATACATATTATACTTGTATTTTCATAGATTGGTGCAATATTGTGAAACTCGAGATAGAGTTATATAATATGATGTCGTTTAATGTGACCTATATACAGGTGATTTACAACGAATGTAAAAAATTTACAGTGGAACGAAGATGTTATTTTTAGCAAAAAACTTTATTTGGATATGTGTCTGGAAATTCTTTTAGAGGAAGTTACAGCCTCTAAAGATTATTAGTTATTATTTAGTACTTATTTATAAAACAGTAAGTAGAACACATAAAATATGTTTGATGATTAGTTTAGTATTAATAAGTGATATCGATTTTCAGTATCAGTCGATAATTATTTTCTTTAATTATTATCTGTGTGTGGTCGATACGGATAATCGAAATACCGATTATCATTATTCATATATTTATCACAATCGGTTCTCCAGATACCTATTTATTAAAAACTCAAAAAGAATTCATGCACACATTTTCAAGTAAAGTTTTTTGCTTAAAATAAAATCTTGGATCTATTATTATTATTTTACATTATTCAGAAAATCATTATGTATTTTCAGTGCTGTTAAACTCATATATGACCCCCCCCCTCCTCTAAAAATGCAACAAAATATGAATAATTTCAGCGCAAAAAATATGTATTTTACATTTATTTAATGAATTATCAAAAACTCTTGCAATTTTTTTGGTAGGTGATTTGTATTTGATAAGTAAATTACAATTTTTGTCTGTTTGTTATATTACTTTGTTGAATTTAAAAAAATGCATTAATTTTAGATTATTTTCAAATGTAAAATTTACAATTAGAGAAAAAAAATGTTACTAGCTATATTGCATCATTTGGGGGAAACAATTTGTATTATTATACTTTTGCAATGTTTTAAAAATGTTTTTTTTTATATATTTTTAAATTCCAATATATTTTTTAATAAAATCAAGGTTTGGGCTGTAGGCCGCTTTTTAGGATCTTACTGGTAGCGTAGTTGACACAATTGATCTAGGTCAGCGGTTCATAAACTTATGTGATCTAGGGACCCCTTTTTTTAACAATTATTTTTCAGGGACCCCCATCCCTGATAGAAAAACAAAAAAGGTCGTTATATACTAATTAATCACTGATAAATAGAAATATAAAAGTACTTTATGTAAATTAATTTTTTGCAAAAATGTTTCACGGACCCCCGTAAAAGTTTGGCGGACCCCAGCTTAAGAACCGCTGATCTAGGTGATAACTTTAGGTTAAGCATGAGAAATTCTATGCGAGTTTAAACTATCTCTTAAAAATCAGTACAAACTTTTCGTACTTATATTAACCTGATAAAACACATGTTAACAGAATTATTTATTATTATGTTTTTTACAGTTTCATACGTAATTAAATTTCTGTAATATTAAAAAAATAACACCCAAAAAAACAACAACAAAACGCAAAATACATTACTCCCGCGCAACATAAATTATATCTAAATGCAGATATGGACGGCAGAGGTCATTAGGTGCAGTACAGTAATTAAAAACAATGGTATTTCAAAAAACGCGCCGCGACCGCAGCGCCGCTATGTTAAGTGTAAACACTATAAATAATACACGTACTAATTAGTAACAATTTTAACGCGGAATACTGTGAAATATGCCTTTTGCTATGTTATTCTAGTTAGTTGGCGCTGCAAAAAAATATATAATATTTATTTTAAACCGACTTTGTTTATTTCTAGTTGTGTGGAACTGTTTTAAGGAGAGGGGGAAAAAGTTACTAGCGGACATATTTTTGTATTAAAAAAAAACCTCTCTGGAATTTTAAAAAGTGTTATTTTTAGTGATCTCTTTTCGAAGTTGCGAAATATTTTTAATTTAAAAAAAATGCGAAACGCCTAATTCAAGAATGTTTAAGCGTGATTCCACGGGGACTTTACACATTGTTTTGGGTTAGTTTTTATTCTACTTTTTATTGTTTTCTATTTTAATCGATATTTCTAGCGATAAATTAAAATTTTATGCATGAAAAATGACCGATTTTCTTTAATTTCGATAAAATCATGTTTATTGTACATATATAATATAAAATGACGTTAAAAGTTAAAATTTTTCAAACCACAAGTCTATAACTCAAACCATTCTCGAAATGTTGCTTCTAAAAATTTCAGTTTTTTTTAAATTTTGTAGAAAAATGTTCGTAACCTTTGAATAAATGGTTGGATTTGATTTTTGTCGTTGGCCTTTTATGATGGCATGTATAATACTTAAAAATTCGACGTAAAAATTTTGATTCAAAATCGATATTTTTATAAAGGTAGGTTAACTGCTTAAGTAGGTATTATATATATTTATATATGTAAATCTCAATGCTTTACACGCTGATTACAAATCCGCCAATAAAATTCAAATACTACTACCCGTTCAAAAGTCACAGTCATTTTTGGCAAAAATTTTGGAAAAACTTAAACTATTTTTCTATTTTTCATGCATCAAATTTCTGACTCAAATACAAAATATAATTTAATCATGCACGTACTATTTGGAAATTTCTTACATTTACGTCGAGTAACAGTCGTGTCCTGACGACCCGCCCCCAGATCTACTTTGGATATAATAGTTGTCTTCTCCCCCTCACCGTAATTTTGATGTCAGTTAATTAGATTAATTATTTATTAAAAATACTTGTTCAGCAGAATTAATTAATTATTAATACAAAGTGAAGAATATCTATTGAAACAATCGATACGTAATTAGAGAATTTGTTTTTGTACGTAAGTTTGATAAACAAGGGATTGTTTAATTAAAAGATGAATACATAAATAACGGCAGGTCCCTGATCATATCAGCGTACAATGTTGACCATTAAGGCTTATGCTAATATTAAGTTTTCATTACTACCTATTAAACATTATTGAATTTATGGAAATTTCTGGGACAAATATTAGGAGACGTGAAATAGTCTGTCTTATTTTGATAAAGGTTCTTTCAAAATGATATTTCGTATAACAATATTCACGAGGGAATGTGATACCGTATTTCTATGAATACTTTTTTCGTTTATTTCTGTTGTGCTGCTTTTATATTACTAACATAAGATGTATAAATGGTGATTATGAAATTTGTATTTACTTTATTGTTACATATTCATGTGGTTGAATATCAGTGAACGTAAAGAATATGTGCTAAAAACGATTTTTTTTGATAGAAAAACAAATTAATCAATAAAAAAACATTTAAAAAAACAACATGTTTGCTTGTGTATAAATCTGATTATTATTATATTAGCCTTATAATTTAATAATATCAAAATTAATTATAAATGTAATATGTAATATAGGTCCCCCATGTCGTTTTTGTATGTAAAAATTAATTTTAAACCTACAAAAAATATTGTATGTAAAACATAAATTTTAATTGATTTGATTTCATTTGAATATTCAAATATAATCGATAGAGAAAAAAACTGAACCAAAAACTAATTTTGGTATTTTTATCTCTTTCGTCAATTCGGGGGATTTCTATTTTTTGTAATTACTTTGTCATTTATGTGTCTATTTTGATTGTTAAGTTTAAAGAAATTCGGATCGAAGAGGGGATGATTCTTTAATTCCTCACCTGCTTCCCAATGGGAGAGGCACTGTGTATTAATTAGATCTATTGTTTTTTTTTTAAATTCAATCTGTGTCGATTACAATAGATATATGGTAAGACTGTAACTAAACTCTCGCTAACAGCTTGATTTAACTTTTTTAGAGATATACAAAAATACGTTTTTTAATTATTCCCCGACTTAGAATTACCTATCCATTATAATATACATATCGATTTAATAAAGATAATACATATACTATTATAAAGTTTATTTCATATTAATAACCTTCTCTAGAATCAACCTTTTCAACGAAAATCTAATAATCACATAGTTTTATAAAAAAAACACACACACACACTTTTCATAACTGTTATAAAAGTCCATCAAACAATATCTCCCCTAAAGAAGAGGGTGGGGATGACGGCGAGCAATACACTCCATAATAAATTGTTCATTGTAGATTCAGAAAGTCGATAAAAATTAAAACACTTCTGACCTTTAATCGATATTTAAATCATTAAACGACCCAGCAGGAATTAGATACCTATCGGGACAGGAATCGTTTTAAACTTTTAATATTTTCATATCGTCGCTCTCTGTCGTTCGTACAGGTGAGTCCAGTGGCGTGGGTGTTGATTTTATGTGGAAAAATTAAAAAGTATGAAGAAGTTAATGTTTTTATTAATAAAAGTATCTATGAGTAACTACTAATTGTTGTTGAGTGTCTTTTTTAGAATATCAAAAAATTTTGTGAAATAAAAAAAATATATATTTTGATAATTTAAAAAAAAAATACTTGTAAAAATTTATTGGTTTTTTAATTTTTCTTGATAACACTTGATGTATTCTTTTTGATTTTTTCTACAAAGTTTTTAACGTTGAGTAAAAATTATCTAATAAAGTCATTAAAATGGATTAAAACTATAACGAACACACTACAGCAAAAATAATTTATGAAAAGTTAAGAAATAACTTTAGTTTTGTAAATCGTCACATGAACACGTAATTTTTATTAAGTTTACATAAGTCAACAAATAATATAGCTCTTGATACTATTATCAAGTAGATAATGTTAGTGAGAATGGCTACGGAACAATATCTTGTTTGTGGTCAACACGCAGTTGGCCAATTTTGGCATAATTTCTTCTTTTAATTAGGTTTATACAAATTAAAACTTTCTGTATGATTATCACAATGTATCCTAGGTATGGCAAATAGTTTTAAGCGGTAGTGTATAATATATTATTATTTATTATGAACTAATAAATGAAATATTAGGAGTAAAATTCAAACGAATGAAAATTGTTGATAGTGTACTCGTATATTACATAGTTAGTTAAATTAAAAAATATTAATAAAAATATGATTAATATTTGAGGTTTGGGAGAGAGGGGAGTCTCATTTTTGTTTAAAAAACTAAATGATACTGTCGTTAATCTCGATAATCCCTTGCTATTTATCTACCCTTCAGTTACGCCTATGTACGAGTACAGGACATACTGGTATTACATTTCAGGTAGCTGCTAGGTATACATGGTTGATACCTACTCATGAATAAACATTCGCGGCATGCAAAGCGCGTGTGTGTGTGTGTGTGTGTTGTGTTTGTGTGTGTGTGTGTGTGTATGTGTGTATGACTATGATATTATATCAAGGGATATAAGTTCGCCATGAAGACTTGTAAGTAAGGTTTGTGATGGTATTGTATTTTAGGGAGGGGTGCAATGGAAATGAAAACTTGAGAATGTTATTTCGCCTCGAGGCGCGATTAAGAATTCGGAATATTCATTGTTATGTAATGCACATGTATCTATCATGTATGTACATATTTGTTACGTGAGGTATTTATTATATTAAGTTCGACGAATTTGGTCTCGTTTTCAAATGGGTTATATTTACATTAAGAAAATATTATTTGTAATGAACCAGAGATTGTTAATAACCTCATTTAAGTTGTTTTCCTCATCAGCTAACAATCTTAGTTTATGTACGAAAGAATGATTAATTCTTCTTATAACAAACAACAGACAAAAACTATGGTTATGACTTATCAAATACAAATCCCCTAACCATAAAAATTGTAAGAGTTTAGACTTACACGTGTTTCAATAGCAATGCTATCATCATCAGAGTCCTAAAGACACTAACTTAATTTTAAAATAACTACGACTATTTATAGGCCTAAGAAATCACTGAACCAGAACTTATCCTGGAACGGTACTCGTTGACCATACTGGTCTGAATCATTACTCTAACAAGGTAAAAAGGTTGGACCACAGGGGTCGGTTGTTAATCGCTGTACGGAAGTAATGTTAGTAATATTACTACAAAAAAAATGTGGTTTAGGTGGTAAATCTAAAAAACGGATGATTCTGAGTTTTTTTAAATGGCTATATTTTTGTGAATGTAAATAGGCACTTTTTATTTACAATTTTTAAGACACTATTTGTGGAGTTGGTATTTTCATATAACTTTTAGTTTCAGAGTTACAAAACCTAGTTTTAGTTTTTCATATAGGCCACAAAGTGAGCTATGGCATATTTGTGTTTTGCTTCTCTACTTTACAACGATATGTCACTACTTGCTATACTTATGCCCGGTATTATAAAGAAATTGCACGCAAGCAAATTTGTTTCCATGCAAATTTGCGATTTGCAAACGCTATCTACTAAGAGTCAAATGTAAATGACAACCAATCACAGATTGTAGCTTTAAAATATCAAGACAATTTGACTCCTAGTAGATAGCGTTTGCAAATCGCAAATTTCCATGGAAACAAATTGCTTGCATGCAATTTCTTTATAATACCGGGCATTATTTTAGAAAAAAACAAACAAAAAGGAACATTTTTTTGCTATTTTTATTGTTGCTAATATTACTTTTGTTTTTCATGGCCTACTTGAATATTTGTAATACTTTATAAATATTACTATAGTATTTGGTTCTTCGATTTATTGGATTGGATTAACTAGGTGGGTTATTGTGTATATTTACCTACTGTACTACACCTTGAAAGTACACGTGTATATATGTATGGACAGTACTACCGAATGGTTTTTTGTCTGCACGCTTGGTTGGCTTCTCATGTTACGTAACGGAGGTCTGGGTGTATGTTTAAAATTTTGAATTTATGTATTCATATTAGCGCCACCGAAGAAAGAGTGGTGCTGGGTGTTAATTTGCAAACCGGAAGAACTGTGCACGTATATTTTTTAGGGGAGGGAAATTTGGAAAAGTCATTAATGTTTTGGTGAAAAAAATATGACGTGGATAAATTTTTAGTAGAATATGTTGTAGATATCTCTTGACAGCATCTTGCTTTTTTGAATTTTTTATTTTACACGCAGTGTTTTGTTGTTTGCCCTCTGGGTAGGCTTTCCACTGCTCTGCTTTTGAAAGGTTTCATATTTATACGGGTATGAAGTAGTTGTGGCAAAAATAGATATAATGTAATTAGAAAATTCTGTTGTTTTGGAAATATTTACTTTTATAAAATATATTATACTCGTTTTCTGTGGAAAAGTTTTTTTCTTTATTTTACGGGTATTGTGAACTATGTTATAAACTAATGTATCAACACACACACAAGCTTTCAGGCTTCCACCGTGATTTTGATATTAATCTTGGCTTCTGGGTATATAGTATATACCCAACAACGTGAACGTTTCGTCGCATATTGCATCACCAAAGCACTTATGGAAGTACGACCAAATCAACACCAATATAATTTATGAGTTAAGAAGACAGTTTTATTCAAAATAATGTTTACAATATTATAACAAATAGCTCATAGCTAGAAAAAAAATTAAATTATAATTTAAACAAAATCACTTTCTGCAAAAAACTATCTGCGGTTCGGTTGAATAGAAAATGATTGAAAAAATAAAAAATAAAATGTTGTTTAGATTTTATTGGAAGATGTATCTAACTAACAAATGCCTAATTACTTTTTTCTACAACCGTGTTAAAAAGTAGGCTTTTTCTTTGTCATTTCAGTGCGTAAAGTAGTACTTTTACGCACGGCGAGCGTAAAAGTGTTTCTATAGTAACAGTAACACATACATTTTCATATATTAATTTGGATTTTGTCGGTAGTAGATTTGAAATTACTGATTTTGCAGCTTCCGATATTTCTGGTGGCATGCAATTTTCATTATCACTTTCCATATTATCCATATTATTATAAAATTACAATAATAAAATCACAGAATAAAATACGTGAGTGAAAATAATCCACAAATAATCTGAATATAAATGTCAAACAATAACAATATTCATTTGTTTTTTCAAAATTTGTACTTGATTTAAATTTCAATATTAATAATTAATATGACAAGTTATTATTATTTAATTAAAAAATCATATTACATTATTATTAATATTATAATAAGGTTTTAGAAAAAATATTGTGTGCACCTCGGGTGTAAAGTGCGTTTTTCGCACTCGTGTGATTGTTAATCTCGGCTAGCGCCTCGATTAACAAATATTCCCACTCGTGCGAAAAACAGCCGCTTTACGCCCTAGATACACAAATATCTATTTTCTAATAAAAATAGATGTAACAAAATCACAAATGTATTTTTCTTTGCGCGTGTCAAAAACGTTGATATCATGAAAAGAGCTTTGGGTGGGTTTATATATTAGTACTAATTAGTACATAACATAGTCCATTTATGAAATACATACTAGTTATAGTATGAGTAAGTATTGTAAAGCCGGATTTTGATGGAATTATTTATTTTTACCTTCCCTGAATATTTTCACTATGATGTCTATCTTTAGATGCCCTCACTAAAATACAACAAAACGTAGAAGGTTGAGATTTTATAATATTTAGTAGGTATATATTAATTTTCGTCTGGGAAATAATGTCATACTTCGAAAACAAACATAAAACGGATGTTGTCAATTATTGAATATTTCAAATTATGTTTTAGTTAAAAGATACAGAGAATTTCATATTGTAGTTTATGTCTCATTAATATTTTAATATTTTTATCATTTAGCCAGAAAGATTGTTTTGTATAATTACAAACGCGTATCACTATACAGCATTGTATACCCAGTACAATGGTAGCTTTTCTTTGTTAGTTTGTATTTTAATATTCATTGATTTCTTATGATATAAGGGGTCACTCTAGTGTTATGTAAGCAAATCATTAATTTTTGATTTTTTCAGTTGTTGAAATTGTTTTATCATACTTACCTATAGTTATTTACAGGGATGCTAGCGGTCCTCTTTTTTCCTCTTTTCCTCTTTTTTTGGGAGGTCGGTCCTAAAGCACCCTTTTTTCAAAAAAACTCCTCTTTTTCCTCTTTTTTTGACTAATTTCAAGTTGACTTTGTTATTTGTTAGCTTATAATTAGTTTATTATTTTGTAAAATTTAGTTTATTTTATTTTATTTTAGCTTTTATATAGCTTATAATTTTATTTAAAAAATAAAATTGTTCGATGTAAGAAGGCAGAAATGTAAAAAACGAGTTAAATTTTGATAATATTATGTATTTCTTAAGCCTTGGCATCTTAAAACTTGCGCGCCGCGTTAGTTATTTATCTACTATACAATCATTAAAAAAATTAAAAGATAATTTTAAATAAACAAATTTTTTATCAATTTTCAAACAGTTATATTTCCGCGAAAAATGATTGGATTTGCATGATCTAAAGCTCATTCGAAAGCTTGTATTATCTAGTTTTTGAATCATGAGCCCAATTATTTTTATTATCCCCTGCTGCTCTGGGCCAAGGGTTAAAACAGTTCGAAAAATTTTTAAAAAACCTTGATCCATTAAATTTTAATCATTTTTCGCAGAGATACAAAATAATATTAAAAAATAAGTTTTTGAAGGGAAAATAACACTTTTCTAAATTATGTTATGCAATTTTTTTTTTCAATAATTGTTATTGTACTCTACAGACACTCTCAAAGTCCTTAAATCTTTTCAAAACAACTTTGTTTCACGCTTGGTGTGGAATAGTGGAGTATAATAAATTTTTATTTAGCTTATTTTCAAAAACTAGAAAGTATCAGCTTCAAAAAAGCCCTAGTTCATAAATTGAATCATTTTTGGCGGATTTACGGTAGTTTGAAAATGTTCTGTTTCTTATTGTTTTTCAACGCTAAAGAAGATGGAAAAAATACCCTTTAATTAAATCATAAACATTTAACAGCTGTGAACATTAAGAAGAAATAAAACAGGCAAGTGCATGTTGGGCACGCACATGATAGGGTTCCGTAGTCATTCTCACTACGATTTATAAAAAAAGTTATTTCAAAATTTTCGAGACTGAAGGGTTAAAATCATAAAGTCATTGGACTTTTATTATTAGATTTTAGGAGACCTATCAAATGACACCCCACTCAATGGGGTAAATGAAAAAAATTTTTTTACGCTTTTCAGTCTATGAAAGAGGGGTCCAAAATATTTTTGACAATGTTCGTTATAATTTTCAGTGAAATTACTAATTAAAAGCTACATTCTGAATTTTTTTCACATTTTTTGAATCAATAGTTTAGAAAATATGTAGAGGGGTGGGGACGCTCTGACAACGACATTAAAACGAAATCAAAAAGTTATTTGACATTTTTTATTGCATTTTAGGAGACCTATCAAATGACACCCCACTCAATGGGGTAAGTGGGAAAAAAAGTGAGTTCACTTTTCAGTCTATGAAAGGGGGGCCCAAAATATTTTTGACAATGTTCGTTATAATTTTCAGTGAAAGTACTAATTAAAATCTACATTCTTGAATTTTTTCAGATTTTTCGAATTGATAGTTTAGAAAATATAGGGGGGGGGGACGCTTTTATAACAACTTTGGAGGGAAAATACATCGTGATTGGAGGGTTAAAATCAAAAGGTTCTGTTACATTTTTTGTTGCATTTTATGAGACCTTTCTAACGACACCTTGCTCAATGGGGTACGTGAAATATTTTTTTTGAAAACACTTTTCATTTTATGAAAGGGGGGTCAAAAAAATTTTTGTTTCCAAAAATCTTATCATTTCTGTTTTTGGGTCATTAATCTACGACTGTATACCAAATTTCATCTTATTATCTCAAATTTTTTGAAAACGGACGGACGGACGGACATGGAGAAACTATAAGGGTTCCTAGTTTTCTACGGACCCCTAAAAATTGCGGCAACTTGTTATTCTAAATAATTTTTTGGGACACTATTAACTTAAAAAAACACGTTTGCTTTTAAGGTTTCGTTATTTTTGACAAAATACCGTTTTTTAACATGTTTTAAAAAACGAAAATCATGGGAGTGCGATCATTATTTCAGGATATACAGGAGTTTAAAGTCAAAATTGTCGTTTTTACTTCGACAGTAAATAACGCGGTCAAAAAAATCGTACAGGGACGATAAAAACAAATTTTCAAGATAAAAGAACAAGCTTCCGAATGTTATTATAATATAATACCCAGAATTTGTTGTCTTTTAGGTTCTTTATATTTTCTGGAATGTTTTTTGTCCTTAATAATAAAAAATAATAGCGCAAAAACGTAAAAAAATATATTTCTAGATTAAACGTTAAAAAATATATCTATAGATAACCTATTCAAAAGCTAGAAAATTCCTCTTTTTGGTCTCTTTTTTCAAGAAAAAATTCCTCTTTTCCTCTTTTTTGGAAAAAAATATACTTTCATCCCTGTATTTAGTCAATTACAAAATTTCAGTTAATGTAGGTATTTTGCTACTGTACGTATGAAAATGAGGCTAGCGTCATACTGACAAATCCTTTGAATGGTTTTTATGTAATTAATGGACGCTTTCAATGTAAGAAAGGATATGTAACGAAATATTTTATTATTATCTAGGTACCTAATTAATATTTAATATTTAATTATTTTTTTAAGAAAAATCTAATATAAGAATTTGCACCCCCCCCCCCTTTAAAATAAGAAAAATTGAAACCCTTTAAAAATACTTACGTAATAATTAAATGCCCCCTTTTACAAAAATACTTAAATACATTTTAAAAGTAATTAAATTATATTATACAAGTAATGTAAGATACGTTTGTCGTCTGCATTCGATATCACCCTGTGCATTTTGGATGTTTTTACTTTCTTATACCAATGTATATGAAATATACATATAGTATAAGTAAGTATAGTAAACGCGATTTTTTTCGAAATCCGGTTTTTGATGGAATTATCAATTTTGACCTTCCCTGAATCCATACTGACTATTTTCGCCATGATGTCTGTGTGTCTGTCTGTCGGTCTGTCGGTCTGTCGGTCTGTCTGTCTGTCGGTCTGTCTGTCTGTAGACGCTGTAACTCAAATACGACAAATCGTAGAAAGGTGGAATTTTATACTTAAGATTGATTTTTGCCTGGGAAGAAAACCTCCTATTTTTGAAAACGATCATTCAACCGGAAACGGATGTTTACCTACATCGATTTTTGAATTTTTCGAATTACACTGAAACAGTGCGAATTAGAGAAAAATGACAATGTTAAAAATTGTAGGTAATATTATTATCTATAATTTATGTTCTATTCATTTTTTCGAAAAAACAAATTTAATTTTTTTTTTTTTTTTTTACTAAGTATTCGATTTTAAGTACATTTCAAATGGTTCATAACAGAGGAGAAATATCTGCCATGAGTGTCATGGGACTTTCTTATACGTATTACAGAGACTGTACGTGTTTGCTATAGGTACCATGGGTCTTTCTTATACATAATATTGAGAATAAACACTGTACACTCTATTTTATTTAGTTTGCAGTGGTCGCCCGGTGACATGACGGTATGAGTCGTGATCCGTACGGTCAAATCACCAGACAACCAGTATAGATTATTTTAAATAATGATTTTAAAAAAATTATTTCTGGCTAAATCATAAGTGTTGGAAAAAAATGTATGGGGAATTAATTATAGATAATAACATACTCGACATTTTTTATCTAAAACATTTTTGTCTTATTTCAAAAAATTCAAAAAATTACAAGAGTAACCATCCGTTTCCGGTTTAGTGATCATTTTAAAAATAAGGTGGTTGTCTTCCCAGATGAAAGATTATTATAAATATAAAATTACACCCTTCCATCATCAGTCGTTTAGGAGTTATGGTATTTTTACTTTCTTATACCAATGTATATGAAATATACATATAGTATAAGTAAGTATAGTAAACGTGATTTTTTTCGAAATCCGGTTTTTGATGGAATTATCAATTTTGACCTTCCCTGAATCCATACTGACTATTTTCGCCATGATGTCTGTGTGTCGGTCTGTCGGTCTGTCGGTCTGTCGGTCTGTCGGTCTGTCGGTCTGTCTGTCTGTCGGTCTGTCTGTCTGTAGACGCTGTAACTCAAATACGACAAATCGTAGAAAGGTGGAATTTTATACTTAAGATTGATTTTTGCCTGGGAAGAAAATCTCCTATTTTTGAAAACGATCATTCAACCGGAAACGGATGTTTACCTACATCGATTTTTGAATTTTTCGAATTACACTGAAACAGTGCGAATTAGAGAAAAATGACAATGTTAAAAATTGTAGGTAATATTATTATCTATAATTTATGTTCTATTCATTTTTTCGAAAAAACAAATTTAATTTTTTTTTTTTTTTTTTACTAAGTATTCGATTTTAAGTACATTTCAAATGGTTCATAACAGAGGAGAAATATCTGCCATGAGTGTCATGGGACTTTCTTATACGTATTACAGAGACTGTACGTGTTTGCTATAGGTACCATGGGTCTTTCTTATACATAATATTGAGAATAAACACTGTACACTCTATTTTATTTAGTTTGCAGTGGTCGCCCGGTGACATGACGGTATGAGTCGTGATCCGTACGGTCAAATCACCAGACAACCAGTATAGATTATTTTAAATAATGATTTTAAAAAAATTATTTCTGGCTAAATCATAAGTGTTGGAAAAAAATGTATGGGGAATTAATTATAGATAATAACATACTCGACATTTTTTATCTAAAACATTTTTGTCTTATTTCAAAAAATTCAAAAAATTACAAGAGTAACCATCCGTTTCCGGTTTAGTGATCATTTTAAAAATAAGGTGGTTGTCTTCCCAGATGAAAGATTATTATAAATATAAAATTACACCCTTCCATCATCAGTCGTTTAGGAGTTATGGTATTTTTACTTTCTTATACCAATGTATATGAAATATACATATAGTATAAGTAAGTATAGTATAGTAAGTCTGTCTGCCGGTCTGTCTGTCTGTAGACGCTGTAACTCAAATACGACAAATCGTAGAAAGGTGGAATTTTATACTTAAGATTGATTTTTGCCTGGGAAGAAAACCTCCTATTTTTGAAAACGATCATTCAACCGGAAACGGATGTTTACCTACATCGATTTTTGAATTTTTCGAATTACACTGAAACAGTGCGAATTAGAGAAAAATGACAATGTTAAAAATTGTAGGTAATATTATTATCTATAATTTATGTTCTATTCATTTTTTCGAAAAAACAAATTTAATTTTTTTTTTTTTTTTTACTAAGTATTCGATTTTAAGTACATTTCAAATGGTTCATAACAGAGGAGAAATATCTGCCATGAGTGTCATGGGACTTTCTTATACGTATTACAGAGACTGTACGTGTTTGCTATAGGTACCATGGGTCTTTCTTATACATAATATTGAGAATAAACACTGTACACTCTATTTTATTTAGTTTGCAGTGGTCGCCCGGTGACATGACGGTATGAGTCGTGCTCCGTACGGTCAAATCACCAGACAACCAGTATAGATTATTTTAAATAATGATTTTAAAAAAATTATTTCTGGCTAAATCATAAGTGTTCGAAAAAAATGTATGGGGAATTAATTATAGATAATAACATACTCGACATTTTTTATCTAAAACATTTTTGTCTTATTTCAAAAAATTCAAAAAATTACAAGAGTAACCATCCGTTTCCGGTTTAGTGATCATTTTAAAAATAAGGTGGTTGTCTTCCCAGATGAAAGATTATTATAAATATAAAATTACACCCTTCCATCATCAGTCGTTTAGGAGTTATGGTATTTTTACTTTCTTATACCAATGTATATGAAATATACATATAGTATAAGTAAGTATAGTAAACGCGATTTTTTTCGAAATCCGGTTTTTGATGGAATTATCAATTTTGACCTTCCCTGAATCCATACTGACTATTTTCGCCATGATGTCTGTGTGTCTGTCTGTCGGTCTGTCTGTCTGTCGGTCTGTCTGTCTGTAGACGCTGTAACTCAAATACGACAAATCGTAGAAAGGTGGAATTTTATACTTAAGATTGATTTTTGCCTGGGAAGAAAACCTCCTATTTTTGAAAACGATCATTCAACCGGAAACGGATGTTTACCTGCATCGATTTTTGAATTTTTCGAATTACACTGAAACAGTGCGAATTAGAGAAAAATGGCCAAGTTGAAAATTGTAGGTAATATCATTATCTATAATTTTATCACGTACACTGTTTACTGTCATTATTATGTATAAGAAAGTCCTGTGGCACACGGCAGATTATTTCATAGTTGATCTGCCACCATACATTCCCGATCCGCACAATCGATATCATTAGATAAAGAGCAAAGAGCATGTTGCCGATTTTCACAAGAGTTCATTTATTGAAAAGATGAAATGAATTATCTCGACATTGCTCCGGCGACAGTGAGTCGTTAATTCCGGATTAGACACGGATCAAAGGAAGTGTAACTCCTATGGCATTCTCTTACACAGCCTGCCTTGATTGAAATTCTTCGAGTGTGTGTTGGATTTCTTGATACGCTGTTTCTCTAAATGTTATTGTTGTTGATATTATTATTATTATTATTCTATTAATACTGTATAATTTTTTATTTGATTTCTGTGTACGTTTTAAATTTTAAATGGCGATAAAATTTTTTTTAAGGTTTTTGTAAATATAATTTTAAATTTTTTCTCATAAAATTACTTGACTCTCGAAGCGTAATTGTTGTTTTGACTTTATGGGCTTTTTAAGGTACTTGACTACCTTATAAATTTCAAAAAATCGTTTTTTTTGTATTTTCTCAATCCTTATACTTCACCCCAATTTTTTTTTTTAAATTCGAATTCTAACATAGTGAAATTAGTGAAAGTGTTCGCGCGCTTTTTTAACTCCATTTACTTGCTGGCTCAGCGCAGGCAGTTGTTTCTCAAAACTACTTTTTTTCAAATTGCGGACAGTTAATCTCCGAAACTACTCAGCCGATTTCAATGATTTTGGTATTTTTTTGTTCGTTGAGATGTTTTGTATACCAATTTACCACATTTTGCCAAAAAAAAATAATTATAACATTTTTTTAAGCAGAGAATAGTGAAAAACGGGTATTTTTTCAACCTTTTTTTTAAAACATCCGCCATTTGTTATTTTTTTTATTTAAGGGAGCTTTCTTTTGAAAATGCCGTTTTTTTTGTTTCAAATTCACCAATCCTGAGATTAACTGTCCGCCGTGGGACACCATTTTTTGAGGCCTCGACGTTGGCGCCTCCTGGATAGTTAAAAAATCAAGTATTTCTGTATTTTATAAGCTTCAAATAAAAGTTTAAAAAAATCATTGTTATATCTTATACAGTGCCTGAAAAAAAATTATTGAAAATGTTGTATTTTTTAGCTTTCCATATTGGTCAAGTATCTTAAGTGTCATGGTACGACATTCGTCAAAAAATGTGGATTCATTTTTCTACTTGAAATAATCACATTAGCTCTACAAGGAATATTTCTTCGCTTTTATTAAAGTAAAGCGACTGCGATTTTAAATAATTTGAAAGAAAACATTTTACAATAACTACATCAATAAATAAACTTACTAATTTTAGTAGATATTTAAGATAGATTAAGGTTCTGATCCCTGTCTACTACCTAGTTTATCTTTATTTATTTAAATTCGTTGATAAATCCATCGGCATGCATCAGAGACACCTAACGGCATGTCCGCGAATCACTGCAAAACGCCAAATGAAATATTGCATTAGAATAAATTACGCGAAAGCCATTTGCGGTGATGAGATATACAGCTGTCCTCTTCTGGTACATGGCCCGTGATAATTATTTAAATTATTGCACTGTTAAATAAATTGTTGTTGTAAATATATTCATGTATGACCTTTTGTACGAGCGCTGCAACGGTCACCAGTGGCGGATCGTCACGGTAATATTACATTTTTATTTTTGAGTACACGCATAAAAAAAGTTTACAATATTGCTTATAAGGAGAAGCAATAATAATGATTTTCGACATTTTCAACACTTCTCTTAAAGTTTTGGAAGTGAAACTTATTTAGCGAGACTAGTGTATTGGAATGACCTCGACAGATTTTAAAATTCGACGTTTTAAAGATGAAACGCTAAATAAAGTGCATACATGCGTGAGTAGATATATAAGAGAAATATGGATTAATTGTGCATGCGTATAAGTCATTTTACGTCGGTTATATGTGTGAGAGAGATGAGAGAAATTTTACGTTAGTTCACTTCAACCGTGCGCTTTTGTGGGTGAGACGCACACCACTTTTTTTAAATTTTATCTATGTAAATTATAGTGATAGCAAAGTACATTGATTAAAGAAAATTAAATAACTCATTGTACGAAAAAGCAATTACAAAAACATCTGAAACTGGTTTCAATTAACGTATTTTCAAATAATTAATTAGAAAAATCCTTACGTAAGTTAACCACTTTTCTGTTAGAAACATTCTTTATTGAAAAGTCATCCTTTGTGAATTATTTCGAGTTTCTGAAATTTTTCTTATCTAGAAATATCAATGTATTTTGTTAAATATTTAAAAAATTTAAGTCGAAAAATAAATATTTCTATTCAGGTGAAAGTTATTATCAATCCATAATTAAAAATTTAGTTTTCTATTAAAATAAAAAATAGAAATAAAAGGTCACGTGAACATTACCATCAAGTATAGTTTTTTAAACCCTAAAACTTTTATAAATAACATTTTTATCTAAATCTCGATTTATTTCGACTATAGTCTGTTTCATTTAAGTTTACAGTGGTTCCCGGGTGATATGACGGTATGAATCGTGAATCGTACCGTCAAATCCCCCGGCAACCACTGCAAACTTAAATGAAACAGATTATAATTATCCTTTTTTTAAACTGATTAAATTAAAAAAATTTTAGATGGAATGAATTAATCAAAAATTCCCCATTTCCGTGACATTGCGGGCCACCACTGTTGGACATACAATGTTACATTGAATCGGTTTAATAGATAATTAGATTGTTAAATAGTATAAAACGTGTAATTGCTGAAGTCCCCGCTAATGTTTTGGTGGCGCTGTTTGCGGTCCGACAAAATTATTTCAAACACGTAAATGTAAATATTGATTCCATCAATTATTAGCGTATTAGTATTATTGGTGCGGCGTGGGCGGATGGATTTTTAGTTTTAAATCATTGATTTAGATTCATTTGTCGACTCAGGAAGGGATGTACAAACCACGATTCTCAAATATTTTTTTTTTTTTTTGTAAATCGACTTTCAAAATATACATCGTGAAAAATCCATTTTTGACAATTTTTTTTGTTGAAATTTAAGTAATATACTTACAAATGCCATCAAATTAATTTTGAAACACTGATTTCATATCCATCAACTAAAATCAAATCCAACCACCCGTTCAAAAGTTACGGCCATTTTTATTTAATTTTGAGAAATAAACTTTAAGAGGTTATATTTCGAGAAAAGTTCGAAATACAGACCTGTGATTTGAAAATTTCGACTTTTCACCTCATTTTCTACACAAGACAAAAAAGTATTTAAACTTTTCTTAAAACCATCTATTTAAAGTTAAACAAATAAGAAGAAATATAATAATTTACTTTTATAAACAATATTTTTCATTATTTTTTATGCTATTTTTAATTTCACATTTTTTTCAAAACAACGATTTAATATATGCAGGGAAACATACAATCACTCACACTCACGATCCAAGATTTGAAAATCGCTTACACTCACGTCGGATCACAGCCGTAAAAATAAAAATACTAATAAAAAGGTTGCAGAAAATTTAATTATCTCTCTAAAATGTGAACGATGTTGATCGGACATTCTGTTCAATAGATACAGCTGTTTATTAAATTCGTATATATAACGAAACATTGAGCCCTTCGATGAGATGTCTCGGGGTTTATTTTAATACAGTAGAAACCGGTTATAAAGACATCGAAGGGATCGGTTTTATTGGTCGTAATAACCGGTAAAAATGCAATTATATGGGATTCAGTTGGACTTTTATTTTGAGTCGTTAAAACCGATACGTTGTATTAACTGATGTCGTTATAACCGGTTACTATAGTATTTGTTTTCTCACCTTTCAGTCGCAATATGAATTTTATTACCTACTAGCTGACCCGGCCACGCGTTGCTGTGGTTAACCTATACTTTAATTGTAGGTTATATGAAACGTTTGGAAGTTTGACATAGCGCCATCTATTGAATACTTACTCAATCCAGTCAACAGATGTCACCATCTGTTAGAATCGTTTGGAGCTAACAGATAAAGACAAATAATTTGCAATAAAATAATATTGCGATCATAAATTGAGATGTAAGCTATCCTATATTTCAAGTTGGATCAAACTGCACACGGTGTACAAATTTGACACTTTTGGCACCTTATTTATAAAGACAAAATTAAAGTGTACACACAAATTCAGTTCCCTGCGTATTTTTCTGTATATATACTATTATACATCTATTTTTCGTATAAATACACTGGACTATTATTAAGTATCGTCTTCTTTCTATTATTAATAAAACTAATATAACCTTCAAAATATTGTCCCCTTAATAAAACTGGAAAAGCAATTATTAAATTAACGAAGTCAGAGTCGGTATCATTCTACTGATTCCGATTTCGATTCTACGGCCATGTTTATTATATTAAAAATTAAAACCCAAGAAAGAAACTTCATCTTAATTCTGAGTTTTAAAAAAATCTTAATTAATTAATATATATTACCGCAAACATCTGATTGTAATGAGTAATGAATATTAATTAATAATGAAACAAACGATCAGTGTTAACAAGAGACAGTTTGAGAGAGAGAGAAGGAGGAACAGTTGATCTCTTTAATTCAATGATTGATGTTCGGGGTGCTGGGAGTGGCGTGGAATCGGTAATTGCGTAACGCGTGTTTACCGGCTGAGTCTGATGATGTTCCTGTGTTAGCGCGGCCGCGTGAATAATACACGACGGACGGGCGAGCGATTAAACGGTGTCTCCAGTACAGACACTATGTACCGCTTGTTTTGTGTGTTTCTGGTAACCGATGGTTTGTGACCCCCGTGAAAAATGAGGAATCTGTTTGATCCAGGGTGGGAGGTGGTTTTTTTTATTACTTTTCATACCGTATTTATCAGTGGTGACAATAAAGTCGATCGCGTAAATAAGCAATATTCCATGTTTAAATTTTTCACTGGAATTCATTCTCGTCTATTTTATTTAGCGCCAGCTCATTGAAAATAATGCCCTTAGTAAAATATCAAAAATGCAGAGCTGTAGGTTCCCGAAAAATACACAAAAAATAAATTAAATTTGTCGCTTATGTTTTTAAGATCGGTGCAACGAAATCTATGTAAAAATGAACAGAAACAATTTTACAGATAATAATATTGACATATAGAATAAAATAAAAAAAAAACAATTTTAAAAAGCTTGGAATCTCGACTTTCCACAATTTTTAACGAGTTAATTTTTATTTAATTACACGGAGTTACATTTTTCACCAAAAAACAACATTTTTAATTTTGAACGCCTATTACTAGGAATTACACGGTCGTAAAATAATCCCAAAGACAGATTTGGAAAGCTGAATGTCTTTTCTTCATAAATCGGTTAAAATAGCCGTACAGCAAAACAAATAAACAGTAAATTGAAGAAAAAAGTATGATCTACAAAAGTCAGTTGTTAGATTTGGTCAAATAAATTTATCACAGTCTGTGGAAGCTAGATATAAAAGTAGATATAAATACTCAGTTTCTTGCTAAATTTTGGAGGTCAGCATTTTATTGTTAAATTCGTTTTTAACATCCAAAAATACGTAAGAAAGTGTTCTGTTGAGAATACAAGACAAAGGGGAGGAGAGAAAAAAAAATGGTATTAACAGATATTAAAATTAGCATCTGTATTAATGATAATAATAATAAACTTGATTTAATTTTACATTTTAGTGTTATGTTAAGAAAAAAATAGGAATGATGTTAATAAAAATATCAGAAAATAAAATTTATATAAAAAAACCTAAGAACATGTAAACAATTTATAAGGTAGTCATTAAAATAGCAAGATAACTATCTGATAAAAATTAGTCTATGATTGTGAATAGTAAATTAAGTATAGTGATATTCTAACGACGTTAATATTATTCATTATGAGTACAAATAATTACGCGAATATGTCAATCCCAGTGTAAATTAATTAATTTATAATGATTATTTTATCCCTTTCAGGCTCCCAGGTATCCAGTCTGGCTGGATACCTGGCAGGGATTAAAATGTAATTTGGTATATGGTGGCAATATTTTTTAGATAACATAATATTCACGTGGTATTGATTTTATCATTGGCATAGGAAAAATTATACAGAGTAATTAATGACGTTTTAAAATTCCATGAGGTAGGCAGTAGCGTGCTTACTTTATTTATCTTTATATTATAATAATAAAACGTCAAATATTATTTCTTACCTTCAAACCGTTATAACTTTTTCAATTTGCAAGTAATTGTAATTTACAAACACTAACGTATAAATATCATTTAGAATTAATTAATCAATGCAATTAAAAACGGGCGCTGTGCAAGAGGTGAATAATGATCACGCTTCGCGCGCAAAACAGATCAACCAATTATTGGTCATATCTCAGAAACTATTCAATCTATAAAAAAATATTTGGGATAAAAGTTGTTGGGAATTGTCTCTTCTATAATACTGATACAAATGTATTAGTTGCAAGTCTAAACAGATAGAATATATAACAAAGACCAGCCAATTAACGGCCGTGTTTCGGAACTTATTTAACCCTACAAAAAAATATTGAAACAAAAGATGTCAGAGATTGTCTCTTCTATAATATTGATAATAACTATATTGATCGTAGAGCTAATCGGAAAGGAGATTTCTCGTAAATTAATATTAATGTAAATCGGCACGACTTTTGCGTTCAAAAGATTATCGTTGGGTTCTTGAACTTAGATTGACCTGTACCTTTTGTCCATCTACACTGCTTTAGTAGTATGCCTGTAGGTTATATTCATGTAACCCACATATGGTTTTATATTCAACTGGCTGTTGCCAGCCAGCGATAGGTGTAGGTACTATTTAAATGTCAAACCGATTTTATGTAGTTTATGCCTTTACCTGTTAAAGATAGACTTTACCCACAATTTATATTTTATACCTCTGTAACAACTTTCGTTTATGCTCAGCTATTTTGAGTGATAGTGTTAAGATATGTATCTTATTAAAATCTCATCAAAATCAGTCCAGTAGTTTTTGAGATTATCCCAAAAAGATCAACCAATATACTATTTTTTACTACAAAATTAGTTTAAAATTAATTCCCCGCTAATATACATTACGCGCCACTGGTAATTAATGATGTTTTAAACTTCTTTAAGGTAGTAATGTTCAAATCAGGAAACTTTATGTGTAAGTTATTTTATATTTAATTAATTAATTATATAAATGTGGCGGTGTATTTTGATATTAAAGATGATTAAGAATATTGGTATTATTTTTAATTAAATGTTATTACATTCTTGCTTAGAACAATGATTAATTATTTTGTTTCTCGACTTAAATTAATGAGATTTGATGTAATTGAATGGAAATAATTGATTGGAAAACTTCTTACAATATTTTATAAGGTTTTTGTGAGGATATTTGAGTGATTCGTGGTTTATAGGTATAAGAGATGTCTTTTTATATATGTACACAATTACGGCAAAGCCAATTTGAGGTAAAGTTTTTGGCGGTATGTAAAATTGCCGAGTTATTTTGATTGATGGGTTTTGATGATTTTTTTCCAATCTCTACAATATTGCATCTCATGGTTTTTATTTTATTTTTTTCCAAAAATTTCGTAGCCTATGACTCACGGGCAATTAAGACGAACCAAATAATACCCTGTTTGTTGAAATCGATCAAGTAGTTTAAGCTCTGCGAGAGAACAGATGAAGCGAAATCATAACCCTCTGTTTTACTTTGCCATTGTCGGGTAATAAATAAAATGTTTATTTTGTAAAAAGAAACCACAAACAATTTTAAAATGTCAATTCTCGTACTTGTATAAAAAAAAACTACAATTGTGATGAAGTTAGAAATTGTTTGACGTAAAGTTTAAAGTTGACAAAAAAAGAACAAACTCAAATACCAATGATATATTTCTGTACTGTGGATGGTTTAGAATAAAATGTCGTTTTTCCATAAACTTTTTGTTAATTTATGAATATATTTTTATACAACTTCTTTTGCTTTGATATTTGGTTCAAATTGTTCCTTAAATTTACTGGTACCTATTTATTTTAATCCATAAATTACGTAAGGTTTTTGGAAGGAGTAAAATCTTACGATCATGTTCGTGAATTAAAAGGGAGATCGGATGGGTGGATTAAGGGGAGAAGGTCAAAGCGATATACAAATTCGTCTTAATAATTTGATCAATATTACAATAAATTTAATATTGCATTTTCCATGTATGAGAGAACGTTGTTTGATTGCCCAAATTTGTCGTTTATAATAAACAAATTTCTAATGCCCGGTATTATCAACTAATTCAATGCTCCTTAAGCGCTAAATGTTCCTTTAAAGTAGATATTTGATGTATAACTAACGTGATTTAAATGTCTTATGATATCCATATTTAGTTAAATGCTAGGCACTTATAGAAAAATGTACAAAATATGCGTTGTAAAGACAGTGCAGAAAATTTAAAATCACTTTCAATAAATATATTATTCTTGGTTCTTTTGCCCGGGAAAAAATTGTAGATCTGCAGATTTCTACTCAGATCTCGACAGATCTCCAATTTGAGATTGCATCATATTTTTCACTGTTTTTTGAGCTGTGGAGACTTGCAAAGATCTGCAACAGTCTATAAAAATCTAAAACGATCTACAAATATCTACAAAGATCTCTGAAGATTATTGTAACGTTGAAAATTCATGAAATTTCATCGTTTTAATCTCTATCACGATCTACAACAATCTTTGTAGATCCTTTTAGATTTTTGTAGGTCATTGTAGATATTTGCAAGTCTCCACAGATCAAAAATCAGTGAAAAATATGCTGTTATCTCAAAATGGAGATCTGTCGAGATCTGAGTAGATCTCTGCAGATCTACAATTTTTTCCCGGGGATACAAAATTGAAATATAGACATAAGCTACATGACAGTTAATTAGAGAAACATTTAGTTAATCTTGGTACATACCGGACGTAAGGCCTATAGGGCATTCATTGTGATAAATTGGATACCGCAGTATTTGAATATTTTTCTTACTTATTCTGTGAAAGTAATATATTACTCCTCGCTACAACTTGCACAACCTCTGAGCATGTATGTTGGTAGTAAAACTACGAGATGAGCATTCCGCGGAGCGTTGAGTGTAGGGGGTGGAGGGAGAGGGTGACGGTCACGCCGCGAGCTACACCTGCCTCTCTTGACTAACAACAACATTTGTAATTATTGATCTGTGTGCACTAATTGAAGATATGAGTTATTAGGTGTGGTTCAAGGAGCGCGCACCCTAATTGGAACATTGTGGCTACGCACTATTAACCCTTGGTCCTTTGCAAGCGTGTACATTTGTTACAGTGCTACAATGATCCAATGTGCGGATGATGCACGTCTGTGGAATCTTTTGCTTTTCATGTTTAAAAAATATTTTGTCCCTTGCACGTATCTTCGAAAGTAAGAATGGGAAACATCTGAAAAAAATGGAAATATGCCAAGATTAAAAAAAAAATATCAGCACTCGCTGAAATTACGTGTTTTTTTCTAATTTGAAAATTACTTTACAACACGCCATTTTTAAATATTTTCTTTGCAAAACGGAAGTATCGCTTTAAACCTCTCATTATGTAAAGATTTTACATCCTTTTTTTCGCTGATGCTCTTGAAATCAAAAAGAGATTTCTTATCTATAAACATATAGTGAAACAAACATATGTATGGCTTAACGACGCCATATGTTTTTACGTAAAATTCTTACCATATTTTGTTTACTAATATTTACCAAGTTTCTTAAAATCTAAAATAAATCTCAAAGTTCATTTTTTCAATTGAAGTAATATTTTATTCATTACCCGATCGATTTGTTTAACAGAAAATAAGTTTCTAAAAATTCCTTTAAAAGTGAATTCAAATTCCATAAAAAATTCCTATAAGTTAATTATAAAACTTCTCAACTTTTCCTGAAAATCAAACAATTTAATTTTATTAAACTCACCGCTCTTGTTACGAAGTTTTTTGTTTATTTAGGGACTCAAATTATTTTTAACAAATATTTACTGATAATATTGAAATATGATAATTAATTTTACGAAGTAATTTATGTACATTAAACACGTCTTATTCAATTCTTCTTTGTTATCAATATTAATTTTACACTTTTAACTCATAACTTATAAACGTTTCGTTACAAATTGCAGTAAACCCACCTGCTTGGTATTCAAAATAAAAAAGTTACTCAGTTTGGAGAAAGAAGGTGCAATATCATAAACTAATAATCGCAAAGCAATAAATCACCAAAAGTTAACTAATATTATTCAATTTTTAATAAAATTAGTTTTACCTTGTTTTTAATGACCAATTTTGATAATTTTCTTCGTTCATAAAAGCAATAATTCATTTGGGGGTTCAGATTTTATGACATATTATTAGGTAAGGGGAGGTAGGGGTCAAAACGCGTAATGTATTTTATGAATCATCCCTTGTTGAAAATAATACATTAATGAATTTTTGAATAAATCGCGTAATCACCGGTTTGGCTAAAAATGGCGACGCTGTCATAACTCTTACAGGAGTATCTCGAGGCAACAGTAACTATTATTCCCTTAGTTTCCCCATATTTAAATGTAACCCTATATAATTTTTTTCGAAGCATCTGTGCATCACAAATGTAAAGAGCAAGTTTTTAACTGTTAAAATTCACTTTAGACTACTCGATTTGGTGGGTTAGTCTTAAATCATCCTGTATACATAATGAATTAAAAAATCGTTTTATTTGTATCCAAACAACTCGTTAGTATTTCTTCCTTTGGCTCGGTAAAATAGAACCTCTTTTTTCCATACCCGCACGCACAAATACAAAAAGGCACTTTGTATTTAAAGTTAAAACTTTAATCACGTTGTACAAATGACACTTATACCAGTGACGTATGTACGGGGCACATTCATATGTCGTTGGTTATTCAAAAGAACGTTTTTTACTCCGTCAGATTTAAAGGTGGAAGCAGGCAGGGAATCAGAGTCGAAATGCATCTTTTATGAAGCGGGAGCGAAATGTGTACTGGGGTATTTTTCATTCATTCATGTTTTGTCACGAGGGCGTGGAGATAAGGGGGGTTCAGGGGTAGGGAGGGGGGGGGATAAACATACACAAATAGGAAGTATTCGGTATGTTTTATATATGAATAGTGCTAAAATGTTTACAAATTGAAGCTTTCAACAACTTTTGAAATATTTATTTGCTGTCGATAATATGGGTTATGCGGTTGCCATTGTAATTGATTTGTGATAAATATGTGTGTCAAGTATTTTGGATGTTGAATTCGTTAAATTGAAAATTAATGTACCTATAGATGCCAGAAGTTGTAACTGCTACAATGTTACAATATTATTATCAGGATTTGACTCCGGTTCATAAAGAAATTAATGTTCCGGTTCAATTTTTAAATTAATTTTTTATTTCGGTAACGGTAAGTCCTTCGATAATTTGTTTAAGGGGTCAGACGGGCAAATACAACAATTGAAGTTATACTGCTTTAGGCGCGTTCAGGGTGAAATTTTAGTAATGCAACGACAACGAAATGCGCGTTGCATGCAACAAAAGCACGATGAAGTTAGGTTAGGTAGATAATATATATGTATCTTATAAAGTGCGTACATAAGTACAAATATCCACTTATATATAATCAATGTATTTTATTTTTTATTAAAGTAGAAGAAAATACTGTTGACTAATTTATGTTAAAATTTTTGTTAAAAATTTATTTTTTTCTAATTAAAAATCAAATTTGATTGGTCTTATGTACGTATAAGTATATACTTACTCGTAATAACGAGTATATTATATCAATAACAATCGCGAATGTTTAAAATAAAAAATAAAAATACTAATTATTATTAACCCATATAAATTATCGTTCGTCGATGTAAATATTAGTATATTTAATTTGAAGTCTAATATATAAATAGCACTTTATTTAACATATATTTTGGCATACTGTAAACCAGTTATATTATAACGACAGCTGTACAAATATATAAGGGATTTGAGGAGTAGTGATTCTCATTATGAAAGTTAACCTCTTCAACCGGGTCACAGTATATGAGGAGCTGGGAAATAAAACTGGATAAATTCATTTTCGCAAATTTTACAGAAGAGGTCAAATTGTAACTACTCTATCTTCGTGTACTTTTTAAAATTTGTGAGTATAGTTATAGGTAGGTACAGTGAAGATTTTTTAATATCCAAATTTTGATCTATCGACTTTGCACAAGCTGGAAGATGAATTATTTAAAAAAAATAGATATCCAATTCAAAGTGGATTTATCAAGTTTTGTTCCACAGCTCCTCATATAACGTCTGCTGTATTACTGATTATTGATAATATAGATAGTAAGTACATAGCCCCACCGACTTTTTAAAAGGATGCTATTTTTCCACCAATCAGAAGATGGACATTGGACATACATATTTTCGAAAATATTATTTAATTCTTTCATTTCATTCTGTTAACGATAATTAAGTACATATAAAAAAATCAAATTTTCGAACAAACATAGTTTCAGGTTTAAATGGGTTAATAAACAAAAGCATTGATTTATGAGTAATTTGTTCGAAGATTTTGTTTAAGTTTCTTAATATACAGTAAATTTGTGCAAGAATAAATAATGTGCGTACGAAGTGAGCAAACTTGCATTGATTAATTTATTAAAAGTCTGATATTGAAATCTGACGTCACCGCCACAAAATTCCTATGTAAGTAGAGCGGTAGTATTTTCTGTTTTTCAGGAAGTAATAGTTAACAGTCATTATTCAACATAATTTGTATTATATAACGTCTAAAATTAATGAGTTCGCTCGAGTCGGCCACTGATATTATCCATCGTATTTAACAATTTCTGTTTAATATATTCGTTCATTTTACAAATTCTTAAATGAAGTTTAAGACACAGTTAACATGCGTATCGCATTACGGACACTATATACATTCATGACCGTACCACAGTACATAAAAGAAGGGGGAGGATTAATCAGGTCCGGAACCAAACCTAAATTATTTATTTACAAAAATATAAATATCGGACTATTATGTTTGAGTTTTTGCTTGGACTAGTTTGAAAAAAGTCATTTTTAAGAAAAACACGATTTAATGTTTAACTGCACATTTATTTATTAGAAATTATTTTATAACATAATCAGTTATTAATATTTGACATTAAATTTTGGGTAGATATTTTTGAATGTATATTATTTTAAGAAAAATAAAAAAATAGTTTTCTTTTTTACTCATTACATTGGTGTCCGTCCCCCATTAAAAAAATAGCAATAAATTTTACTAAACTTTTTTTCACCATCCTTTGTTCTTTCGGTATTATAAAGAAATTGTTAAAATTTTACTACCTTGCAAGCATTTTGAAATGGGGTAACAAACAACATTCCCTTACTGAATCTCCAATATCGAGTCCAACCCTCTTAAAATAGAAACATGAAAATGTATGGGTGTCTTGTATAACGGGGAAGTATTTAAAACTTTTTTTAAAGGAGTAAAAAAATATTCCAGATTAATACAATCAATCGAATTCAACGCTGGTGGGATGGGAAGAATAAATATGAATTTGTGCTTTTCTTGAATATGTCCCCTCTCGGCAAAGTTTCCGTTCACGCTCGTGGGGACATCATATACCTTAGTTTGCTGTTTTGGTGTAAAGCTGAAGAATTTATGGCGGCGAGAAGCTTTTCTTTACGCTTTGGTGTGAGTTTGTGTTGCATAACTTACAATCTACAGCGTATAGATAAGATAATAATTATATTCATGATCGTGGTTGAGTTTCGCATCAGCCATAACATCTTAAATGCATATTCAGACGATTTATTATCCATTAAAACCAGCGCGAATCATCCATCATGTTGGGTGGCGCGGCGGTGCGGTGGTGAGTCGTCCGAGATTTAATGGGTTTGCAAATTGGGGAGTTCTAAAACTATCGAGCCACTATTTAGCCTGTTTCTCAAGGATACGCTTTCTATTCAATGTTGATTGCTATTGATTGATCTCAAAACTAATGTAGAGATAAGTGTGGGTTCTGATGCCATTGCGATCAACTGTTAAACTGTTTAGGTTTAATTAATGAAGTTTAATGCAATCGATCGAATAATGTTACGAGTTTGCGAGAAAATAATCATTTTCTAATGCGTTTTATTCATATTATTATAAAAAAGCTGACATAGATGCCACTGAAGTTTCTTAAACGTTATACTTGTATATGTACTCGTATCTAATATTAATAATGTATTTCGAAATATAGGTACTGTAATACATTGTATCTGATTTATAATTCGTCCATCATTTATTATAATTTTGCCCATGATCGCCTTACATCCTATCGTGGGCCTCCAGGCTATAATTTGGCGGGTCACTTATGTGTGTGAAGTTAGCCCAGCACTTTTGGAAAATCAAAAAACTAAAAATTGTGCTAGATTGTGCTAGACTTGTGCTAACTTGTGCCATCAACCGTTTTCCAAAATTCCTTACGGTTTTCCAAAAAAATGATAAAAATCAAATTTCGGATCAACCCAGCACTTTTGAAAAATCGAAAATGTAAAAATTGTGCTAGATTGTCCTCAATTTGTGCTGACTTGTGCCGTTAATCATTTTTCGAAATTCCGCATGGTGTTCGAGAAAAAAAATGAAAACAAAAAAAAATCAGCCCAGCACTTTTGGAAAATAAAAAAACTAAAAATTATGCTAGATTGTGCTAGACTTGTGCTAACTTGTGCCATCAACCGTTTTCCAAAATTCCTTACGGTTTTCCAAAAAATGATACAAATCAAATTGATTGTTTGAATTTAAAAGCTACAATCACAATTTAACGTTCTTTAAATTTTTTCAAATTTATTCATCAGTGCAGCGTTTCTCAACCTTTTAGTAATTGCGACCCAATTTTCAATCACAATTCTCAACGCCCCCCCCCCTCCCCACCCTCATATAATAATTTTCACCGAAAAATAGATAAATATAAAAAATGCTAGTGTCAACTTCTAATATTAAACCTTCTTTCGAAAAACTTTGCTCTGCAAGACAGGCCCAAGGGAGTCACTAATAATTATTAATCTTGTTTTTAATTTAATGTTATTATTCAGTTAATTATTAAATACATTGTGCAGTACTGATACAATACTATTAATAAGTGTTTTATATGAGTGTAAATGTAAACGTGTATTTTATTTTTTATTATGTCAGAATGTATTTTATAGCTTTTCTTTCAGTTTTAAATAATTTTTTTAATAATATTTTTCTATTTTTTTCTCGATATGCTCGCGCCCCCCATTCACTTTTATCACGCCCCCCTAGGGGGCCCGCCCCACAGGTTGAGAATCACTGCATCAGTGGCTTATACATCTAAATTTCCTAATATTTTAAATGCAGAAGCGAAAGTTTTCGTGTCTTGTCTTTGGATATACCGTGTGTTCCATTTTAATTTCCCCAGGTCAATATTTCGAAAACTAACCAAGATGATTAAAAATGCTTTTGACAAAAATTTTAGTATTTCGAGAGGAGCATTTAATAATGTAATGGGTTTTTCTAATTTATGGGGTTTTAGGGGGGTTTATGGGGTAATTTTTTTCAAATGGTATATAACCTATATTTTTGATTGCAGATCTACGGAAATAAATACGTTACTTTTGTAGGAAACAATTTTTTAGAAAACATCAATTGTTTTAAATAAAGAGCAATATTTGCATTAATTTTTGGATTTTCATGAATTTTTTACTCGGAAACTAATACTTTTTAAGAGAAGTTGCAAAAGGTAAAACATTCTTAGGTTTAAGCAAGGGTTCTTAGTAATTATTTACACCAATTTTTAATAATTTTGTTTTACAGTAGTATTTTTTTTTTATAAAAATTGTTTTAAATATTCTCTAAGAATCCTTGCTTAAGCCTAAGAATTTTTTGCCTTTTGCAACTTCTTTTAAAAAGTTTTAGTTTCCGAGTAAAAAATTCATGAAAATCCAAAAGTTTCTGCAAATTTTGCTAATTATTTAAAACAATTGATGTTTTCTAAAAAAATGTTTTTTTCCCGCCGGATCGAATGAGATCAATTACAACACTGTGACAGGGGGCGTCTTGAAAATTTGTTAATTTAACAAACGGGCCTAAAATGTCACTAAATACGCATCTGGATTATCTTTTAAAATTAATTAAATTCACTCCACAATTTTTAGATTTTCGATTTTTCAAAAGTGCTGGGTTGATTTTTTTCTCGAACACCATGCCGAATTTCGAAAAATGCTTAACGGCACAAGTCAGCACAAATTGAGCACAATCTAGCACAATTTTTAGATTTTCGATTTTTCAAAAGTGCTGGGCTGATCCAAAATTTGATTTTTATCATTTTTTTGGAAAACCGTAAGGAATTTTGGAAAACGGTTGATGGCACAAGTTAGCACAAGTCTAGCACAATCTAGCACAATTTTTAGTTTTTTGATTTTCCAAAAGTGCTGGGCTAACTTCACACACATGGGTCACTTCCTATTCTTAGTAGAAAGGTACCCGAAAAGAATCTATTTTATGGCGACCAAAAAAAGGTTGACTTACCCTTACCACGCCGGGCTCTCCTTAAGCCCCAGGCTAGAGTCCTATTCACCCACTCCCCTTATTTGTGGGGGGGGGGGGGCAATATTATGCCATATCTCAACTTTCTAGGTCAAACAGTTGCCTGTGATTCCTTAATGTCCGGTATTATAAAGGACCTAGTAAATTTGCAAGCTTTGTAGCACTCTCAATTGAGATAAAAATCATATATGACAGTTCTCTTTGAGTTTTTAACCGATAGTTGCATGCGCAGTAAGTTGGTTTTTACCATTTTTACGCACGATTAGTAAATACACTTTAGTAATTATTCTTTACATACTTTTTTTTTTACTTCCTATGTATGAAACTATCTGTCAAAAACTTAAAGAGAACTGTCATATAAGTTTGATACCCCTTTTGAGAGTGCTTGCAAGCTTGAAAATTTGTTAGCTTCTTTATAATACCGGACATAAGTGTTCTTGTTTCCAATTTCGGTATGGAATATTAAAATCATCTGAATTCTTTATCGGTGTCTATTAAAATTGTTCAATAATTAACTACCTTTGGTGAATTAAGCACGAGGAAGCACTGTGCATTCACTAAACAGATGTTTCATAGTAGCGTCATTAATTACTAGTCCTCAACGCGATTATTTCACAAAGTAATATTTGCTACTTTAGGTTAGTTTACATTGGGCGCCGTGACCGAGGAGCAAGAGTGTAGGTACACAATCCTCTGGTAGCCACACATCGTTCATAGCGCTCCAGAGCTACGGCTAAGCCGTTTGATGTGGCGTATCCCGGGGACGGATTTTGACTTAGCGGTACCTCCCTATCCCCTCACACACATGGCGGTAATTAATCAAGCAACCTTTTAAACGGTAGCGTCGCCGCAAAGGGTGTGCGAACAAATGTGGAGGTACTGCTTGCTGCGTGCCGGATACTGATGATGATGCGACTTGTATGTATGTGTCTTTCTCTCTTTTTCACGTCGTGTTGTCAATGGTAACGTAGGGATCTGTATGGAGTGGCAGGATTTTGAAGACTATTTTTTTATGTGAATTTTTTTAGTTTTTTGTATTTAAAGAAGACCTTTAACATTTTAGAATGGTTTAAAAAATAAGAGGTCACTTATGAATTTCAGAAACTGTGAAATTGTTAAAGATATATGCAAATTTAAATATTTTTATTCAATTTTTTATATCGCAAAATGTATACAAGCCGGTATTTTTTATTATTAATTCGTTGAAAATAGAACGAATATCATTTTTTTTAATTTAAATTTTCTATATCTATAATGTATATATGTATAATAGGGTGATTCATTTCCGCAAAACATTTTTTTTCAAGGTCCTCAAGTAAAATTTTAATCTACATATAGAAAAAAAATTCTCACCAAGATTGAGCTCTTAATTCCTATTTTAAGTACTTGCAATTTAAATATGAAGTTTTCCCATTTAAAATGCATGTAAAATTTTTTTTTTTCAAATTTCTAATGCTTAGAAACCTTTTATCATATTGGGAATCGGTTTGATGGACCTTACGGGAAATTTCACGCTCTTTAAAATTGCCTTAGTGTTTTTTTCTGTAACTCACACTGGTTCGCCAGTAGGAGTCATCTAAATACAGTTTTTGGAATAAATTTTTTTTTCCATTTTTTTTTAGCAAACCGCAAAAATTAGGGAGAAAAAAGAGCTGACTCGTAAAAAATAGTTTTTTACCAATATTTAATGAATTTACAGCCATTTTTAGGCCTTAAAACGCAAGAAATTGATAAATACTAACTAATAATGCTGCATTATTCGTTAGTATTTAGATGACTCCTACTGGCGAACCAGTACGAGTTACAGAAAAAAACACTAAAGCAATTTTAAAGAGCGTGAAATTTCCCGTAAGGTCCATCAAACCGATTCCCAATATGATAAAAGGTGTCTAAGCATTAGAAATTTGAAAAAAAAAAATTTTTTTTACATGCATTTTAAATGGGAAAACTTCATATTTAAATTGCAAGTACTTAAAATAGGAATTAAGAGCTCAATCTTGGTGGGATTTTTTTTTCTATATGTAGATTAAAATTTTGCTTGAGGACCTTGAAAAAAAATGTTTTGCGGAAATGAATCACCCTAATGTATAATGTATTATTTTTATTATCAAATAATTTATTTCATGAAATATGAAGGAACGTTTGTAAATTAAGTATGGTACATTTTTGAAATTCTTTTTTCGTCCCTGTAAAGGCTTGTAAGATTCTGGTAATAATCTCCTATTTTTTGTGAAACATTATATTAAATTATTTTTGCTTTCTATTGGATGTAATTTTAAGGTCGATTGCAATAGAAGATATGCTTTTTTCATGAAAAAACTACATATCAGTAGAAAAGTATATCTTTTTTTTGCTTCAAGCAAAAGTTAAAAATAAATTTCTGTTTCCAAGTTTTATTATCGTACATCAAAATTAAATTCTTTTTTTCTACGAATTTTTCACGGAAAATATTATTCTGTAATAAAAAATAAAAACTCTCCATGTGATTACCAATTCGAAACATTTTTGCTCATCACTTTTCTGAGATATTTGTGTTAATTGATTAAAGTATGTATTATATGAACAAAAAATAAATATCAACAATGTATAGAGTACAAACTTGACTGACCCATAAAATTGACTTTTAAATGTTAATTTGAATAATACTGTGTTAGTTAATAGGTTTTGCTTCTGAAGGGCTCGTATAGAAAATTAAACATTTTTACTTTCTTATACCAATGTATATGAAATATACACTACTGATCAAAAAAAAGTGGACAGCATGAATTTAAGCACAACGATTAAATTTATTGTCTTCTATCATAATATTCCGTTAATATGAAGGGTAGTTTAATCAATAGATTGAATTAGTATATCATTGGCATCAATATGTTGTATAATTGAGGAATATTCAATGTATTTTTAATATTATTCTTGCAATATTGCTTGATTTGTGTATACGGTTACAAAAATTCGCATATTGTTAAGTAGTGTTAAATCGCAATTTTTAATACTTTTTGAAATTTTTATGAATCAATGGCACCAGTTAAGCGGCAAGCATTAATTTTATTACATTTTTTATATAATTCAACCAGTTCTCAAAATGTTTTTATCATGAATTTAATAAAAAACAAAAAAATCATATTATCCCGATAAAAAAGATTGTAGAATGATTTTAAGCAAATTTTATAAAGTTAAATCAACTATTTTGAAATTAAATTAACATCAAAGTTCATATTTTATGTACTTATTTACTTTTATTTTAAAATAGAACGACGTAGCTATCAGAAGAAGAGTGTGGAATAATTATTGTTTTTAGAAAATCGGGGAAATCAAGTAGAAAGATTGTTGTTGATAAGTAAAAACAGGGAGTTAATGATACTAAAAGTGCTGTGCATTAAATAATTTATATTTATAAAACACTGAGAACTGTTTGACGTGCTCCAGGTTCCGGTCGATCACGGAAAACAACAATGAGAGACAATCACGCGCTTAAGAAATTGGCACTCAAACATAGAAAGTCTTCATATAAACAGATCGCGGATGATTTTGAGACTTAAATTAAGTCAGCATACGGTCAGAAGACGTTTAAAAAACAAAGGAATAAAAAGTTATAGGTGTAGAAGAGTTTCTCTGCTTTTTACATAACATATAAAGAAGAGGAACGCATGGGTGCAGAAATATAAAAAATGCAGATTGGAATAAAATAATATGGCCCGATGAATCGCGATTTTGTTTGGTATCAGATTGTCCTGAAAAATGTCTTTACAGATCTGGAGAACAGTTTTTACCAGAGTACACAACTAAAACAGTTAAAAAATCAGATGGGATAATGATATAAGGTCGTTTTAGTGCACAGAATGAGGGAAAATTGTACTGAATGGAAAAAGATGTAAAAATTAACACTACTAAATACAAAAAAAATTACAAGAAGGGTTTCTTCCAAGTATTAGCGTATTTAATAAATGTAGAATTTTAATTTTTATGCAAGATAATACCCTCTGCCATACGACAAAAAGTGTTTTTGATTGGATTAATGACCACAACATAAATTTTAAGGATGATTGACCTCCACAGGGCCCAGATTGAAATTAAATTGAAAATTTATGATACCCTATTGACAGGGAGTTACATTAATGTGATAATAAAAATTTTGAACAATTATGGACAAATATAAATAAAATTTGGAGTGAAATCAGCATCGAAACAATAAATAAACTTATATCGCTAATGCCACGAATATTAGAAGCGGTCAGAAAAATCAGTGGGGGGACTACAAATTATTAAAATTGTTTGTAATTATATATTTAATAATTAAGTAACACTATACCCGGGAAAAATGATAAGATATTAGCATATATTATAAGATCCAATTGGTCAGATATGATGAGATATGCTTGGATCCTGATTTTGGCACGATCCAAGAACGCATTATAATATATTGTAATATATTGCAAGATATAGTAATATATTATAATATATACTAATGTCTTCTTGGATCGTGCCAAATTCAGGCTCCAAGCATATCTTGACATATATTACAATATATTAGCATACATTAGTATATATGTTAATATACAAGTATATCTCGACATATATAACAATATATTAGCATATATGTTAATATATTTGAATATCTTGGCATATCTAAAAATATATTATAATATCTTATAATATATGCATAGGGGGGGGGGGGTTATCCATCTATTATCTATCCCAATACTACAGTATCGTCCAACCAGGGAAAACTCGTACTGAATCTATAATCAAATGTCACATATATTATATAATTAAATAAACATATAGCAGCTTCATTTACTTACGTCCGTATTAACTTACTTGAATGCACCTATGTAAACATTAGAGTTCGTAGGTTGCTTATATACTGATTCAAAGTGAAATTACACTGCTAGTGAGAGGCAAGTTACACCAACTTTTACGAACATAGTATGTATAGCTATTACATATATACAACATACTCGAATATTATTTAATCAATTAAAAAAAATAATCCATATGCGTATTAAGTAATATTTGAGGCCCGTATTAATAAAATAAAAAAAATATATACAAAAACTGTATAGAAATATTGTGACTATTAAAGAAATCCGAAATATATGTATGTATAGTAAGTAAATGAAGAAAACCATGTGACATTTGCTTATTAAATATTCTTTTAAAGTAATTTTCAGTTCTTCAACAGACGGATCTATTATAGATTTAAGAATTTTATTGAAAATTTTAATTTTATTGTTAACTACATTTCTATTGACAATTTGTTTACGTGTTTGAATAGATTTCATATTGTGTTTGTTTCTATGTTGTAATTATGGTCATTTATATTACATAAATCAGTTTTTTTTTGATGAATAACTCATTTTCTAATAAATTAATATCGATTATAGTTAAAACTTTGTATTATATAAACAGTGGACGGCAGTGTTCCCTGGGTCATATCTGGCCATAATACGAAGACATTTATTTTGTCTTTTGAGTATGTTACAGGTATGAGAAGAGAAGAACCAAAATAAAATTCTATATCTAATAATTAAATGTATATAAGCTAATACACTTGTAACAAAACATTTGCACAACCTTGTTGCTTAACACTCTAAGTTCGTACACGAATTTTGAGATTTTGGCTGTAACGCAGTTAAAGGCCATAGGGAGATAAGGATGCTAAAATTGCCCCCGGGGCTTTTCTGAACGATACTTTCAGAGCATGTTTGTACTATAATAGTTCATCGATTTTGAAATTTTTAGATCTCAAAATCAATGGGGTTCCGAGTAAAAATTAAAAAAGTCAAAAACAGAAAAACATTTTTTTCTCTTAATTGGCTGCACCGATTTGAATAAAATTTTTATGGTATTCTGATATCTATGTAAGCACTCTTTAAAAAAATAATCATCTGTATAGCTCTGCATTATCATAGGAAAAAAAATTATTTTTTCAGAAAAATATTTTTTTCTATTGTTTTCCTAAAGAGTACAATTCTGAAAATATTTTTTTCGAATTCTTCATCAAAAAACACATAAAATATAATTTTTTCATAATTTTCCTAGAGGTACGCCATATCGAAAAAAAATAAATACTGCGAAAAAGTTGTATTTCCCGTTCATTTAACTATACAGTGCCCGAACACTGTGTCAAAGTTCAATATTTCATTTATTAAAACAAATAGAAGAAAACTTTAAATGCAAAAGTTGTCAGGTTGGAGAAGCAGCAAATTTTGAAAATAGTTACATTTATACAGTGTGTCCCATAAGTGTGTTACAAATAAAAGTTGTGTTTTTGTTTAATACACAACATACTTTCTTAATTGATAATCTAAAAATACGATTATGAAATTATTTTGTTTCAAGTTTAAAACACATAAAATATTTTTTTTAATGTTACGCCACAATGAAAATAATAAATACTGCGAAAAAGTTGTATTTCCTGTTCATTTAACTATATAGATTATTATACATATACAGTTAAGTTGTGTCAAAAAAAATTCGCCCTCGTCATGAAAAAGGTGTTTTTTTTAATGCAAAACATACTTTCTTAATTGATAATCGAAAAGTATTAATGTAACTATTTTCAAAATTTGCTGCTTCTCCAACCTGACAACTTTTGCATTTAAAGTTTTCTTCTATTTGTTTTAATAATTGAAATATTGAACTTTGACACAGTGTTCGGGCACTGTATAGTTAAATGAACGGGAAATACAACTTTTTCGCAGTATTTATTTTTTTTCGATATGGCGTACCTCTAGGAAAAATATGAAAAAATTATATTTTATGTGTTTTTTGATGAAGAATTCGAAAAAAATATTTTCAGAATTGTACTCTTTAGGAAAACAATAGAAAAAAATATTTTTCTGAAAAAATAATTTTTTTTCCTATGATAATGCAGAGCTATACAGTTGATTATTTTTTTAAAGAGTGCTTACATAGATATCAGAATACCATAAAAATTTTATTCAAATCGGTGCAGCCAATTAAGAGAAAAAAATGTTTTTCTGTTTTTGACTTTTTTAATTTTTACTCGGAACCCCATTGATTTTGAGATCTAAAAATTTCAAAATCGATGAACTATTATAGTACAAACATGCCCTGAAAGTATCGTTCAGAAAAGCCCCGGGGGCAATTTTAGCATCCTTATCTCCCTATGGCCTTTTAGTCTATTAATATCTCTAAAAATTGTATTTTTTGAGAAATTATCACACCTGACTGGTGTGATCATAGAATTCAGTGATTATAATTTCAAAAATGTATTCATCAATGTTTGTATAAAAAATGTCAACACAAGTTGTAGAATTTTTAAGATAAATGCGTGGGAACATCATTTTCAAAAAAAAGTTTCACCAAAAATATTCACTACCTATTTTAAAATTTGATGAATGTACTTTTTTGAAAACAACATATCTCAAAAACTATTAAAAATAGAGTAAAACTAAAAGATATAAATTTTGTAGAGATTTGTTTTTAATTTATAAAATTATATTGAAATTTTGGGTAAAACAAAAATATATGTTATAACTTTATCATTCCTGAGTATATGGGCAATTCTAAATAATATTTACTTTCTCTTATTTCGCGAAATTAGAATATATATACAAAACTATACAAATCACGCGAATGCAATATTAAATTCAAGTCAAATGAACTTTAGAAAAAAGAATGGTTGATATTTGAATTGTTTATATTTATTATTATTAATTTAATATTATTTAAGTTCGTTGCTTATTTTATTAATGTATAATAACAATGCCAACATCAGGGAGGGAGACTGGGCTACCGCCCGGGATGCCAGTTCAGAAGGAGCGGTGGACAGTTACATGGAGAAAAATTTAGCTTATATTCTAGTCAAAATTTTTATTGATTTTACCGTTTCAGGGTATTTTAAATTTTTTATTCCATTTCTTCAGAATTCTTTGCGATATAAATATAAAATTTGATAATCGTTTTAGTTTAAATACGTGCTATCGATTTACAGTATCAAGTAATGATTATTTAGACTAAAGAAGTGTGGGGCCAGTGACCTTTCGATTTTTCTTCAGTATTTATTTGTTCTTAACCCTTAATTACTCGCGTGGAATACCGTAACACAGTTACTCGCGCGGTGTATTTTTTTACACCACAAAAAAGCTAGTTTTTGGGAATTTTTAAGGTATTATATTAATTTTTTTGCCCAATTCATATTATGTAGGTAGGTAGGTTTGAGAAACTAAGAATTTTTTTTTAAATAATCCAACTAAAAAAGAAAAACTAACTAAAATATATCTAAAAAAGGACACAACATTTTTTGCTGTCCGATTTATTGCAAGATGAATATTGAACAGTTTTATTTTTGTTGGTAATTTTTTTAATTTTGCTCTTTTGACAAGATATCTTCCATCAGCAGCATCACTATTGTCTTCAAAAACGCAGTTCTTCGCTTAGGATACTGCTATTTGTGCGTCAATACCATATACATTTAATAAGTAAAAAATTAATACAAACTGCTACAATCCTCAAATTTTTACTGCCGGATTCCTAACACCATTGATATTGGTCAAATGTAATATTTTGTTATAACAAATGTTAATCATTTAATAAATTGATTAATTTAAAAAAGTAACAGCCACTTTATTTACAAATACTTTACCACCAGACGTTTACCTATTAGATAAAAAATAAAATTTTTATTTTTTAAGATATGATAATATATTAGCAGATATACCAATATATAAATATATATAACAATATATTTTCGCATCTGAGGGCTGATATATATTAAGATATGATTATATATTATCAGATATGTCCATATATTAATATATATTACAATATATTCTTGGCTATGATAACTCAAAAAATAAAATTTATTAAGATATAATAATACATTAGCAGATATATCTATATATAATAATGTATTGCAATATATTCTAAGCTAAGCGAACTCATTTCAAAATAATATTTTTAAGATATCGTAATATATTATCAGATATATCAATATATAAATATATATAACAATATATTCTCGGATCTTAGGGCTAATACATATTAAGATGTTTCTATATATCAATATATATAACAATATATTTTCGGATCTGAGGGCCAATATATATTAAGATATTACTATATATTATCAGATATATCTATATAAATTGATATATTTTAAGCTCAAAAATTAAGATATTACCATATATAACGAGATGCGAACATATCTTATAATATCTCGTTATATCTTATCATTTTTTCCCGGGTATATTTTATAATAACTACACAGATTTATTTAGTTTATTTATAAATTCCCTTTTATTTCCATTTTACGTTAATTTTTCCTCTGTCCACTTTTTTTTGATCAGTAAGTATAGTAAACGCGATTTTTTTCGAAATCCGGTTTTTGATGGAATTATCAATTTTGACCTTCCCTGAATCCATTCTGACTATTTTCGCCATGATGTCTGTGTGTCTGTCTGTCTGTCGGTCGGTCTGTCTGTCGGTCGGTCTGTCTGTAGACGCTGTAACTCAAATACGACAAATCGTAGAAAGGTGGAATTTTATAATTAAGATTGATTTTTGCCTGGGAAGAAAACCTCCTATTTTTGAAAACAATCATTCAACCGGAAACGGATGTTTACCTACATCGATTTTTGAATTTTTCGAATTACACTGAAACAGTGTGAATTAGAGAAAAATGGCCAAGTTGAAAATTGTAGGTAATATTATTATCTATAATTTATGTTCTATTCATTTTTTTCGAAAAAACAATTTTTTTTTTTTTTTTACCAAGTATTTGTTTATAAGTACATTTCAAATGGTTCATAATAGAGAAGAAATATCTGCCATGAGTGTCATGGGACTTTCTTATACGTATTACAGAGACTGTACGTGTTTGCCATAGGTACCATGGGTCTTTCTTATACGTAATACTGAGAATAAACACTGTATACTCTATTTCATTTAGTTTGCAGTGGTCATCGTTTTGAATTTTTCGAATTACACTGAAACAGTGCAAATTAGAGAAAAATGGCCAAGTTGAAAATTGTAGGTAATATTATTATCTATAATTTTATCACGTACACTGTTCACTGTCATTATTATGTATAAGAAAGTCCTGTGGCACACGGCAGATTATTTGTAAAAAAATAATGAAATATTGACTAGTTTAAAAAAGCCATCAATTTCTCTACCCTTTGATATATATCAAATTTGGAAAATCGATAACAATTGCAGTTAATGTGTTTTGCTACTAAATGGCTGACATTGCAGGAATTATCTTGATACAATCTATATCTAATGGATATGGCTAAAATTTCTTTTAAAAAGTTTGGCCAATTAAATTTCATATAATACAATACCTATTTTATACATTATAATCAATTCTAGTTATAATTATTATTATATTTATTATTATTATTATGTCATGACATCAATTATTTTGTTGCTCTTAGCTTGGAAGCTATGTGTATGTGGGGAACAGCTTTCACGCCATTAATGCTGGAGCTGTTCATTATAATAATATATTATTCTACATACATTTAGTGTTTAGTGTACGGTGTGATATTTGTAGTACAGTTATTAGACTCGTTGTATTATATATTGGTTATTTATTCGTTAATGAAAATGTCGAAATTAGGTAATTTAGTAACGAATATTTAATAAAAAATAATCTATGCTACGATGGGAGATATTTATTTGTTTTATTTATTTATATTTTACTACAAAAGTTGAAATCACATTTCTTATAGATAATTTAATTTTGTACAAAAAAGATTCGATCAAATTTGCACGTAACGTGGGTTGTTCTTGAGATTAAAAAAAAAGAAAATTATTGAGATTCCCCACAATTTTGATGTTTTTTTATATACACTCATCAAAAAAATTAAAGGATAATTTTTAACAAGCAAATTTTTTACCAATTTTCAAACAGTTATATTTCCGCGAAAAATGATTGGATTTACATGATCCAAAGCTCATTCGAAAGCTTGTACTTTCTAGTTTTTGAATTAAGAGCCCAATTATTTTTATCATCCCTTGCCACTCTGAGCCAAGGGTTCAAACTGTTCATAAATTATCCCTTAATTTTTTATAAACTTTGAAAGCGTAACATTTTTGCAAAATTTTTTTTACAAGAGAATCAATGAAATCTTTCGAAAGCTTGTTTCTTTCTCTTGAAAATTTGTTTTTTATCATGCCCGTACGATTTTTTTGACCGCGTTATTCACTGTCAAAGTAAAAATGACACTTTTGACTTTAAACTCCTGTATATCCTGAAATAATCATCGCACAATGATCGGCTTGATATCATTAGAAAGCTGAAAGTATTTTCTTTAAAATCTTTGCATACGATTTTGTAAAGAAATTTTTTTTCCTCCCATGATTTTCGTTTTAAAAACATGTAAAAAAACGGTATTTTCTCATTTTTTACTTATCTGGCCGCCATTTTGTCAAAAATGATGAAACCTAAAATGCAAACATGTTTTTTTAAGTTAATAGTGCCCCAAAAAGTTATCCAGAATAACAAGTTGCTGCGATTTTTTTCTTCTTCATGTTCACAGCTGTCAAATGTTCATGATTTAATTAAAGGGTATTTTTTTCATCTTCTCTAACGTTGAAAAACAATAAGAAATGGAATGATCAAGCGGAAATTTTTCTCTAAATTATAAAAAAAACATCAACAAATACAGAATAAAAAAGATCATAATTTTGACTCCCCCCTCCCTTTCCCCAAAGTGAAAAACTTTTATTTGATTTTTTTTTCTGTAAAACAGCTTACTTCCGAAACAAAATTCGTTACGTTATACGGATAACATCCGGTATATTCTCTCTGGATTAGATAAGTATTTTGTATTAAAAACAATATTGCTACATCTATCTGTAGTCTTATTTTAGATATAATATATTATAATAGTTTTGTTTGTACACTTAGAAATGAAAACTGAACGTTTGTTCTTGGAGGTTTTTGAACCGAATACTGAGTTTTTATTTCAAACTATCTCTGGCCTGCAAATCCCCTCATCCACGTAAATCTTCGTTTTCTTCTACTTTCTTGTCCTCAGAGACCTGAGTCTAAGCTAATCTGTAGACTTTTTATTATCTTTTGTACTGATTATTGATGTTTTAACGCGACATTATCTCCAAGTACTTTGCTAATGTTTGTAAGTATTTTTTGTCGGATTTTTTTTGTTTTGTTAGAAGAAAATATATATTTTAATTTTAAATACAAAAATAAATGATATCCCATTTAATAAATGGTTTTGTTACTTGGAATTTATAATATAGAACAATTAAATTTTACACGAACTGTAAAATAGTTTAAGCCTTTAAGCTATTGTCACACCAAAACACAAAAATAGATCTCCAAAATTAAATAATTTTTTATAGATAATATCTTATATGGTGTTTACACCGAGAAAACAAAACAGAAACACGGTGTTTTATGACAAAAAAGCAATAATCCCTATACATTTTTAAATACGAAGTATTTTAAAGACACGATATTCCTGTTTTGTTTTTTCAAACACCGCATTAAGGGGCCAGTTTAAGATATTTCCATTATAAGTTATACATTATAATCTTACTTAACCTAACCTAACCAAAACACAAGAATAGAACTCCAAAATTTAATAATCTTTTTTATAGATAATATCCAAAGGGGCCAGTCCACGAGGTTTCCATTATAAGTATAAATTAAAAATTATTATTATTATTATAATTGCTGATATATTTGTCTTATGAGTTAAAAATATCATTAAATAATTCGCACCTCTAAAATGACAGTTTTGTATATTTTTTATTTCATGAATTCCTCAACGTTTTTCAAAAACATTGCATCACTGTAGAATTTACGTAGCGGTGATGGAAATTTTTGTGCTAACTTTGAATACAGTTAAATAGTCGAATTCGTAGATTTTTTACCGATTTCATAGCCCAGCTTTAAACTGAAAGATTAATTAAATGTTTTTTTTCTTACTAAAAAAATACTTGGAAAGGCCATTTTTCATATCTTTAAGAACTAACACACCGTTATAATATATTACAGCAGAAAACATTAATAAAAAAGACGGTGTTTATACCCAGAATCTACTAATGTAAACTTTCATCAACAATATACAAAGAAAATTACGCGTCAAAAATGGCACCAAAAGATAATTACAAAAACCAACATAAAATGATAATACTTTAACTAAACATACACACAGAAGCACAAACAAATACCCATTAGGTGTAGATAGATAGATGTATATATATACTAAAGAAGAGAGAGAGAGTGAAAGAAGAGAAATGCCAGCATTTGTTCGCGTTCGCCCAATTTACAACGCATTTAAAAATCGATACGCCTGGAAGCCGGGAGTCGGAGCACCTCGCCGTACCATGTAAATAAAGCCTAACGCAATTATTCTTCCGTAAAGAAGCGCCACACAAACCAAACAATAATAATAAGGCCGTTTATACACATTGTGCGGGAGTTAAGGTAGTTGGATTTAAAAATTACACAATAGTTAGTGGGGTGATCAAAATATAATATACATGCATATCAATTGTTTAGAAAGTAAAAAGACTAATTTTCTTAGAGTGATTTTTGTAATTTATAAGTATTTTTTAAGATACTGATTAGAATAATTATCATAATAAAGTTATTTATTGAAATATCAGGGTATCGTATGTGGATCTCAGAAACTATAAGAGAAAGAAATTCGGTTTGGTAAATTAAAAAATTCATAGCCTGCTAGATATTAGCTGAAAACCGTTCTACTCCGAAATTCTTTCATTTCAAATAAAAAATTCCCGGTTTTATTGGTATTGTCTATTTAATAATATTTATTTTCATAATTATTTTTCAGAAATCTCGTAGTTTTTGAGATATGTATGAGCCAAACGTATGTTTTCTTAAATAGAATCAATTTGCAATTTTTTAGTTTTGGAACAAGAGATTTTATTACCTTTTCAATGATATGCAAAATATCTGAAAAAATCAGCAAAAAGTATTTTCAATACAGTGTATCATCCAAAAATAGCTATGACTATCAACAAAAGGATAACAAATATATGAAATGACAAATTGCTTAGATATAAACCAATGATATAACATGAATTAACAAACAAAAAGTGCTTTTATTACTATTTATTTGTTTTAAAAATCTTTCATCATTAAAACGTGTCAAATATTAAAGTCTGTCGATGTCATTCCAATTCACTAGTTTTAACTTCTAAAATTAAAAAAAGTTCATGTTTCTAATAACTATGCTATGGAAATTAAATATTTCGGTTGTAAGTACATACATTGAAACTGTATTTACATGTGGGTTGATTTTTGAAAGTTTCGACCCCCCCCCCCTATTCCCTGACATAATACTAGGCAAGCGATTAACTAACAAACTTACACCCTGCACTTAAAAATCAAGGATGAAGGTGAAAAATACGAAGCAAACGAAGAATTAATTTTATTTTGCTTTCATGAACCTAAAAAAGTGAAACGACCCTTTTTATATTATAAAACATCAGGGGGAGTATATTCAGAGCACCTCCCTCTGCTCTCAGTGTAAGTATATGGATTATCGTAAAAATATTTTATAGCAGAATGATATGAATGTATTCGTTTGTGGCTGTATAAAATATTGAAATTGTATTTAACATATTTTCTTCATAAGGAAATAAAATATTCAATAAATCAAGTTACCTTCAATGGAGTATGTAAGGAACGGGGAATAATATATAGCATAAAGTGTTTTTTAGATTATTAGTCAGCAGAAAATACCATTAGTTATTAGGGCAATAATTTATTCCTCCTCGAAAAAGGCAAATTTTGTATTTATAATTTCACAAAAAAATCTCACGAGACTGATTCTTTTCTTGGTTTCGATTATGTGTACGAGACAGAAAAGACACGAGATTCATTTAACTTGTATGCAGCTCTTAGCTATTGATAGTTAATAAAATAAATTCCATTATTTTAAATAATTGCGAAATTCTAAAACCAAATAGACATACGAAATTGTTTCCGAAGTTTGCACAACGTACGAAAAGTACTATCATTAAAATGTTATATATTTATAGTTTCAATATAACCTCATTGATTACAAAATTTGAACGACGATAATATCTAACGGCGCACAAATATTGAGAATACTTTAATCAAAGTTTTCACCCAAGCGACGGCGTTGTAAATATCTGTAGAATTTCTTATTGGCAGCAAGGAAAATAAATTTGACGAAATCTCGGTATCCGTTAAAACAAATTTGACAAAAAGTACAACTTTCAATGCGAGAGAAACATAACTTAAATAAAAGAGACGGCGAATGAGGGAAATGTGTTTTGGCATCTCGCTCTTCGGGGGAAAGTGTTTCTCGACTGACATACTGAAATACTAAGCTATATCTATTTATATTCCGGGTGTGAATACTCTGACGTAAAGGTGGGTGAGCCGCGATGGCTGGAGGATAAACAAGGCACACGGTATGTGATAGTCAGTTTCACCCTTATTAAATTGTTCGCCCTATTGTTTGTCTCGATCCCTTTATAATATGTGCAATCATATTTCGCTTGATGGATGCTGTGAGAAGAAATCATTTGGCTTTGTTACTACTCGCTCGATAAAATTTGGTATTTTTAAACAATGTAATTTATCTAGTGTAGGCTGGACTTGTTTTTATTAATAGATGCATTATAAAGTTCACTTCATCATGCTCTTTTTCTGTATGGATATGTATTTATATCCATCCTAATAAAATATATATAAATATTCTTTCTTTGATATAGACTTAAAATATAAATAAACTAGCTGATAGACCCGGTGTTACCCAGGAATTAAAACATATAAATTTTCAGCTGATTTGAGTGATAGCCTGCTGATATGTACTCTATATAGTCGGGGAGGTGAGCGCCAAAATTTGCAATTACTTTCTAAAAGCTAATTTTTTGACATTACGTCACATTTGTGGTGTAGATATACAGCCTGCTATCAGTCAGCTAGTTTCGTTAGCGTTTGGCGCGGAGGTGGTAAATCAGCTGCTGACGGGATTTGTTAAGGTAAAATTCGGACTGACAATTTTTTTTAATAATAATAATATTTCTAACCCTTATACCGAATTTCATATTTTATAAATTATTTTCACGATTTATAGATTATGATAGATAGATATGAGTTGAACGCGCTGCTGACGCGCCTGGTTGCAAGATTTTGATGACTGACTATGATAAAAGGGGTTCTTACTGCTTACAAATAAATTTTCAGATTTAAGAAAGTAGTTGCAACGTGTATAGTTTTTTTTACAAAGTTAAAACCACCCCCGCGCCAAACGCTAACGAAACTAGCTGACTGACGGTAGGCTGTATATCTACACCACAAATGTGACGTAATATCAAAAAGCAGCTTTTTAGCGCTCACATCTTGGACTAATATATCTTTTGATACTTCCATAAATACTTTGGTCCAAATTTCATCAAAAACGGTCCAGTAGTTTTCGAGATTGCTTCTGTCAAATATACGTAGATATGGGCAACGTCCATTTATTAAAAAAAAAATCGAAAATCATCAGTCTTTGAGGGGCAGACGGTGAGACAGGATCGCCTATGTTAAAGTATGTGAGTTAGTAATGATTCAGAAACAAATTCTTCATTTAAAAAATTTTTTTCAATTATAATTAAACTTTGTATATAAATGTTATTTTTCTTTCGATTATTTTTTCCATCATACATAATTCTTGATACACATGCATGTTTGTAATATATTTAGTAGCCACACTTTAACTACACTTTTAAGATTTATCTAAAGTTTTTAATTTATTTTTTTAAACGAGTCGAAGGAATAATTTAAATATTTGCTTGGCAATTCATAGGGGTTCGTAATTTTTGAATATCAATTATGGTTGTTTTAAATATAGTAATGTTGTTCCATTAAATATCGTCATAAAAACCTATATTGAAGTATCAAACTTTAATTTTGATTATTCAATTTTATATTCTCCAAAATTTCTCTGCCTTGCGTCCCATTTTTTACTACCTACTTATCTTTTTTTAGTAGATTATAAGTATAATACTTTATTAAAATTTTCATCTAAATCGGTTTTATTATTTAACAAATTACTTGTAAATAAATTATTCTGATTTTAATGCATCTTATCAAAATGAGAGTGTATTTTGTCGTTCTGAATTCTGAAATGTTTAGTTTTGTGCGACTGGGTGATAGTTTGTAACATTATTACTCCGTGCTTGGGGAGTGTAGAGTAAACAAACGTTACTTACGGTTCGAGGTCGATTCTGTGGCAAAGGCGAACGTTGGTCAGCTCTATATATCGATTCTTAGACCAGTTACCCCATTCAGTGAAGACATTAAAAGGTTATTTCTGTGTCATCAATGCCAAATGCTATCGATATAGGTATTGCATTGAATTGTTTGCAATATTGACTTATGTTGGGATTTAACTTATTTAATACAATATATTTGTTTAAAAAACATCAACAAGTATTCAACTGGTGTTGGTAGTAAAGACATGCCTTATTTCTTGGAAATATTCGATTATTTCTCCATAAGTATGAAGTAATATGGCATCAGCAAGTATTGTTTTGTTGGGTTCGAGTGTTTGATGAAAATATCCATTTTGACTACTTTCGCTATGAAGTTTGTGTGTCTGTCTGTCTATAAAAGCTGTAACTCAAAAACGGTAATAAATAGAAGAATGAAATTTTTTATTTAGAATCATTTTTTTCAAGGAAGAAAATATATTTTTAAAATAGTAATTCTTATGTGTCTTACCTTAAGGAGCATTTTGTGTATGACCACGTTTCCTAAAGTACAGAAGTTAGGTATAATTCGAAAAGTTCTTACTCAATTTTCTACCTCTTAAGGGATATTTTTATTAATATTGTAAGAAATAAAAATAAAGTACCCAAAATTATTTTTATAACTGTCCACATAGTATTAAATAACAATTGGGAGCATTCTGTTCCATTATACAATTTCCATCGCAAATTGAAAAAAGTTGCTATGGATGTTACGGGACTTTCTTATACGCTGTACAGTGAACGTGTTACTAATTATATAAAATAAATCGTTTTGGCTAGCTGATAAAAGATAGAAAAAATGGGTCAATTATAAATTATAGACAATATTTTTTCCAACTTATATCTAAAAAAAAAATCTAATTCGCAACGATTAAAAAAGTATTCGAAAAATTCTAAAATTGACAAGAGCTTACATCAATTTCCTGTTGTAAGATCGTTTTCAAAATGATGAGATTTTCTTTCGAAACGAAAATTGATCCTAAATTTAAAACTGTATAATGTTTTTGAATTACATCGTCTGCAGACAGACATCCTGGCGAATCAAAATGGATATTTCCACAAAAATTTTCCATAAATATATTTACTTATTCTTTTTCATACATATGGCTGTATAAGAAAGTAACAATTTGTTTTTTAGAGGGTTAAAGGTAACACTTGGGTAAATTCATATACTATGTACAATGTACATATGTACGTTAACGAAAACTGAGTATATTTAAAGTTTATGAACGAGTAAAAATCTCAAAGTTTGCCGTTTAGAGTTGTAACTTTACACTGGTTAAAGTTGGTTCTGTTTGAATATTTTATAAGCGAAGTTTTAACGTGCCAGAGTTGAAGTTCGCACCTCAAAGTTGTTATATGGTTATTGTATTATTTGTTGATCCCCAGATAAATGAACGGAATTAAGATTAACGTTCAGATTGTTTCTTCATACACTTATTATTTCGGCCGGTGTTAATTATTCAGTATGACCTTTCGGTAGGTCGTACAGACGTAAATGTTAACGAGAATTAATATTTACGCGGTCTTTCAATAAATGTTAAGACTGATGCGGCGGTTTTCTTAATGTGCTTGATGTAATGATTCGTTGATGCCCGTGCAAAATCTGTTTTGTCACAAAATATGTATAATTTTTTTACCTACAACTATACTGTCAGTAGTATTTGGAAAGCATTAATTTGACTTAGGGGACGGGTACGAGCTCCAACAATGGCCTGGGCAAAAAGTATGCCGCGGTTCGTATAAAGTTTACTCTGAATTAATTATTATGCCCATTGGCAGAGAAGTTGGGGACGAACGCCCTCCTCGGCGTGATACCATGGGAGATTTTTGTTCATTTAGTACGTTATGATTTTCTTTCTTATTTTCTTATATTCAGTGTGTTAAAGTCAATATAATACTAAGTACAATACTTAAAAATTAAATAAATAATTTTGTCAATAATCAAAAAATGTTTCAATGTAAATTTTTGGCCAAAATTTATTTGTCCAATTTTGAAGTATTATATCTTTATAGGTACAAATTTTAACACGGTGATTTAAAATCCGTTAACCAAATTCAGTTTCGACTAACAATTTAAAAAAAAATTAAAACCTTGAGAGAATATCTCGAGAACGGTTTGAAATACAGACCTGCGGTCATTTTCTATAAAATAAACATACTTTTAACGAAATTGAAAAAAAAAAATTATTACATTTCATGCATCAAACTTGTCATAGAAAATTCAATTTATAGATAAGAAAATGACAAGGAAAATCATAACTTACTGTATAAACAATAATGGTACACGGAAAAAATATTGTAATAAAAATTACTATGTTATTATGGTACTGGAAGGGCGGTTCTGTATTATGGTAAAAATTGCAATGTTCATTAAAATTTTTATTAGAATTATAGTAAAATGTAATTTGTAATCTCTACAATTTTACTAATATTCTAATATAAATTTTAATGAACATTGCAATTTTTACCATAATACTGCATAATAACATTGCAATTTTTACCATAATACTGAACCGTCCTTCCAGTACCATAAAGCATAGTAATTTTTATTACAATATTTTTTCCGTGTATTTTTTCCATTTATTTTTCATTTATTTAACAGTTTGTTTTAATAGATATATTAAAATATTCAATCACGCATACTCACAAACTAAGATTTGAAAATCTCGTACGCTCATGTCAGATCACGACCGTTATCCGAAAAATAAACGGCTCGCACCTAGCTCTGTCTTGGATATAACACTGATTTTATATTTTGGTTGGCTTACCAGGCATTTTTCTGGTTGCCAGCCGATCGTAACGGCTTAACTGTTGCAAAGTTCCAATTGCCATTTTGGGTATGTTTTTAGTGTCCAGTACCAAAATCAGAAATAAAGAACACTGAGTATATGTCTGTATCAAAGCCTTCTAGCTATTTGACTGTTTTACCTATAAAACTGAAATTTGGCATAATTATAGTAAAATAATGGACCAATTATATACCAGAGTTATAAAAAAAATCGACGCTTTTTAAGGGGGATAAATGGATTACCAAAAATTTTTTTATTCAATCCCGGTGAGTTGGATATCAAACGAAAACTGGCAATTCGAGGAACTAATAATAGAATAAATTGAAAACTTCATGGCACGGGCTACTAATACACGAGTCACGACTCGCAATTGGTAAAATGCATAAGTTATTATGTTATGTTATTATCATATGTAAGTTATGTGCATGACGATAATTGCTTCCTCGCATATCCTAAAGATAGGATGTGATAGTTTCTGAAAAAAAGATCTCCAGTTGTAAAATTTACACTTTTCCGGATCAAAATAAACATTTCTTGTTCCGCTTATTGTGTTCCGTCTGTCTTTGTGTATATAGCTGTCCCTTGTTTATTAGTTATATAGGTTTGGCTAGTAGATGGTCCCATCAGAATCGTTTTTAGTGGAAGAGAGAGTAACCTTACACCCTTCCCCCACTCTCCAACTTTCAGAATATATTACTGGCATCACCTAGAATATTTCTGTATCTACATATTGAATCGAAATAAAAGTAAATCTGAAATGTCCGATTTATTATAAAGAATTTATTCGTAAGCAAAAAATCTTTATACAAGGTTCCAAATTAAATGACCGATAAAGAGTTGTATATATGCGTGAAAAAATACATACATAATCGAGCTTTGGTATTTAATATGTTAATAATATTGGCATGAAAGCATTATCTATTTTTCAAACATGTTATGTGTTTTTTATCGGCCAGTCAATATTAAATGATCAAATTACCTCTAATAAAAGTAAGTTTAGCTATTATTTATGAGCTGCGATCGCGTGTTAGATTTTATAGCTAAAAAGTATTAAATTCCTTGCTTTCTTAACTTTATTATTATCTTTCCAGGTCAGTGAACATTCATTTAATTCTGAATAATGTAGCGGATCTTAATTGGTGAGTAACATTAGAAAATTGATTTATTTTGTATTTTCCAACATTATTTATGTTTTATTTAATTTAATATTTTACAAGTGTATAAATGTACTTGGTATTTTTGTAGAAATTATCAATTTTTCTTCTTGTCAACTTGTTTTGACTGTTCCTTCAAGTACTTTAGATAAAAAAGTAATATGCTAATGGGCCAATCATAGCAGGTTTTGACGTACAGAGAAGCCATATTCATTGGGTTTGGATATGGGCCGATTGGAGTATAACGGGAGGGGGATAATTTAACTTATATAGGACCAATTTCAATTTGTATTTTACTTGTTATTATTAATTTAGTGAATACTCAGTTTAGAGATCACAGATGCTAGAATGAATGAACTATTCTTTAGTATTTATTTATTTATTTATTTTGTTTGTCAATATTATTCTTTATTTAACTGGGTTGTCTATTTATTATAAAATCAAAGGACCCCGCAGAATCCTTATGGGAAAGGGGTTTCGGTCAATTTCTTTGATACTTTGGATTATGATAGTCCTTGATGAGTAGATTAAAAGTGTCAATGGGCACTAAGTCCTAAAAAGTCAAACTTTTAAGATATAGCCCTCTAAAGTTGGGGAGCGTCATGCTCGCCTTTAATTTGCAATAAAAATTTTTGTAGAACCTTAATTTTCGCACAACTATTTGTATGTGTTCTCAAAGACTCTTATAATCGATTGTCACCATAAAAAGTAAACTTTAAAATTCTTTAGCCAATGGCAGTACTTAAATCTTATTATTACGTTTTTTTTAATATAAACCAATTTTTTATTATAAAACAGTTGGCTTTGTTTATAATTAAAAAAACATATAACAATAAGATTTAAGTGTTGTCATTTCTCAATGAATTGAAAAATTGACTTTTTATGATGGCAATCGATTATAGATGTCTTTGGGAACACATACAAAAAGTTGTGCGAAAATTAAGGTTCTGCAAATTTTTTTATTGCAAATTAAAGACAATGATGATCCCCAACTTCAGAGGGCTATATCTTAAAAGTTTGACTTTTAAGGACTTAGTGCCCATTGACACTTTTAATCTACTCATCAAGGACTATCATAATCCAAAGTTTCAAAGAGTTTGACCGAAACCCCTTTCCCATAAGGATTCTGCGGGGTCCTTTATATACCGTTATATTTACATCAAAAATACTGTATGTTATTAATATACAGTTAAAAAATGATCTTTTTTATTACTGGAGGTAGAAGCATTATTAAATTAGACATAGCTGTTTTCAATATCGTAATTTTTATTTTTGTCATTTTCGATCAAAGTAATATTTTAAATAATTGCAAAAATACTGATTTTTCTTTCAGTCGTCACTTAACCACAGATAATATAATTAATATAATAGCAATGTTGGCCATCTTAAATTGATCATTATAAATAAAATTTAAAAAGAACTATGGGCTTAACAAGATTCGAATTTTCCATGCCTATAAAAAGATTTAGGTAAACTTAATAGAAATATTTAAGTGGATGATTTGTACTAAAAAATAAATAAAATGCATTGTTTAGCATAGACTAAAATATAGTATTATTTTTGAAATCAGAAAACTCCATTCAACAAACAAAATGCCTGTGCGTAATTGTACAATTACGTTGACGTCATTAAAAACGTTTGAGATAAATTTCACTTACGAGAAAGACAGTCAGTACATTTGACCATAGGCGTGTCGATTTTCATCAAAAAGGGCGCAAATAATGAAAAAACCATATGTTAATATAATTTATTTCAAGAAGAAAAATATGTACACTATGTCTACTTTAGATGTGTGATGCCAAATTATTTCCAAATATATAATTAAGGATCAAAATGGGTCAAAGAATCCTTATAGTTCACCATAGAATTTAATAAATTGAGAAATATAGTCTCCTCGATTGTACATTTAATAAAATGAGGGGTCCAAACACTTCAACTCTTAATAATATACGGGTGTTGAAAATAAAACGTAACGAATTTTTAATTCACAAATTAACTTGTTTATATAAAAACTTTCCAGACAAAAGTTTCTCAATTTGGAGGAGGTAGGGGCAATATCATGATATTTCATTGGTGACTGCTTTAACAAATGAGAACGTTTAATTTCGTTTTAAGTATATAAAAAAATACGAATATTTTTTAATTCGATTTTTTAAATGTCCAGTAACTCTCGTCTTTAAAAAATATATATTTCAGGAAAATTATATGCGGTATAGTGCAAGTGATGTGTTTAAAAATATTGCTTCGAAAAATTTGTTATAGCCAATACAAAAAATGGCAAATTAGTCAATGGCAAATGTTAGTCCCGCAATTTTTATTAAAAATATGGAACTCTAATGTGATAACGGACTTTTTTCCTAAATTGTTATTAAAAATGGCGAAGTTAAGTTACTGGACATGTTTTTCTTAATAAATGAGTGTGTGGAACATGAGAAAAAAGTATTATTTAAACTGAAACTTTTAAAAAGAAATAAAAAAGTACCTAATGAAAAAAAAATCGCAATAATTAAAAAAAAATTTGGACAAGTTTTCCATTTATTCACGCAGAATCAAATTTTAAAAAAATATTGGTTCTCATTAAAGATTTTCTGCCAGATTTTTTTTTCAATTTTTTTTTGCTCTTCACTTCTCTAATTTTCCGCTACAGTTTTTTTTTGGGCAACAAAAAAAGCTTGTTAACTCACCGCGCCGGGCCCTCCTAAGCCTCAAGTTCCCAGGCTAGAGCCATGTCAACCCGCCCTTTGTGGAGATCACCCCCCCCCCCTCTCACTCCAAACTACGTTACTATTATACGAAACGTTTTTCTTACTTTTGAAATACAAATTCGTAAAATTTCCTTTCGAATATGCCCAAGTAAAAGATGATGCCCCTATAAACTCGCACTGTGTACGCCATAGCATTTCACGAACTAAACGCACACGAAATTACGTAGTATAATTTTATTTGAATCACTTCTTTTTATTACTGTGGCGGCGAGAAGTAAATTACCATTCGGCTGGGTATTAAGATGTTTTATCGATATAAGATTGTGTACCTTGGGCGCGCGCTTTAATGACCTTGACAACTCCTACCGTTTGCCGTCTAATCCGGTGTCGCGCGTACGCCGCCGTTTATAAATCTTGCGGCTTTAGCTTTACCAGTTTATGTAACAATCGTAAATCTTATAGCAGAGTTTCCTTCATTTCCTTATTTATAAGAGAGCACAAACTACCACGCTTTCTGATACGCCAATTTTTGTTTATAGTTTGTCATTATGCGCTGCCCGTTTTTCGGGAAATTATTTGATGTTTTTAATGAAGACTGTTAAAACAACAAGCGCATCTCGAGTTTTGATGCTTTCATTTAAAATTTATTATGGACAAAAATAAAGGTACCGAAAATAAAATATAACGGATGGAACTAACTTAAACTGCATTCTTTTTTACAATTAATATAAAAAGAATCAATGAGAAAATGTTATTGGATGAAAAAAAACTAAGGGGACAGTAATGACCATGTTACATCTAATATCGTAGTATGACGTCTAATATCACTTTTTACGACAAAAATATGTAATATTAATTATGTCAGGTTAAATATTATGCTTCTGTATTTAAGGTTGAGGAATGGAATGTTTATTGTATAGGGTGCGCCATCAGTATGCGGTCAATGAAAATATTGAATAACTTTGACTATTCTCAATAAATTTCGAAAATAGTTGTTTATTTATTGAGCTTACCCTTTACAATTTATTTCATTTCGTTTCCGAAAACAATATCGATCAAATGGTCGCATTTATTGCTGACATAAAGCCGAGCTTTTTTTTGGCATTTTCTATCGCATTGGCCAGCGTCTCTGGCGGTTTCGCTGCCATTTCGGCTCGAATTTTGTCTTTTAGCTTTTCTATGGTCTTCGATTTATTGAAATAAACTTTACTCTTTAAAAATCCCCACAAAAAAGTCAGGTGCAGTCAAATTCGGAGATCTTGGTGGCCAGTCAATATCGCTTCCTTTCGACACCACACATGCACGCTGAGTTAACACAACTAAGCGATTATTTTCAACGTAAAGTGTCACTATTTCAGCACGTTCTTTCGGTGTATATCAATCCATGGATGAAATTGTATTGACGTAACATTTACAAAAAGTACTCGATGACGCTGATTGATTGAGAATAGTCAAAGTTATTCAATAGTTCCATTGATCATATACTGATGGCACACCATGTAAATGGGACTATGTTGTATAAATTATCGACGTTTTATTTATTGCTCTACGATTATTAGATTTGAAGATATGAGCTTCAAAAGTGTGACACATTTCGTTGCATTAATGCTACCGAGGTTACCCCTAGTATCGTTAAACAGGACGTAATTCTACGTTAAATATCTATTTTGACCGTCCCTGAATCCATTTCGTCATGATGTCTGCATGTCTTTCGGTCTGTCTGTAACTCAAATACAACAAATCGTAGAAAGGTGAAATTTTATATTTAGGATTAATTTTTGCCTGAGAAGAAAACCTCATAAATAAAAAAAAACGATCATTCAACCGGATACGGATTGTTACTGATTTTTTATTTATTTTTGAAACAGTGCTTAGTTAGGGAAAAATGGTTAAAATAAAAATGCGTTGATGAGTTAGTCAGTAAATATGGGCAAACTTTTTAGATAATTCCAGAAACTCGAAACCAGTAAGAAACCGTAAAAATGATGACTATTTCGTGATTCGACTATTTAAAAAAAATTATATTGATCTTGTCGACAGAAGAAACTTTTCAGGTTGCTTTTTTAATAAAAAATATCTCGTAAGTACTGAAATAGATATCATTAGTTCAGATTTTTCTGTTTCCGCTCTATAAAGTGCTATGAAGAAAGCAGCAGAATTAATATATCGAAATTATTAGGAAAACAATTATCGAATTAAAAAAATTTCTTAATCATAATAGAGGATTGTTTGGAGGTAACTGATTTAAATAATAATTAATTTAAAAGTAAACTTGTTAGCTTTAGTCTTCTGGTAAACAGATGAAGGCAATATTGTTCTAAAGTAAAATGGATACCAGTTTGAGAACAGTTTCAAACATTGTACCCTTAGGCCAAAATAACTGAATCAATTCTAAATTGGCAGACTTTCTACAAACATTAATTCTTTGTCCAATTGGTTAATTTTTTAAATGATTACCTAAGTTTGATTATTAAATTATTTTGTTGTACATATACCTACTTATTTTGAATCCGTTATTGTATTTTTATTTTTTATTTTCATATCAGATTTTTTATAATACTTTTATGCCTGTCTGAATACATCACATTTGTCTGAAATATATTTGTTCTAATGCCGACATAAATCTTTTAAGTTTTTTGTCTGGTTCAGAGGAATTATTAAATGGAATGAAATAATGTTTTACAAATTAATAATTATAAAAATAATGAGTTAAAACCAAATTACTTATCTTATTTGTTTTGCTTTAGAAAGAAAAGTAAATATCCTAGAAGGGAAGAACAATTTTCATATCTGTATTATTTTAGTATTCTAATGTTTTAATTAAATATTATTATAAGAGAATAGTAGTTGAAAGAAAACTAATTTTTGTAGACGTACAAAAAAGAGTTTGACGAAATATGGGAAAGTAATTAAAAAAAATGCACTGTTTTATTTGATTTGCTTTTTGTAAATTGAAAATCTTCTTATTCTTCTTCTGGTAAATTGTATTTGTTGCTAGTGTTTATTATTTCATCATGCTTCGGAATGAATTTTCTTTTATTTTTTACTTATTTTTCTCAGATTGTTTTAAAAAAATGGTATTGTATTGAAATATTGAACAGTAAAAAAACTAATTAAAAAGACAAAAAAAGGACCTTAATTGATTTTGACGTGGATCAGAGTGTGTTAAATAAACTAATATTTCTATAGATCTTTTCTATTTAAAATATTTGGTCTAATATTTTATGTACAGCTGTAATATAAGATACAGAATGGATTAAGGTTTGCTACAACAAATGTACCTCCAAGAAAATGAGGCACTTTTAAATATATTTTCTTAACGCTGAAAGGCTTTATGGGAACTTCCACGTAAGATCAGCCAAAAAAATTATAAAATAGTATTTTTCCATGATAAGGTCACACTTTCAAATATCATCTATTTAATTCCGAAATATCAGCAAATCTCGGATTCGAAGTGAGGAAAAAATTAAACTTGAAGCATTTTTTTAAACAAAAGTCTATTTATCACAAATTCATTGATAGGCCGTCATTCACAGTCACTGTTTCCTCAACGCATTAATCTGCGTCACACAGTTCGGAGCACCTCACTTGTTCTCTATGTCTTTATCGTTGCTTTGTATGTCTCCTGTCCGTAACTTTTGATTGATGCATGTTGGGTCAAATACAACCTTAACTATAGTTGAGGTGTGTTACATATATGTATGTATTATATACATCTATGTATAATACACTTACATGAAAATTCTGCTAGTTAGGACGTGTGCAGTTTCAATGGTGTCTTATTTAAGATGTAATCTGATAGGATCTTAATGAATGTGGCGGAGATAAATAGATATGTCTTCTTGGGATACATAATGGGATAATTATTTCAAAGTTATTTATGGATTTTTGGAAAATTTTATAATCAAATACACTCAGCCAATTAATTAAGGAAATGTTTCCCAAAGTTAAAATCAGAATGTACTAGCAAATCCGAGGGAAGGGGTCGGGAAAATGAATTATATATTAAAATTTTTAAGCTGTTTAAAATTATTTATAAAATACATAAATAGCCCCAAAAACCCGTTTCAAAAAGCATACCTCACTGTGGTCAATACTGAATTAAAGTCTTGGCATCTTAGGACGTCGCGCCGACCGCGCTGGCCGCTCCGGCCGCCAGACACGCAATAATTTTAGGATGTGGCTATTTGCACTTACACTATGTGCAAGCAATTGGCTATTCGAACATACACTATGTGCAAGCAATTGGCTATTCGAACATACACTATGTGCAAGCAATTGGCTATTTGCACATACTGAATGATCTGAATGTGAACCGAAACCCCTAAATCTAGAAACGTGAAATTTCAGGGGTGTATTTATTTTATGTCGTAAATACCCACTAAGGAAATATTTTTCGAATTTCAGCCCCAACGGGGGTAAAAGAGGGTGTAAATTTTTGTATGGGAAAAATATTTTTTCGATGGATTTACTTGAAACTTAAAATACACACTCTACATTACCAATAATGAAACATGTATTTCAGCATATCCTAAAATTCAACCCCTGAGGGGTTGCAAGGGGGTGTTAATTTAATGAAATTTTGGAATATTAATCTACATAACTGTTTATGATATTGAGGTAAATACGGACAAAGAAAGTAATCTATACTAATATTATAAATTCGAAAGTGTGTCTATCTGTGTCTGTTTGTTTGTTTGTTTGTTACCTTTTCACGGCTAAACCGCTGTACCGATCTTGATGAAATTTGGCAGGGAGATAGCTTACATCCTGAGACAGGACATAGGTTATTTCGAATCTCAAAAATTCATCCCCTAAGAAATTACAAGGGGGTGGAAATATTTGTATGGGAAATATTTCACCCCCTGTCACATATTAAGGGTTGTAATTATTTTCATTCGATCCAGCGGGAAAAATACTACGGGAGTGAGGGGTTTTAGGGGGAAAAACAACCCCCTATCTCCCATAGGAACCGAGATATTTACGATTTTGTAAAATAAATGAAAACCAAAATAAAAGAAAAAATATATATTTCACCCCCTTTCACATATGAAGAGTTGTTGTATCTCCCTTATAACCCCTACCCCGTGGTATTTTCCCGCCAGATTAGATGAAACTAATTACAACCCTTTATATGTGAAAGGGGGTGAAATATATATTTTTTCTTTTATTTTGGTTTTCATTTATTTTACAAAATCGTAAATATCTCGGTTCCTATGGGAGATAGGGGGTTGTTTTTCCCCCTAAAACTCCTCACTCCCGTAGTATTTTTCCCGCCGGATCGAATGAAAATAATTACAACCCTTAATATGTGACAGGGGGTGATATATTTCCCATACAAATATTTCCACCCCCTTGTAATTTCTTAGGGGATGAATTTTTGAGATTCGAAATAGCCTATGTCCTGTCTCAGGATGTAAGCTATCTCCCTGCCAAATTTCATCAAGATCGGTACAGCGGTTTAGCCGTGAAAAGGTAACAAACAAACAAACAAACAGACACAGACAGACACACTTTCGCATTTATAATATTAGTATAGATTACTTTCTTTGTCCGTATTTACCTCAATATCATAAACAGTTATGTAGATTAATATTCCAAAATTTCATTAAATTAACACCCCCTTGCAACCCCTCAGGGGTTGAATTTTAGGATATGCTGAAATACATGTTTCATTATTGGTAATGTAGAGTGTGTATTTTAAGTTTCAAGTAAATCCATCGAAAAAATATTTTTCCCATACAAAAATTTACACCCTCTTTTACCCCCGTTGGGGCTGAAATTCGAAAAATATTTCCTTAGTGGGTATTTACGACATAAAATAAATACACCCCTGAAATTTCACGTTTCTAGATTTAGGGGTTTCGGTTCACATTCAGATCATTCAGTATGTGCAAATAGCCAATTGCTTGCACATAGTGTATGTTCGAATAGCCAATTGCTTGCACATAGTGTATGTTCGAATAGCCAATTGCTTGCACATAGTGTAAGTGCAAATAGCCACATCCATAATTTTAACCTTGAAAATAATATACACACATCAGTATTGCGTGTCTGGCGGCCGGAGCGGTCGGCGCGACGTCCTAAGATGCCAAGACTTAAAGGGATCAAAATATTTATCGAAAAAATAAACAATATTCAAAGCTACCTAATTATAATAAAATTTGATGAACACAAATAAATAAAATTATTTTAAAGATTAAAATCTATAATTGTCAATGCTTTTCACAGTTTAAAATTTTTTATAAGAAGAGTTTTTTCCCACTTAAAATAAAAATATTTCTGGCTGTTTGTAAAATTAATAAATGTAATTAATTTTAAATTTAATAAAAAAATATTAAAATCTACTTACACCTTATCCCTTTGCCTTAAAGGGTAGTGGTAGACTATATCCTTATTTCATCTTAAGTCTGTATTACATTTGTAATTTTTTAAATATGTATAATATACATATAATAACTAATAAATATAAAGTAATACAAATGTAAAAGTAACAGTTAACATTCGTTTTTACCAGAAAATATGGAAAATAGAACATACTTTATTTTCGATAATAAATCGAGTTTAAAATCAAACATAAAGTTGATAAGAATTTCAGCACTTATATTCTTAATACACAGTGGGAGCCAAAATTATCAAAAAGGTGCTTAAAGACAAAAAAATAAATTTATTATTAATAATTTAATTTTCTAATATTACAAAGGCATATAATTATTACATACTGTAATCGCGAATGTAGACTTGGTAACTATAATTAGAAACTTTGCAAGTAACCTCATGATGTTGGGCTAACTACGCCGGTCTAACCCTAAATTTATCTTGCAAATACCACGTTAATGCCTATCTTTGAAGTCTTATTCAAAATACCTAAGACGGTGTTGTTTGAGTCAGTAGTTTCCGAAATTAACTCCGCAGACTTGTTTAAATTTTAATGTAATAAACATGTTGTGAGACATTAAGTTAGAAACAGAAATTTAGATATCTATTCATATGTATTTATTTATTCAAAACATGTTCGGTATTAATGGTTATAAATATAAAATAATAAAAATGGAAACTTTACAACTTTTAGATTCGACCGAAGAAATTGTTAACACGAAAGGCTTTTTTTATTGATTTTTAAAAAAATATTTTGCAGTGCAGGAGTGAGCAGCTTTTTTCATGCCGTTTCCTTTTTTTGATATCCCATTCACCGAAATTGAATGAAACATTTATTTTGGTAATCCATTTACCTCCGTTAACATGCACCAAAATAATAAAATTCCTCGCATGAAATTCAAATATATGCTGCTTTGTCTATTAATGAAAATTAATTCCCCAAAATTTCAGTTCAAAATATTGATTCATTCCAAAACCATATACATATCCAAAGATATCGCAAAAAGAAGAAAACAAATTTTAGGTTTTTCTTGCGATATCTTATATAATATTTTGATCAATAATTATTGGGACATAATACACATTTATACACAAAACATATTTGAACCTCAAGCAAATCTGTGCTGGGGCATAATTCAATGATTACTCTTCTGGATCCTTTATTCTATTTTTTAAATACTGGTTATAAGATGTCTACTTTCTGGAAAATTGAGAAAAGCAAAGAAATTCGGCTTGGAAGTCGAAAAAATTTCCAAAATCCCATCGCTAAGAAATTTCCCGCAAATATTTAAAAAACTTCCTATTAAAATATAAAAGAAAACATGTTAATCTTTCAAAAAAGTTTTATTTTCAAAAAATAATTATGTTTCTTCACGTGATGTAGTGTACTTTATGTTGTTTTTCAGTTCAATTGTGGAATGCATTAATGCTTTTTAATTTATTTAATTATAAAGAGTGAAAACAACCTTAAATGTTCCACTTTTTTTTTCTTCAATAACGTGTAAACTATGCTTAAATAATTAGAGAAAAATGTAAAAAAAATCACCTGGAAAATCGGGCACTTTGTTCTAGAGAAAAAGTGACTACCCTGTAAAACAATCAAGTAAAATCTGTCATCCATTTAGACGTCTTGATGTATGGAACTGAAATCCGAAACAAGCAGTATTATTCCAATTGATATGATAATCATGGAACCCATAATCATCGATACGCACACGCGCCACAGATTAGGTAGCAGTGAAATGAAACCCATAGATAAACAAGGGCGGCCATGACACGGGTACGGTGTACGTCAGCCATCAAAGCGAACAACAGCAACACAAAGCATTTGTCGAAGCGGTAAAACAGCGCATATTCATGTCTGAAGTCGCTAATAATAAATTGTGCCGGGTACCGGAAATATCGGGCCCTTCCGCTGCCACGATGAACTTTTTGTTCCCAATATTATTCGCTTCCTGTCGGCTAACCGGGACTAACAATCGCCCCTGTCTCCATATATTCTACGCCATCTCGATCCAGCCGCTTTGTTTCGGACCCGTTTTGTGAATTTTTATTTGATTGGATGATAATAATTTAAATTGAATATAGTTTTACTGGAGTCGAGCGTTTTTTGTAACGGAAAGGTGAGCTTGTATATTTTACGGAATGGGTTTTTACTGTTGCCCCGGTGTTTTGTGTATTATGTTTTGAAAAATGGCTTGATGGAGGTTGTCGATACGGGAATCTGAAAAATGATTTTTTTTTTAAATTGGCTTTTGAATTGTAGTTATTACTAGTTTAGTTTGGTCAGTCGTATTTAAACTATAGCTCATAGCTATATAAATAAAATAAACATTCAATTTACCAAAAACTCTTTTCGGTTTGGTAGAAGAGAAAATGATTATAAAAATATGTACAATGTTTTTTACATTTTATTGGAAGATGTACCTATCTAATTAACCAACCAAACACCAAATTAATTTTGTCTAATAGAAATAAATGTAGATAATATAACCACAAATGTAATTTTCATTGCATATACGTCAAAACGTTGATATCTTTGCAATGAAATATGTGGGTTGATAGATTACTGCAAAACATAGTCCATTTATATATTTTAATAAATGTATTTTTTTTAAATTATGAGGTTGTTTTTTTAGATAGGTAGTTAAATGTTTTATTTAAAAAACGATTTTTTAAAGCAATCGATATTTCTTTGTATTTTTTACCTAGAACTACTTTTTTTCAATAATTTTCTATTAGGGAGTAACTTTTGAAACACGAATTCAACAAAAATATACCAAACTTTGAAAGCTTATATCTCCGTAACTAATAATCGTAGAGCATACTTTTCGAAATAAAAGGTTTTATTCTCAACACTCAATATAAAACCATTTTCTTCCCCCTTGTTCTACACAATATTGAATTAAAAAGTATTGTCTGATGAAAATAACGATTTGCTGATAATGATTCCAATTTTCATTAAATCTTTGAGAATTTCTTAAAACATGATTGGGGTGGGGGTGTTGGTGGTATATATATATCGATTATTAAATGAATGTAGATTATAAATCATGAATCGGTGGAATCGCTTCTTGCTTGCCACTTGCCGTCCATTCTTCTATTATTAATTAATTGATTAAAGCAAGCGATTGATTAATGGTTTACGGATTTCAACCAACGCTCTTTATAAAATAAGCTAGTTATCTCCAGACATATCGCGTAATTTGAGTATTTATGCGTTCATTCGATGAGATTAAAGTTTTTTTTTAATTGAATCATGGAAGAAAAAATATGCTATAATTATTTTTTAATTTACATTAAGGTCATAATGTCATTTCATAAATCAATAAATGTTCTTAACCCGTTTCATGCCAAATGGCATAAATTTTTTTACTGTTTTCAATCGTTTGCTTTTCAGTGAGTAAATCAACCAAAGCTATCTAAGAAACATTTTCTATCGTAATTTTTTATGCTCTTTCCGAATCCGGCGACAAAATTTTTCTATCTGCCGCCATTTTTTAAATATGGCCGCTGAAAGCAAAAAAAATGTGAAATTTCTAATATTTTTTTCCAAACAATCGTAAATTTGAACAAGAAGCACTTACGGTAGGAGGCTAATTCTTCATATCTGGTGGAATAATTGATTTTTCTAAAAGATAGGACCGATAAAGTAAGAAAATTCAATATGGTGGATTTAAGATGGCGGCCATAACTACGCAAAAAAATACGATTTTTACGAAGTCAACCGATTTGGATCAAATTTGGTATATTAGGGTTTTCGGGGTTGCTGATCATGGATTTGAAGTCAGATTTGCAAAATCCAAGATGGCGGATCCAATATGGTGGACGAATTTTTCAAATTTTAACTGATTTACGCTAAATTTTGTATATAAGGATTTTCGGAGTCGCTGGTCGAAAATCTCAAGTCAGATTTACAAAATTCAATGTGGCGGATTTAAGATGGCGGCCCTAAGTACGCAAAAAATTACGATTTTTACAAAGTCCACCGATTTGGACCAAATTTGGTATGTAAGGGTTTTCGGGATCGCTGATCATGAATTTGAAGTCGGATTTGCAAAATCCAAGATGGTGGATCCAATATGGCGGACGAATTGTCCAAATTTTAACCGATTTACGTTAAATTTTGTATATAGGGGTTTTTGGAGTCGCTGGTCACAAATCTCAAGTCAAGATTCGTGACCAGCGACTCCTAAAACCCCTATATACAAAATTTAGCGTAAATCGGTTAAAATTTGGACAATTCGTCCGCCATATTGGATCCGCCATCTTGGCATATGTAAATCTAACTTGAGAATTGTGACCAGCGACTCCGAAAACCCCTATATACAAAATTTAACGTAAATAGGTTAAAATTTGGACAATTCGTCCGCCATATTGGATCCACCATCTTGGATTTTGCAAATCCGACTTCAAATTCATGATCAGCGACCCCGAAAACCCTTACATACCAAATTTGGTCCAAATCGGTGAACTTTGTAAAAATCGTAATTTTTTGAGTACTTATGGCCGCCATCTTAAATCCGCCATATTGAATTTTGTAAATCTGACTTGAGATTTTCGATAAGCGACTCCGAAAATCCTTATATACAAAATTTAGCGTAAATCAGTTAAAATTTGAAAAATTCTTCCACCATATTGGATCCGCCATCTTGGATTTTGCAAATCTGACTTCAAATCCATGATCAGCAACCCCGAAAACCCTAATATACCAAATTTGATCCAAATCGGTTGACTTCGTAAAAATCGTATTTTTTTGCGTAGTTATGGCCGCCATCTTAAATCCACCATATTGAATTTTCTTACTTTATCGATCCTATCTTTTAGAAAAATCAATTATTCCACCAGATATGAAGAATTAGCCTCCTACCGTAAGTGCTTCTTGTTCAAATTTACGATTGTTTGGAAAAAAATATTAGAAATTTCACATTTTTTTTGCTTTCAGCGGCCATATTTAAAAAATGGCGGCAGATAGAAAAATTTTGTCGCCGGATTCGGAAAGAGCATAAAAAATTACGATAGAAAATGTTTCTTAGATAGCTTTGGTTGATTTACTCACTGAAAAGCAAACGATTGAAAACAGTAAAAAAATTTATGCCATTTGGCATGAAACGGGTTAATTATGAAGTAGTTCTCGATTTACGAATTTTCGATTTTCGCTATGTCAAATAAAACAATTTTAAGAAAAAAGTGTGTTTTTTATGTTTTGTATCAATCAACACTGTATGTTCCAGCTTTAGACAAGGAAAGAAATAATAGGACGACTAATAACATTTTAATTGGCGTATCATTCGGTTTTTAAAATATATAGGTATTAATTGTTTTGAATTATAAAATTAATTAATAATAAATGTTTTATATTGCGTTTAAAAGTATTTCAGTGATAATTGGTTAACAAAGAAACGTCTACTTGGAACTATCATCTCTCATACATACCGAATTAAATTGTAATTTAATGCATATTTGTATATTATAAATTTTCAACTGACGCCCCTGGGATATATCCATGGAATTGACGAAACTGACATTAAATTAAAGATGACAGCTGTAAAGTTTTGTTAACACTTCCATATTATACGGACGTATACCTTTATTCTGTGATACGAACTAGCATTGGTTGTTATGTATCCATCGGACCTAAGAAGCTTAGATTTGGCATAATTATAGCAAATGAGGGGTCAACAATATAATTTTTGTTGTTAGTTATTATTTGGTGCTTTTTAAGGGGATGAAAGATGAAATAGATTAGTTTTTTACTCAAGTGGGGTATCAAATGAAAGCTGGCAAAATTAAATATAATTTTCCACTTTGTATATACATATTAGGGTGGCCATTAATTTTCTTATTTTCGAATTTCTTTAAGGTCACACCCCAAATTTCTAAAAGGTAAGAAAAAAATAATGTATACAAAATTTTAAAGTGATCGATATTATTACCACGTGCCACCGAGCGATCGAATATTAACACGTGAATTGCATTTGATTTTTTCAATTTTTCTTTGAACAGCTTTATCTTTGTGAAAATTGAATAGATTTTGTTGATCTAAAACACATCTTAAAGCTGACATTTTCTAGTTTTTGAACCTTTGATTCGATTTTTTTATTGCTTATCACTACTTCTTGAGAGATTTCAGAAAAGTGAAAGAAGCCTAAAATTTAATTATTCAAAATTGGTATGCTAAAATTATACAGTAGGTTGAAAAAAATATTTTGAGCAAAAAACTTCATTAAAACATGTCTCCGAAAATTTTTCGTAAGAGAATTACAGCCCCCTAAAAAATAATTTTAGACAAAATCTTCGGGGGGCTATAACTCTCTTACGAAAATTTTTCGGACACATGTGTTTAAATAAAGTTTTTTGTTCAAAATAATTCCCTTAACCTACTGTTGAAATTTGGTACGCCAATTTAAAATTATCCTGAATCATAAAATTTTAGACTTCTTTCACTTTTCGGAAATCTCAAGAAGTAGTGGAAAGCGATAAAAAAATCGAATAAAAGGTACAAAAACTATAAAGTGCTTTAAAATACGTTTTAGAACATCAAAATCCATCCAATTTTCACAAAGATACAGCTGTTTAAAGAAAAATTTAAAAAATTAGAAAAAAAAAATTTTTAAAAACAAGCTTTTACATATGCACTAAAAAGTAAAAAATAAGTTTTTTTTTCACAAAGTCTTCCAGAATTCGTATGACTAAAAAAGCTTGTGGCGTTCATTTAATATTTAATGTAATATTTAGAAATATAAAAAATGTCGAAAATATCAATATAGGAAAAACTACATTTTCTACTATAAATTAATATTTTCAAATCTTCCATTAAATTGCATTAATATTATGTTAAAATGCATATATGTATAATATTGTATAATGTATATATACATATCATATATGTATACATTAATATTTGGAAATCTAGATTCAAATAGGACAAAGAACCTTTTGCTAGTGTAATTTAGTATTTTAAATTCCTGGTTAATTTATCGCACATGAAAGAAATATTTAGTAATCTAGATTCAACATAGGAAAAAAGTCTTAACAGTATTTTATCTACCTTAAATTATTATTTCAAAATATTACATGAAATATTTGGAATTCTAGATTCAAAATAGAATTAAGGGCTAAGAGTTTCTCAATGGAAAAACTACATTAGCTACTTTCAATGAATATTTCGAAATATTCCATAAAATTCCATATATGTACATAATTTATATCAAATATAATATAAAATATTATATCCTGTGAATATTTTGAAATTATATTCAACCTAAATGAATGTTTTCAATTAATATTATTTAATTGTACATTAAATTCCTGGATAATTTGATATAAACTACAGGAATATTTTGGCTTCAAGATTTATCATATGAAAAAGGGCTAAGAAATACCGAAAAGAAATACTACCTTATCTATTTTATAAATTAATATTTCAAAACATTAACATACATTGAGTTTCAGGTTTATTTAGTATCAACATTACATTAATATTTGATCTACTATAGATTTTTCCAATATTGATATTTTCGACATTTTTTATATTTCTAAATATTACATTAAATATTAAATGAACGCCACAAGCTTTTTTAGTCATACGAATTCTGGAAGACTTTGTGAAAAAAAAACTTATTTTTTACTTTTTAGTGCATATGTAAAAGCTTGTTTTTAAAAATTTTTTTTTTTCTAATTTTATTTTATCCATTTTTAGTCTAAAGTTATTTATTTTTTTACTATATTATATTATATTCATTGCATCATAAGACCAGGCCCAGATAGGGGGGGGGGGGGGGGGGGGCTAGGAGGGCCATATGGCCCGGGTCCTGGTATCAGGGGCCTCGGCGTCCCGAAAATTATTTATACTTTACATTTTTACATTTTTTGATACTAATACTATTTTTAATAGAGATTATTTAAAAAACATAAATATACTACAAAAAAACACACCTTTTAGAAAAAGTACTTAAAAAAACCTCACGGTTTTTAATACTAAATAATATCAGGAAGAAACAAGAATTTTACTAGTACGAAAGTTGTTTGGAATGTCCTTACGTTGAAGCTCTCTCAGGGTCTGCATAAGACTAAAAACCCTTTTTACTTCCATGTTCGAAGAAATGGAAGTATTGTTATTACAATACGTCAAAAAATCGTTAGTTTTTATTTTAAAATGAACACTAAAAATTTGATTGTATATTCGCTTCTTTAGAAATGAAGCGCAGATCCAGGGGAGGGGGCATGGTGAAATGACACCCCACACAAACCTAAAAAGTAAAGCAAATTAAATAGAAAAATGCTTATTAAATATACTAAAGTAAATTTTTTTGTCTATTTCACAGACCATGACCCCCTCCTCCATTGTAAAGTTAGACTCGCGTCTCTTAGAAAAACAATACCTACCTATTTAGATCTACAAAATTACACTAACATAAATTAATTTATATTTAATATTTTTCAATAATGCCATAACAATATAATACATATACATTACATGTATGCATATAGGATGATATAATAACAATAAAATGAGATACTATAATACATATTTATGTATACATACATTTAAATGAAGAAATAAAGCTAAAACGGCTAAATCTTTTTTATATGTCAATATAATCACTACAAATAAAATTTATAATACATACCTGATATTTATATAAAATTCGATAATTTTTCAATAATTTTCTTCAATTTATAATTTATAATCTTCAATAATAATTATCATTTCTATTATTATGAATTATTTGTATTTATGAGTATTATATTGCAAAATATTTTGACAAAACATAATTTAATGTTATTGTCGAAGCAAACCATGGTTACGAAATAATTTGAATTATGAAATAATACTTGATCGCGCAGGCAGGATATTTTATTATATTAGATACATCAAAAAAGACCTTATAATGAAATAACATAGCTATAAAAATGATAAAAAAGTGCATTGTCACGGAGAATACACCATATTTGAAAATTTGACGAAAATCGTACGACGGGAAGTTAGTTAAAAAACGGTCGTAAGATTTGTGTTCCGTCTCATACATAGCATTTGAGTTAAGTAAAAGCTTGTAAAAATCAAATACATTTTATGTGTTAATATTCGATCGCTCGGTGGCACGTGTTAATAATATCCAATCACTTTAAAATTTTGTATTCATTATTTTTTTCTTACATTTAAGAAATTTGGGGGGTGACCTTAAAGAAATTCGAAAATAAGAAAATTAATGGCCACCCTAATACATATTATAATTTTATTTTATCCAAAGATTAGTAACTCTTAAATTAATCCCTAAATATGCTTCCAGATATCAAATATTTATTATGAATTCGTTTAAAATACAGATGACTATACACAAAATGTAAACATGTGTTCCTACATGAAATGTAATCAATTTTTTTGATAATACCATCATAAGAATAGTAATAATACGTATAAATGATAAGTGAAATTATTTAATAATATGTCATGAGAACCATTTTGTAAATTGCACATGCAAATAATGGAAGTAAATTCAGTTTAAGGGGAAGGGGGTCTGTGAAACATCGAATGTGTAAAATAAATATGTCCTTATGTTTATTTATAGAGGTCTAGGGCGGCGCTGGATGGGTTGCGTGAAAGCTATCATAAAGATCAATTATTTAATGTGAGGGGCTAGGAATTGTCGACGTGGATGGTAGAGTAGAGTGAGGATGTATTTAGCATATTATTATACATAGTGGAATTTAAAAAGTATTTAAAAATTGTTAATTTGGGGTAGTAAAATAAATTGTGATTTAAACTTTTGAACCAGTGGCTCTGAAACTGTGGGTCGTAGAAATATATATTTTTTTTATAATTTGTATTACTCAAGAACGTTCGATGCACTATCGAAGGGATCGTGGGTAGGTATTTAATATGATTTAATGAGGTATTTAATATGATTTAAAGGTTTGGAAAAGCAATCCGTTAATATCTGTAAAGAAATTCACCAAAAGTTCAGTTGCAAAGGCAATGAGTCCATGTCGGCTGCTCTGAGCTAAATTCAAGTAAGTCGATTTTGGCAAATTTTACAGAGGAGCAAAAAACCGTTTTTTGCTTTAAATTCGATTATCTCCGATATTAATAGTCCGAACGATGTAATTTTTTGACATGTTATCTACTATATAAAAGGAAGTGCCCTGACTCACTCACTCACTCACTCATTCACTCACCTATCAAGATTTAGAGCATTTCCACTCATCGCAGAAAGTTGAAATTTGGCATACAGACTCAAAGTGTGATTATTAGGACAACTAGTGGGCCTTTTTTGGATAAGTTCAAAAATGGGGTAGATAGGGCCCCCCAATTTTTCAAATAAAACGCCAGATTTTTTTAATTATTTTTTTCGTTTTCTTTGGGTGATACAATGTACAGATCAAATGTTTGCCTTTTTTTAAAAGGGCCTTTAAGGGGGGCCCCAACTTTTGAGATGAATTACTATTAGAAGGAAAATCGATATTAGATTTATTTATTTTTTATCAAATGCTTCGTTTAGTTGACAACCATAAATCAGTGTTTGATTTTTGAAAAAGATCCATTAACGGGGGCATAATAAATAAATAAACACCCGATGTTTACATAAAATCCGTTTAATTCGTCTATTTAATTAATTTCATATTTTGTTACCATGGAAACATATATTTTTATTGATTCGTATTTGAAAATTTTTTGGCAGGTCGCCATTTTAATTGTTGACAAGATGCCTCATTACAGTATGTAAATATTATTTTCTTTTAAAATTTGAAAATATATAATTTTTATTTGTTGCAAAATTAAGTCATTGTTAATTTTTGTATAGGTATTAGGTACATATATAGCCAATTTAACAGCTGTCAGTACTTTAGAATGCTTCACAAGAAATATACATATGTACTATGTACATATAGTTAAACTGAAAAACCAATAAATTAAACTTACCAAGAATGATTTATTGCAAATTCATGAACTGATAATGTTAAGTATGACGTCTCTTTTTTTAATATGATACTAATTTTACTAATATAATTATTTAATGTCATTAATTTTACAGATAATATAAATGTATTATTTTTGTTCATACATAATAATACCTATATGTAAGATTCATCTCTAGGATTTTATGTTTGTCTTATGTTTTAACTCCAATGTCAGACTCTTTTTAATATAAAATTACAGGTATGTGTAATATATTAATTTGAAATATTTTTAATTCTATATACAGTTATGTCATTAAAGTCATAAAATAATTTTTGTCATTGTCGTATCAGATACAAATATCTTATAAGGTTATATTCAGAATATCGAGCCGGTTTCGCTCCAACAATATATAAATAAACAATGAAATCATTTACAATAAAGGTATTGCTCAGGGCTCAGGTATCGATGCAATCTTTCTCCGATAAAGCATAGTACAAAGAATATTTTAGGTAAAATTTTTGTACTACGCTGTATTGGAACGAGATTGGACCGAAACCTGTGCGATTCCTATACAGGCAGTGTGAATGATTTCAATGTTTATTGTTTATTTACATTTGATTAGAGAGAGACCAGCTCGATGGTCTGGATTGACTCTAAGTATGCAGTATATATACTACATGTCGTATAATTATGCAACGGGCATTATCAGTTTAAGCGCAAAAAAGTTCCAAATTAATATTCAGTGGTTTTAAATGCTGCGATATGTTCAAATATGTTTGAAAATCATTCGCTGATTTAAATTTACTAATTAATTTTATATATTTACAAAATAATCAAGGTGTTCCATTTAAAATTTCAGGATTTGTGAATTGTTCTGTCGTAGGACAAGTTTGGGAAACACTGTTCTACATCATACTGTAATATCAATCAAATTGACATTGACCCATGTCTCATAAGATTTACTTAACTATTTCGATCTATTCGTGAAGTCTAAGAATCTAGCGTCATGAAATTGGTAAAAAGTTTCAATTACTATTACAATTTATATTCCAATACAAAATTAATTTAGTTGAAAAAATATTAGGCAGTTTCTATTTTACAAATAAAATTTATAAACCCGGGTCTAAAGTGCTATACATTATATTAAAACTTTTATAAATTACATCAAAATAGTTATATAGGAGAGGGAAAATTAGTTTCATATACATCCCTATGTCAACGACTAGAGCGCAGATAAAATTTAGTTTAATATCTAAGTCAACGACTAGAGCGCAGATAAAATTTAGTTTCATATCTAAGTCAACGACTAGAGCGCAGATAAAATTTAGTTTTATATATAAGTCAACGACTAGAGCGCAGATAAAATTTAGTTTAATATCTAAGTCAACGATTAGAGCGCAGATAAAATTTAGTTTCATATCTAAGTCAACGACTAGAGCGCAGATAAAATTTAGTTTTATATATAAGTCAACGACTAGAGCGCAGATAAAATTTAGTTTCATATCTAAGTCAACGACTAGAGCGCAGATATTCATGAATTATAAAATTTTGCTATTTTTGTCACCGATTAACTTGCAAGTTACTCCTAAGACCTGGAAATCGTTATATTCCAAAATATATCTTGATAGTAAAGGATTAAATGTCTGCATTATTGTAAAAAAGTCATTTTCTTCTGTAGCTTTTTTATGAACTTGATCTCCAGGCTGTTTTTTGTTCTGACGTATCTACCACGTGGGAGTCTTTTTTAGAAGTGTTTCAAAACAGCTATTAATAAGTATATAATGATGGAATAAATCAGAATTATGGATATTTGATTATATTTATGAAGTATCTACATAATATGTATTTGTTTATCTCGATATGCTATCATATGGTATGTATTATTTTTTTTATGATAATCTCAGTGTTTAATTGTCCATACGATAAATTGTTGTTACGGTAAATTCTCCATACGATTAATTGTTTTACGATAAATTGTTGTTACAATAAATTCTCCATACGATTAATTGTTTTACGATAAATTGTTGTTACGGTAAATTCTCCATACGATTAATTGTTTTACGATGCATTGTTGTTACAGTAAATTCTCCATACGATTAATTGTTTTACGATACATTGTTGTTACTATAAATTCTCCATACGATTAATTGTTTTACGATTAACTGTTTACGATAAATTGACCGGATCTCGTGCTGATATCCAAGGTTGTGACGTATGAAAAATAGATTATAATTTTTTTCAAAATAGTCATAGGGGATGGAAATTTTGCTTCACATATAACTTTGTATAAGTCAACGACTCTAGCAATAATTAATGACGTTTTTAACTTTTATACAAAATCTTAAGCACAGATACTTATTAATGAATTTTTTAAATTTAGCTACTTTTATCACCTATTTTATTGTCTTGCAAATTACTCATAATCCCGGGTTAGACCAGGTATTTGCGCTGTACATTATACCAAAATCGTTATAATTTTCATCAAAATAGTCATAGGGGAGGGAAATTTAGCTTCATATAAGTCAACGACTCTAACAATAATTTGTGACATTTATAACTTCTATACAAAATCTCAAGCATAGATATTGATGAATTTTAAATTTAGCTACTTCTGTCACTGATTGTCGTTCAAGTTATTTCTAAAACCTATAAAATATTATTTTCGAATATAGAAATAATTTAAATAAAAAAAATATTATAGCATGGTTGTATGTTAAATATAGTTTAATTTAATATCCCCGGGTAACACCGGGTCATATGGCTAGTAGATAATATAGATATAATTCAGCGTTTTTCGCACCCTAATTCCCCCATTTCATTAATGCAAGGAAAAATTAGTTTTAGCTTAGTTTTACAATACTTCTTTTGACGATAGCTCTAAAATTAAAAAGAAGTTTGAGGTTTTTATGATCTAGAAATATGCGGATGAATCCAACGGGTTAATAAAAAAATCGAAATTTTTTTGAGATACTTGAATTTAGCTTAGGGCAGTCGATGTATTGCTTACTGAAATGATTATACATTCGGGAACGGATGCTACTTATTGTTAGACAAATTAATATTTAAAAAAATTGATTTATTTTTGAAATTTTATGTTATTATTATAACTTATGTTCTATTTATTTCTTGATAAAAAAATGTATTAAGAAATAATCGATTAAAAAAAATATATTTGAATATATATAGAAATAAGTGTTAATGATAAAAGTTATCAATTACCCAGAAATATGTATTTTATATAATTAGATACACATGCATTGTTCATCTGCTTGACAATATTGGTAGATTTTTATCAAAACTTTTGTTGAACTTAATTTAATTATTTTAACTTTTTTTATCTTTAGTATTTATTTACTTGTATATTTATTGTATATTTATCCCAAATAAATATAATACTGTTTATACAATTTTAATTATAATTAGACGATTTATGTTTTTCCTAAACGTAAAATATGACAGTTATAATTTTTCATATTACACAATTGATTATTGTGGTTTAAATATAGAATCTCTAATTTTTGACATACGAAAAATTTCATTATTTTTTTTAGGTTTGTAATCAACTTCGTTTTTAATTGAATCGGTGGAAAGAAGGACAGTTCTCAATTCAAACGGCTGAGTGGAAAAACAGAACTAGTACTGAATAGGTACTGTTCTTCCACTCATCCAAATTTAAAACATGCCTAGAATCAATGAAGGAAAGTTGGTTTAATACTGCTCTTACACTCAATATTTAGATCTACATTTATTGAACCGATTCATGTAAAAAATGTCAGAATTTGGACTTGTACTGTTCTTTTTCTCAGCGATTCAATTGTGTAACTGACTATATGATAAACTCACAAAACTCACAAACAAATGCTATTATTTATATGTGCAATAATTTTCAGACAATATTTAACTTGATGTTATAATAATTACAAACCAAGAAATGGCATTGGTTTAATGTGCAACAAAACACAATACCCGTTTAAATCTCAAATCATTGTACTATTATTTACAATAGTTGATGCCATTAACATTTTAATTACAGGAAAGTAATTAATTAATGATCATTAATTGGTATATTGTCACTGGTTCGTAATTCCGCTGGTGGTGGTGCTGGTGTAAAAGACCTGCTGCTGTTAGAAATGAGCTACGCACTAAATGACTAGTGATTCGTATAATGTTTCCTTAATTGTAAGGGTTTTGTTATAATGAGATGGAGGGGATATGACTGCCTTCCTATTTATATACACTGCAAAGTTTTATTTATATAATTAACTACCGACCCTGATTCGCTTTTATTTATATAAATATAATATTCTTCAAAATCAGAATGATACAAAAAAATAACATGCACAGTGCACACAATACTTGATTTTTCTTAAATACTATTGGTGAGCAGTGTCTTAGAGTGGTAGTATCAACCTTGTGCAACGAGCTTCCAACTGTAATTTCCAACATTAAAAATAGCAGAGTTATCTTATTTAATTCGTTCGTCATTACCCCACGTGTTTGATAAAAAATAAGCAAAGACATCAAATACTTGTTTAATCGAGGCTTACTTGAGCATTACTTAATCACATTTATAAACGTAAAATCAGTTATTACATGACTTTTATTATAATTAAAAAAATAGATGAAATATGATATAAAAATGGAACTACGCTTACTTTGTACTGTGAGCGTGATCTACATTGCAGTGGCGTCACTAGGGTTGGTGTCACCCCCTTTTTTTGAGTTTTTTATATTGGTGACCTTTTTTCAATACACAACAATTTTTTCATACAGTAATAGAATCCTAGTGACGTTTTGCATTTGGGTGTCACCCCTTGTGATGGTGTCACCCCTTGTGATGGTGTCACCTCTTGTGATGGTGTCACCCGGTGCGGTCCGCACCCCCCTAGTGACGCCACTGCTACATTGAATATTAACGGTCCAATATTAGACGTAGGCCCGACTGTCATGTCGGTTAGTACAGAGAAAATATTAGGTACCTCCGCGTTCGTGATTACCCCGTTCTTCCATATGTATTTTTTTTGTTATTGTACATATACAGGATGTCTAAATACCAGGGTACACATTTTCATTTTCACAAAATTTTCATAGCTTAATAAAAAAATAAATAATACAGGTGTTAGTATTGTTTATTCAATATTTTTAGTGGTTTTTGACTTACACACAGAACCTTAATATCAATAAAAGCATAAAACCAAATATTGAACCGAAGTGTGCATCTACACTACAGAGTTTACATAAATATGAACTATGTGCTGTAACTCGCTGTGTCGATGATGGCGGTACGGAGTATTTGCGCGACTGGTCTACTGGCCACTTCCCTTAGGACGTATAACTTCCGGCGTCTGGTCAATGAGCAATGAGGTCGTTAGGCCGTTGCCGGGTCAACTTCTCACCGGACCTCTGTATCTGTGGAGTCGTCAACCTGTGCACCTCAATATGTTCTGTACGTGTATACAGTGTATTCCATGTTGATTAACTAAACTATAGGAAATTTATCATTACGTAAATTAGAAGTGTTGTTGTAGCCTTGTATAAAATAATTGGTGTGTCATTCATGCATTTTGAAATGCCGCTTCGAAACAAACTGATAACTTTTAAAAAGTTAAAAACAAAACACTATTGACAGATCTAAAATTTATCAGTTATTTTCATTTCTAATTTACCCAAAAATGTTAAATTTCCTGTGACTAAATTAACTTGAAATACACTGTATAACAAAATGTATCACAATGATTCAGTATTTGGTTTCTTGATACATGCGTCTTAGTGGTATGATATGTATATGTAATGTAATGTAAATGTAACAACTTGATGATTCAACAATTCAATTCTACATCTGATTTTTTTGTTTTGTTGATACAAAAGTTGATATTTCTATGACAAATTGAAATTTGATACATGAAATATAATCCCAAATAATTTCGTTAAACGTGTTTATCTTACAGAAAATAACATGAGAAGCTGAAAATTTTATACCGCAGGTCTTTATTTCAAACTTTTCTCGAGATATGCCCTCTCAAAGTATTTTTTTTCTTCAAAATTTTGACGAACCCTTTATTGACCTATAAGTTTTTAGAACGTTCAAGAAAATATTTTTTAATGAATATTATAGTAGAGATTTCTAGAATTAATTTATTTTTACAAAAAGATATTTGAATACTGCACATTATTTTAGGAAAACTAAAGAATGCAAATCATAAATCATGTCTAAGGTGATGATCTCTTCCACGTGCATGAAATCAATTTTATTTACAATACTTTTACTTTCGTTGTATCGAAGGTCAAAGATTCAAATTGCAATACCAATTAATTTATATGCATACATAACTATAAAAAAAGATAACGCAAGAAAACAATTACGATTAGCTTAAGTACCTGAAGAATATTACAAAAAAACACATTAGATATTTTAAAAGATCTCATGAATGAGATTTAGTACACGAACATTCAACGCATAAAGATTTACAAAAATGTACAAATAAACGGTTAACATAATTTCCACATTATAGTATTGTAAAAAAAGCTTGTTCCTTTATTAGATAATTTAACTAATTTGTAAACAAAAAAGTGTGGAGAGTTAATAGTCACAATATTCGAGTTGGAGTTTTTCCCTGAACAAAACACATTAGGAACAACAATAATACAATGAATGTGTAATTAACATTAGCACGTCATAATGTGGCCGTCCTAATGGCTAAATGTAAAAAACATCAAGCGGGAGGATGCAGGCCCAGTTTAAGATATATTCTTACCTTGTATTCATTTTAAATTAGGTTAAAAAACTGAGGTTTTTAATAGCAAATGTATAATGTATAATCTGAGAACTGCAGGCCCAGTCCATGATATATTATTGTGTTGTGCTTATATTAAATTAGGTCTAATTGCAGAGACGGATTTATAACTTTCAGAGCCCTTGGCTTATATTTATGGGGGCGGGGGCTTTTCACCACTTTATTACCGTTTACTTGGGCTATTTTGACATTGGGAGTTACAATAGCGTAAAAACTAGTTTAAATCTGTTTAAACGCGTGCGGAGCGAGTTGGGATAGCTATGATAATAAATATAAAAACTTCACGTGCATCAGTGGGACCTAACCCAAAATCTGTGAATAATTCTTCTTACAATGACGTAGAAGATAACATTATCTTGATAAAAAAAAGTGAAAAAAGAAGAAGGAAAATAATAACCTTTGTGCAATTTGCAAATATGACTATCGTTGCGATCATCTGAATAAAAACTGAATTTACTGCATCACATGTGGTAAATGGGTATCTGGCATATGTAACAAAAACTCGAAAAATCCATCCTATGAATACGAGATATGTGAAAATACTGATTAATATATTTTTATAATGTTAATAACATGTAAACATTGATGTCTTATGTCTATTTTAATATCCTGGCTGTAACAAAGTGCTATAAAATTAAAGTTCCTATTAAAATTTCAGTAAAATGTTTAATAAATAAAAATGTCAATGTGATTGATTGTTTTTTTTTATTTTATCTTTATAACGTAAAAATTAGTCTTTCTTTTAAATTAAAATGATGTCAATAGAAACTGCACACTTATTATCATTGACTTTTTAGTCAATTTAATGACATGTCAAAGTAGCCCCGTACTCAGAGTTGTTTTGACACCAGACTTAAATTACTGATAAAGATAGCGAAGGAACCTATTATTCTATTGTTAATAAAAAATGCTAATGACTTCTACGGAGTTAAAAGTGGGTTTTTAAGTTTGTGTGGGCAAAAATATTTTAAACTGGCCTAAACAGTTATTGAAGGTATGAAAACCTCCCTCAAAATTTGAATTTCAAATAAAATATTGTAGATATGTTTACTATTTCATAATTATATTTTCAGATTAGTTCTTACCTTGGGTTGCATAAAGCAAAATTAATCACGATTAGTTAATCAGTTGTTTTCAATCCATGATTAATGTTAATTTTTTACTTAATTTTAATTTGTAAATGAACAATTCACTAAACATAATAATTTTCTACCTTATAAAATATATCATAACCGTGATTGTTTTTTTTTTGAATTGGCGTAGTAATGCTTTTAAAACAACTGATTAACTAATCGAAATTAATTTTGTTTTGTGCAACCCAAAGTTAGACACGGAAAGATATAGGACTAATAAAACATTACCTAGTGTTATGTTGTTATCATATCGCTCCACAAAAAATCTTCACGAGTCATTGGCGTATCATTCGGATTTTAAATAAATATCAATTGTTTTGAATTATAACATTAATTAATAATAAATGTTTTATATTGTCTTTTAAAGTTATTTCAGTGGTATTGATAATTGTACACCCATACCTCGCTATACGGTCGTTCTTTATACGGCATTTCGCTATAATGGCCCTCTTCAATTAAGGCACGTTTTCGATTTACGGCCTAAAATGTTTCGCTCAAACGGCAAAAACCAATCTTGCGCAAGCGCAATCTCAGCTATCACACAAATTTCAAGTTTTTATGACTATAACCAATAAAGGCGTGGGGCTTTGCGGCCAATTTCGTGGAACGTATCTAGGCCGTAAAGCGAGGTATGTGTGTAATTTAAAAAAAAGATTTGTATATTATACAATTTTAACTGACACCTCTGAGATATTATGCATGGTAATGACGAAAGTGGCATATAAAATAGATGGTCGCCGTTAAATTTTGGTAACTATTTCATATGCGGACGAGTAGTGGTTGTAAATTATACATAGTCTTTCCGAATCTAAGGATTATTTCAAAAATGTATATTATATTATATTATTGTCATTAGAATATTAGAAAACTAATATTCATAACACAAAGGTGAGTTTTACAGGTATTTCTGACAAAATAAATAAATCAGTATTCAGGTATTGACATCACACCATGTTGAGAAATTGGTTGTGTGGACCTAAAGGGTCTTACCCACGGCTTGTTCTGTTTCCGGTACGAAATACTGGGCTTAATGTAAAACATATATTTCATAAGGAGTGTAGGCCCAGTCTAAGATACATTTGTGCTTACTTTAAAACAGTTCTAATTGTTTTTTACGCCATTTTAGCAATCTTCTTAATCTGAAAAACCAAGTAATTGTCTTTAGCCAAGCACATTATTTGTATTTTTCGTGTAATTGTGATTCTATATTTTTATTTGAATGTCGCAGTTAATTTTTATTTTCTTTAAGTAAATTGGTATAATTCTGTATTGATTGGATCTGAAAAAAGATAATGTTAATGTATTCTTATATTTTATTTTAAAAGCAGGTATTGAATTTTATTTTAGAAAAAATATAAATAAAATATGTAACATTTATAACTAAATTAAAAATTTTCTTTTGACGTATAATTTTTTTGAAAGTCTCAAATAACATTTTTATTGAATAAAATCCATATTCATCATAAATAGAGACGGGGAGACTTTATCCCAGGTGTCTCGTAAGTTATGATGTATAACTGAAAAATGCTAATTATGAATTATTAATGTAAATTGTTTTCTTTTTCGAGTTTGTTTTTAAAACATTTTAATGTAAATTTTAATACAGCATTAAGACCATAAATAATTAATGAATTTTTAAGTTTGTTTCCTGCTGCTATATGAATTCCTGAATTTTATTAAAATTTATGTACAAAATGCTTTCTGTTGTGCCAAAATGAACAACAAAAACATTATGATGTATTTAATTTTATTAAACAAAAAGATTTTACTTTATGTACTTCATCTTGAGAATATTATGTATGAATTAATGAACACTTTACAAAAATTGAATGGACAAAATCTACATTAGCTTATGAGTATATAATTTAAGGTTAATAGCTTTTCAAATATATTATTAATTCTTGTAAAATTCATGTGTAGGTACCTAAATATTTCTACTGAAGTGAAAATAAATGCAATACTCGTTCTTCTATTCACCCTACAAATGTTTCAGTGTTATTTCTCATGGTAACCATTAACATCCGCTTCGATTATTTTGGCATCAACTGATGACAAATGATGCCCTTAATAAAATATTAATTTTATTATAAATAAAATATTAATTTTATCAAGAGCATCATGTGATTGAAATTACGACAAAATCCGAAGAGGTTGAATTTGTAGAGGATAAAGTTGACTTTAAAACAAATATCGTTGTGTTATTATGTGGTTAACAGTTTGGGAAGGTTTTAACATAAAAAAAAAAATTATAAAATAAAATAAATTATTGCTTCCTCGCCTATCCGAAGAAATTAGACGAGGCTTAGAGATCATACGATATTAAAGTGACAATCGTTTAAAAAAGTTCGTTTGCTCTGTTACTTGAATCGTACTTACATAAAAAAGGTCATTCAAAATTCTAAAAAAAAAAACTATATATTTCTTAGGGAGCCCGCTAACAATTCCAATCTGGAGGCATGTAATAGGATGTGACGGACGGCAATGAGGAAAATTAGAGATGCCACGAATAGTGATTTGGCCGAATACCGAATATTCGGCTAGGCTCTTGGCCGAAGCGCCGAATATTCGGTGATACTTAGTGCATTTCGTGGGCATATTTGTTTCATTTGCGAGTAGGTCGTGTCACAACAGGCATTATTTATTTGTTGACTGTTACAACAAAAGGTACATATATTGATTGTTTTTTTAAGATATAATTAAGGTGACTAGAATTATAAAAATAAAAAAGAGGACAAAATAGGAGTACCTACCCTCCCTACCATTCAGAAAACTCCTCGGAAAAGGTCACATTATTTTTGGACCTTGAACATTTTATAAAAATTTAAAATTTAATTAATAGGACTTTTTGCAAATTTGTACTCGCATGTATACAAAAACAGAATTATAAAAAAAAATTTTAAATTAATATGAAATTATAAACTTTAATTCGGGTTTATTTTTTCAATTCCAGACAGTTAGAAATAATAATATATAATTAATAATCATTATTGACGAAAAATTTGAGTCAATAATGATTAATTTCAATAATTATTATTATTTTTGAGAAAAATAAAATATTTATTTTTTTGTAATTTTATGGATAATATCTTTATTAGGTATACCAAATAACAAAAAAAGAGGACAAAAGTTTCTAAAAATAAAAAAAGAGGACAGATGGTCACCATAATATAATACACTGTATATCTTAAAAAAATATTACTGTTTGTTCGTGAAAAGCTTTAAGAAATGGCACCATTTAATAAAAAATCACCTATTTGGGAATATAATGAAATTTTTAGTGTAGACAATAAACTGGCAGTTTGTTTGTTGTGTAACAGCAAGATCTGTGTAACAACAAATGCTAAACAAATTTCAATCATCATAACTTACCACTGATAGATTTTAAGTATTAAATATGCTGATTTTTTGTAAAAAAAATTTTGTGAGTAATATTTATTATGAGCTTTTTTCACGATTTGGTATTCGGTATTCGGCCGAATATTGAGAACTATTCGGCCGAATACCGAATAGTAAAAAAAGTAGCCGAATAGGCCGAATACCGAATAGTAGCCGAATATTCGTGGCATCTCTAGAGGAAATATAATTTTCTCAAACCGATATCATTTTTGTTTTAATTAATTAATATAAAATTGAAACATTTAATGTTAATAAGAATCATAACGTACTAAATATTACATGAATGCTATTTTTAATCCATATTTTGTTTATTAATTATATGAAATACGATTCAGGAAACTACACGTACGAATTAGGAAACTTGACTCCAAAATCATACCGTTTACGAAACTTTAGAAAAACACCGCGCATATATGTATTTTTGATAAATTTGTCACTTCTAAATAAATAATTTGTGCATGTAAAGTATAAAACTACATGGAACAATTAAAATTTTGTCAATAATAATCTATAAATTTATTCTACTAGAATAAAAAAAGTGGTACGATATTGGCTTCCTTCTCTATAGAACACTGACATTTTCAAAAAACGAAATTTTGTTATTGTAATTTAAATGACTCTCACTTCTGTTTTAGACATATACCGGAAGTACATTTCTTAAGAAATTTTATTATCTGTAAAATTCTTTATGTTTATTTTTGCACTATCTTACATCGTTTTCACTGCATCGACGATTTAAGAGCAAGCAGTGCTTTTGAAACCTGGCATTAGTTGTTTTTGCTTTTTATAAACGATGCTAGTATGTGAGTAAAAGGATTGTGTTGAAGATAAAGCAAATACATTTTAAAGTGTCACTAACCTAAGGTCGACATTTATTAACCTTTTAAGGACGGGGATTTTTACGTTGAAATCAACCTTTTTTTATTTACAAAATGTGTACATAAAATCAATTAATTTCTCACGTGGCGTACCCGACTAAGTTGCTGGTCGATAAAAAAATCAGTTTGGATGATTTGAAAAAAAAATTTGGAGGCAAACTTGACCATGGAAATCGCAAAGAAGTACTCCAGTTTTCGTTCTTAGCATAACCCAGGATCAACAACGTGGATGTGGCGAAAATATGATCCCTTTGAAGTGCTTGATTTTCGTGAGTCATCCTGGCCTCTCACGTTGGAGTGCTTGATTTTCGTGAGTCCCCTTGCCACTTACGTCAAAATACCTGACATGGTAATAGTAAATCCTCCAAGAAAGAAACAACCAAGTGCTAACCTGCTGGTAGGAACTAACGATAATTTCAATTTTCGGCCTTACATTCAACTTGAAGATGATTTTTGCGAGACGTAAATACTGTTTTTTCGTGTTCAGTGCATCATAAAAATTATGTATGTTAACTGTCGGGCTGAAATAGCAAAAAATGACCTTGAAATGCGATTTTTAAGGGTAAAGGATGCCTCCTGAATCCCTTTTATTATTTTTTTCGTATTCAGCGCATCAAATTACGTAGGGAAACATAAAATATTTTGTCGATATTTCGACCACTCTCGTCCTTAAAAGGTTGAAGAACGGGGGTGTTGTAGTACATTGGGGCTATGTCCTACGTGCTTGTGGGTGCCAGTGACCGCTTTGGATAAAATAAAATTAAAATAATCCAAGGTCAAATCAATACTGGTACTGACACTTTCAGAAAAACTGTAGTATCTGTTGTTATTGAAACCGGTCTTTACACGGAGAGAAAAATCACATAATTTTAACAGGGAAATTCTTATAAAAATTACCGTGCTTCTAATAAAGCGTGCGCGATCGACGGCAACAGTAAAAAATATTATACATCCATTTAAAAATTATTAAAATGAGAAGGAAAAATTGCTGTGCTCCAGCACAGTAAAAATTAGATTGCTGTATCTGAAAACTTCCTTACCGATTTAATAAAATTTCTAATAATACCTAACAATATTTATACAGCCATGAATGAATTTTTATACATATAGCTTATTATTATTTTTTAATAAGAAAAATGAGCCTGTGGCACAAGAAATTGATCTTTTTTGGAATTTATGGAAATTAAGGAATTGATTGGGTTTAAATATTACAACATTTTTGTGATAAATTTTATTAGAAAAAAAGGTAATTATATATAATTAATATCTGAAACTGAAAGTAATGAAAAAAAGGTCTTCAGTTTTTATTTTACGAGGGCCCCCTCTCTCACATTCTGCCCCGGGGCCGCCGAACTTCTAGTTACGGCACTAGAACTACTTATACCATTTCACTGTAAATAAAAAAGAATACAACAAATTATTTTTAAATTTATTTATAGTAAAATAATATATAGATATGTGTGTTGACTGTTGATATTTGCATTAACTTGTTAGCCGGGTCCAGTGGCGTCGCTAGGGAAGGTCCGTTTCGGGTGACACATATGTTATTATATTATACATATTATACATTATTATACATATGTTAAAAAATATAGCCTATTTACCTCTTTTTTTATTATTTAATGCTTCTAGGCAGTGGCGTATACTTTTCGTGGGGGATTATATACTTATGTGTTAAATTTTGGAAGATATTTTGAACTGTTTTCTCAAAATATACGTTTTTTTAGATACTGAACATTTCGGGGGGGGGGGGGGGGGGGTCCCGTTACTACGCCATTACTCCTATGGGATCAAAATGTGTAAAAAAAGACCAATTTTTGATCATTTAAAGTTTATAAGATTGATGCTAACCTTTCAATTAATTAAAAAACAAATGGAAACCACTTGGGAAACCACTAATATTTTTTCTATTATTAAAAATCTGCAGGGGGTCACTTCCGATTTCCGCCCCAGGTGTCACATCCCCTAGCGACGCCACTGGCTGGGTCTACGCGGTAAATTCACTGACTCAATTACGTGATACTTTACATATTATACATTGTTGAAAAGGTTTTTTGTTTTCATCTCTTCAATTAATTAATTTAGTTAAAAATTTAATAATGGATGTAAGAATAAATGATAGAACGTAGTTTTTTTTACATTTGATTACAACTTTTAATTATTCATTATTATTCTTAAGTAACAATCATAAATAACCTCAAAATGCGCGTTACCAGGCTTATTCATGCATACGTATATTGTAAACACACTTATCGAATAAAAATACTTAAGTAAAAAAGTAGATTAAAGAATAAACAAGTAAAAAAATCATATTAAATGGATATAAGTACGTACTTACGTAGTTGTACTCAAAGAATATACTTTGTAATTGTAATGACGCACTTTTTTCGGTTTAATTTCGATAAATAACTCGCACACGAACTGAGAAATACTGACATGAGAAACCTTGAAATTGAAAGTGAGCGCCGATACAAAACGAAGATACACGGTTGTCTCCGACTTTGATCTTTATTCTATTGAAAGCAAATTTCGCGTTTTTTTTAACTTTTTATTAGAATATCTCGCGAACCATAAATCTGATATCTATACTTAAAGCGTATGATTTTTAGATAATCGTTTTACAAACAAAATAAGCCCATACATACCTCTCAACGATTAACAGTTAATGAAATATTCTTTTTTTAGTTTTTGTGTACTGATATATTCAACAAAATTGGTACCTTCTGTCTTTTTTTCTCTAATGAATAGTAGGAACAGAATTATAAAACAGCACAGTAATTTTAATTGGGCCGTCTAAGTTTTTATAGCCGCTTAAATAATATTTTTTTTAAGAACAACTACTAAAAATTATTTTTTTATCGAGAATGGAACTTTTTACTGTGCTGTTTTACAAATTTTGCTGGGCTATATAGTATATTTTATATTAAATATTATAATTTTTTTTATTTTCCGGTAGAAAATTGACCATATTCGACATTCGCACACCGTTTATAGTGGAGAGCACTGCAATTTTTATAAGATTTTTCTCTCCGTGTAGTTTGAACGATGTTAGTGCGAGTAAAAAGGATTGTATTGAAGATAAAACAAAGACATTTTAGAATGCGCGCGTGTGTGTATTTGTGTTGTATATGAAAACAGACTTGTGCACATTAATCCAACTCTAATTTCCTCTCGGAAACTCGGTCATTGTTTCCGCCGGTCGCGATCATTGTTTTAAATAGTTAAACTACACACACTCGCACGCCATTAAAGTTTGTGCCAAAAACTTCTCACATTGCTAAGGGTGGCGCGCGGGGGAGGGGCACGACAACCCCGTCCGATGGGTCTCCGAGGGTCACTTGATTGTCGTTGAGGATTTCAGACACGAATTGTTTTTGAAATTGTCACTTTGACCGAGCCAAGCATTCAAAAATGGTATCCGTATTTCGCACTTAACGCATTCTATGTTGTGTGTGTGTGTGTGTGTTTGTGTGTGTATGTGATCAGTGGTTCTCAACTTTTTTAGAGGGTATTATTTATGTTTTATTTTTTAATTTTTCCTAGATTTATGTCGGACATTATAAAAAAATTGTTTAAAGATAATACTATCAGTATGAATTTACTTAGTATTTTAAAGCAGTGGTTGTAAATATATAATAATAATAATTATTATTTTCTTTGTTTGGTTTCCCTAAATCTCGATGCATCCAGTTATAACTGAACGAACACAACCTTCTCCCGACGTGGATGACAAAAGGAAAGGAATTTGCCCTGGGGTGTTCAGGGCAGGTGACACTTATGAGACCATTCGATTCACAAAGAGTTTTTTTTTTTTTTGAGATTGCACGATAGGATCTTATTCTATATCGACTAAGACCCTTCTTAGTCGATATAGAATAATTATATATTCCCTCCTGGAATATTTAATTATGTAAAGTTGCACATTCTGTGATGGTAATCATGAAATTTTATGTTTCTAGGCCTGGGCTCAAGGTTAGTATAGGTTGTATCATAACTTTTGACCAATCAGCGACCGCGCGGGTTTATGTCATCCAGAGAAACCTTTATATCGTAAATATAGTTTGACAACCATTTATAACGTTAGAGGATTCCTCATTATGCGCAGTCTCCTCTCTCATCCACTCCACGCACAGAGTCATGGTACAACCTGTTTATTTACTAACCTTAGTCTGGGCTAAACGTTGATTAATCAGTGAAGATACTTTCTATATTATTTTTATTTTAGTGAAAATATATATTTTATAATAGACTGACTGATGTGACAAGAACAACTGTTACCCGAAATTTCAAAATGTGAGTTATCCACTCACAATCATTGTCTTTTGATTTATTTCAAAATTACACTTTATTTAACGTACTGCTTACCACCTTGGTGGTCTATAGCTGTAAAGTCTTGGCATCTTAGGACGCCACGCCGTCCGCACCGGCCGCCAGACACGCAATACTGATGTGTGTATATTATTTTCAAGGTTAAAATTATTGCGTGTCTGGCGGCCGGAGCGGCCAGCGCGGTCGGCGCGGCGTCCTAAGATGCCAAGACTTAAACCTTCTAGGGAAAATACTGAATATTATTTAAAAAACATTTTCGATTCAGTGGTTCTCTTGCTGGAAGCGAATATACTCGTATGTAGGTAGTTACAGAAACTTTCCTTTATATTAAGTTAATTATTATTAATTGTTTCTATAAATATATACCTACTGTTTTGCAGTAATGTAACACAGAACTCATTACTAGAGATCAACATTTTTGACGCGCGCAATGAAAAATATATTTGTCGTTTTGTAACATTTATTTTTGTTAAAAAAAAATTTGGCGTTTGATTGGTTAATTTAGTTACTTCTTTCAGCAAAATCTGGAAAAAAGTATTTTTATAATGATTCTCTCTGCAACCAAATCGAAAAGAGTTTTTTAAGCAGAAAGTGTTTTTGTTATATTAAAATTTATATAATTTTTTTTAGCGATGAGCTATTTTCTGTAATATTGTAAACTTTAATTTGAAAGAAACTGCATTCATAACTCAAAAAAGATATTTGTGTGGATTGCGTAACATAGTTCATATGGTGGAACCACATGTTTTCGACATCTGGAATGTGCTGTTAATACTGGATCTTTGGTAGAATACGTTTATTCATGAAACTGTATGCGTTAATTCTTGAGGCTCTTTACGTTACATTTATGTTATTATTATTGTTATTACTATTACAGGATGTGTACCCGAAAAGGTTAACCCTGTCAACTTCAATAAAATTCAAATATTTTTTAAATACCTTATATTTATTTACTCTTGTTAAAAAAATTTCACAAATAGTGTTAAAACATTTTATTTTATTTTGGGCAAATCTATAATTTTGTGAATAATGTAAAATTGAAATTTGAAAACGTCCCCCTTTTTGATTTTCACTAAAAATTATATAATAAACTTCCGTGTTCTATAATATCTTTTACAATAATTTTTAATATAAAACTCACCTTTGTATTATAAATATTAGTACACATTCTCCCCAAAAAGAATTCAAATCGGTGCATATTTACATTAGTTATCGTGAACGGAAGAAAATTCTACATCCAGACACACAGACACACACACGCACAGCCGCCATGCGGAAATCAACTTTTCGTTTTGAAGTTAGTACAATCAGAATCTGCTTTTTTTTCGGTCATGATTTTTTGACGGTACTACAATACTTCCATTTCTTCGAACATGGAAGTAAAAAATATATGAGTTCGATATGGATCACTTAACGTTGTTAATTATTGTTTTAAGATTCACAATTGATGATTATTTATAATAATAATAATTTTTGAAAAATGTTTTTTTTTAGATTTCGATTTTTTAAAGAGAATATATAAATTAATTTTGTAACAAATTGAAAAAATGTGTATTTATTTTATCAAAGAAAAAAAATTGGTAAAAAAAAACATTTTGTTCCGGAGTTTCTCAATTAATCTAAAACGCAATCAATATGTATCAACATACACACACTGAAAGAACCGCAAGAGTACACATGTGTGTGTAATTTCGCAAATTGTCTCCCGAAATAAGAATAATGATGTTGAATTCTGCATGTGCGTCGACGTGTGAAACTGGCTTTGTAACCGCGGTGCGGAGTGACCGCACAAGGAACTCCTACGAGTCAACAACTGTGCGCCGCCATTCACGCTAAGATTCACAGGCACCATGTGTGCCGTACTCTCGATTTAATCACTCGTGTCTTTATATTCCTGGACAATGGATATTATGTGAAGCCACCTCCCTCTTCCCCCTCATTCTCACTCGCACTTTACCGATGTGGAGATATTTGATAGAAACAAAACACACCTTTCGAAATATATTATTATAATTTTATCTAGAATGTTTAATGTAATGTTAAAAACAAAACACTATTGACTAACTTAAAATTTATCAATTTGTTTTAAGGCAGCATTTTAAAATGCACCTTCTTGTACAAAACCTACCACAACACTTTTAATTATTATTGATCCTACGCGTGCGATCGTATAAGAAAGTCAAAATACAAATAAAACAATTTAAAAGTACCATACCATAACAAATTCCCACTCAATTACAAGCTAAATCCATTCTATCTCTGTCTTCATTTATAAAACATAAATAAAATCACAAGGAACGGTTTATTGACTTTTCAAATTAATTGCGTTACACAGAATCGTGTAAAATATTTATTTAAAACATAAAACGGGCTAAAAGGTTAATCTCGTTATTAACCTAAACCCTTCATTAAAAAAGAATGAAAATACGATACTCGTTTACTTAATTTGTCGACCTGCACTAAAAATATACGTATGAATAATTGAAAGAGGCTTTTGTATGAGAAGGGCTCAGGAACATTCTCTAATGCATCGATATTTTAGCAGTTTGCATATGTTTCTGTTTATCCAGGGCTAGACTGCTTGTATTTTTGTTTACTTGTTCCATTTTAGTGTTTTGTTTGTGGTTGGAATTTTCTTCTTTTTTTCTTATATTATTAAAATTAATTAATTTTTGTTTTCTAAATCTTTGATCTTTTTAAACCGTTTTTTGTTATATTTCCTATCTGGATAATGTATTGTGTGCGTCCATGTGTGTGTTAAGGAGCACGGGATCACTGGGCAGAATGGGAAGTTGCTAATCGGCCGTAAATAGCAGCTTAATGCAAACTGGTCGGAATATTAAAATTGAACTTATTTTTATATATTGCTTATATATAAGTTTAGATTTTCTCAAAGAGCACATTACAGTATCCACATTTAGTTAATTTAGTAAGTATCTATTGGTTTTAATTTTCTTTACAAAAAATAAACAAAGTTTAATAATACATATGTCGTATTTTGAAAGTTTTTAGACCGGTCGAAAAATCATAAGCAATCTTTTTAAAGTCACTTAACCAGAAGTAGGAAATTTGTAGTCTATTAAAAATGGAATAGCTTCTAAAATTTTCGATGAAACAGCGTCATTTCTTGTATACCGGGTGAGTTATTTATTTTGGCAAACTCGAATAATAATAACTGAAATAAATATTTCATCGTTTGACTATATTTATCGAAGGCTATATTTATTTAAATTTGGTGCAGAGCTTCGTGCTCATCTGATGGTCAAGTTTGTTTTTTGATTATAAACCAATTTTTGTAAGATTTTTTTTCACCTAGACCTAGACTGATGAAAAATTGCAAATATAACTTGAAAATTTCAAGAGAACAAGAATTGTTAAAACAAAAAATTTCAACAATTTTTTTTGTGTAAAATAAGATTCCACAGAAAAAAATATTTCAATAAAAAAAACTTGGACTTCATATGACCTTGACACCCTTTATCAAATTAAAGAATACGTAGTCATTCGCTTAGGGCCTTCAAACGATGAAACATTTATTTGAAACTTTTTCTTTAAAAAGGTATATTTTTCACGTCATTCGCCTTTGCCAAACCTGTATATTATTATGTAGATTTTTGCAAAAATAAGATTTTTACAATTTACATACAATTACAATATGTATCACGAGTTTTGTTTCATTACGTAACATATTTAATAAGTTAAAGGGGTGTGCATTTTATGGCCAAGCAATGTAATTTTTATCACATATGCGAGTTGTAACGTCGAATCATCTGTTGTCCCGTACTACCCTGTCCAAAGTTCATTTAAACTTTTATGTCAGTCGGAATGTTTTGATCATTACACCCAGAATTCTGCCGATGTCCCGGTGGGCCAATTCACCTCTGAACACTCACACAATCATAATATACATTGTAAATATTCATATTGCAAAACAACGGGCGGGTTCGTACGAGGAAGAAATGTTAATTTGGATGGATACATATGCATATTAATTCTCGCCAGATTTGGGAGGATCGATTATGTACTATATTCGGTGTGTGAATAATGCCACACAATAATAGACTTCGTGGTTTGTTGTTGCTCTACAGTGGCGTGTGTTCTTTGTTACTGTTATACAGTCTATTCCATGTTGATTAAGCCATAAGAAATTTAACGTTGAATGAATTAGAAGGGTTTCATAGGCTTTGTACAAATATAACGACTTGCATTTTGAAATTCATGTAGAAACTAATTAAGTATTGACTAATTTAAAATTTATCAGTTTGTTTCAAGGCGGGTATTTCAAAATACATCAATCACATGTCGTTATATTTCTACAAATACAAAGACTTATACAACAGACAGATACAACTCTTCGAATTCACTGCTACGTGTACAAAATCCTATAAAAATTTGTTGATTTTTTATGCTACTTTGTCTTTAAGGATTGAAGGATGGAGGGTTGAAACTCGATTAGATTTTATAAGAATTTTATTTATTGTTTTACAATTATTAGTTCTGAAGATACAAGTTTTCAAAATGTGACATATTTCACTGCATTCATCCTCCCAAGATTACCTTCTTCAAAAATGATGAAAATATCAGATATTAATTGCACAGACGTAATATTTTTTAGAAAGTAGCTCTTTGCACATGCAGTATGTGCAAGCAATTGACTATTTGCACATACTATATATGTATCAAATTAAGTTAGGTTGTTAAGTTAGGGTAGGTTAGTGTACGTTAAGTTAGTGGTAAGTCTAAATAGCTAATTGCATACACATACGGCTTGTGCAAATAGCAAATAGCCAATTAAATGCATATATAATATGTGCAAATATCCAATTGCTTGCACATACTGCATGTGCAAATAACCTCATTCTATTTTTTAATAAACATGCTATATTTCTGGTGGGGGATAGATACGTCACTGGCGTGACTTAAAAGGGTGTTTGTGGATGGGAGGGGGTACGCGATACTACAATGAGGCTGGTGTTGAAGTTGTGTGAGATAGTTAAGACGGTAATGGTGTGCGGCTAAGTTTTGACTTGACTCTCTGGGGCCACGCTGGGAATCGTATCTGATCTTAGATAACTTACTATGTTTCTCTCGTTATAATTTATTAATCCTTCTCTGTTGTCAGCACTGTCGGAATTCAAACTTTATTATTATCACGTTCTGGGAAATTAGATGCTATTCTTTCAAATTGGCTTTGTTTAAATAATTGTTGTTCTTGTTAGATGCGTGCTATTTATTTTAAATTCAATTATTGTGTACTAGAAAGTTTACTTCTTCCTTTTATACGTTCAACAGTCAAAGTAATTAAAATTGTTGTGCGTTATTTACTATATAAATAAAATAATACTTCGCTATTATATACAGAATTGCTCCTATTATACCGGGTGATTAAAATATAACGTTACGAATTTTTATGTAGAAAATTAAGCTGTTCACTGAAAAAAATTCAAACAAAAGTTACTCACTCTGGACAGGGAAATAGCAAAGTATTTTTTATGTGTGGGAGTTGTGTGTGTGTTTTTTTTAATATTAAATTAGAATCGATATTTTTCTGATTTTACAACTTTAGTACAGATAAGAAACTGTTCTATGGGCATCGATTATTAAATTAAAATTGAATTTAGTCTGTTAAAAAGGTAACGGTTCTAAATAGACGTTCCTATGTAAATAAATAATCAAATAAAACTTTTTAAAAGTAATGTTAAACCTTTATATTAATTTATTTTAAAATTCGAATGATACGACGCCAGTGATCTTACGGTGTATATTTTTACGGAGCACAATTGTAACAACGCTAGGTAGTGTGAGTCATATACTCCTATATCTTTCCTTGTTTAAGATTTCAACATTGCGACATTAATGACCAAATTAACATTAAGTATAAATTCAAAAGAATAGCACTATCGTGCATCCCCTACACCCCTCAATCAATCACAAACACACCTAACAACATTCGTCACATCATGACGTACCCTCCTAGATCCATCTTCATCCTTTACAGCTTCAATCAGCTCACATACACAGTAATACACACACATATACTCATACGTAGTAGGACTGATTTAGATGGTGAAATAATTGTTAAAAATGATGTAAATTTTTTAATCACACTCATAGATTAAAACAAAACATTCTTATAAGTAATACTGAAAGTAGGACATTACATGAGATGAAGTTGGGATTTCAGCCAGATTTGAAGAGGTGAATCTAGACCAAAAATAAGGAGACACATGTTCTATAATTCGTCATGGTAGCCCTTATTAATGAAGAAATTTAAATTTGAAAATTTTCTTAAACCTCTTATGTACTGTAGCAAGTTTATGTGTTGAGAGCCTTCAATGGTCACGCGTGTAATGTCGTACGTGTGCTATAAAATAAGTTTTTTTTTGTACATAATAATTACTACTTTCAGTGAAAATTATATCGAATACTCAAACATATTTTGGACCCCTCTCCCATACTCCCATAGACTGAAAAGTGAACTCACATTTTTTTCACTTACCCCATTAAGTGGCGTGTCATTTGATAGGTCTCCTAAAATGCAATAGAAAATGTCAAATAACCTTGATTTTAACCCTTCAGTCACGATATATTTGCTTTTCGATGTCACCAAAGCGTCCATCATACTCTATTTTCTAAACAATCAATTCAAAAAATCTGAGTAAATTCCAGAATTTGCTTTTAATTAGCACTTTCACTGGAAACGAAAACTGTAACAAAAATATATAATATTATACAATTTTAAACTAACTCTTTTATAAATCGTAGTGAGAATGACTACGGAACCCTATCATATGCGTGCTCAACACGCACTTTGTCGTTTTATTTTTATAAAAAAAAATCATCGAAAAGTAATGCTGTGTCTAAATAAAAAAATAACATTGTCATTTTTAGTTGTCAATCCGTCCCTGTACAAATACTTAGACGGTAATTGTTCTGCTCGTAGACTGTGCTCTCTACACTGTCCATTTCACAACGATTGGCAGCGAGCGTTCAGCTTACTGCTCTATGTAAAGTAGTCAGTTGGACGAATAAAAGTCTTCTCCAAGTGTCTACATTGTATGTGTGTATGCATAATGCTATCTACTCCACTACTCATATCACCTATTGTTGTCAAGTGTGTGGTATATTTGTTGTATGTAGTGTGCATATGTTGATTTAAAATATGGACTGGTTTTTAGAATTCAGTTTTTCTTTCCTTATTGGATGTTCCAGACAACTTTTCCATAGATGAGATGTATTATTTGAAAGAAGTTTAATATTACTACATCAAAAATAATGTGTAGGTGTTACATACAAAAACTAAAATTCGATTTTTTTATCAAAGTAGATAGGAACTTTTTGTTTGCGTTTTTTGAGGCACTTTTTGTACTTATAGTATGACCGCATACATATTATATTGCATTTAGCTGTGAAAAAGATTTGTTCGCGTTAGATCCCGCACAATTTGACAATTGCTCAAAGACGAATCTTGGGTGTATTCGTATGAGCCCGAAATTAAACAGCAATCGACTGTATGGGTTTACCGAGATGAGCCAAACCCAACAAAGGCTGTTCGCACAAGAAGTACTTCGATGAATATGGTCACCTGTTTCTTTGGAAAAAATGGACATGTGACTACAGTGCCACTATATAGAGAATCGTAAAACAGTCAATTCTGAATGGTACACAACTCTTTGTTTGCCAGAAGTTTTTCGAGAAATAAGAAAAACAACAAGCGACGCAGAATCATTCTGCACCATGACAATGCGAGCTTTCACACATCGGCTCAAACAACATAATATTTGACTGGTGAAAACATCGAATTTATGGGTCATCTGCTGCACTGCCCTGATTTGGCATACTAAGATTTCTTTTTGTTCCCACACGTGAAGAACAAACTGCGAAGTCAACGATTATCATCGTCTAAAGAAGTTGTTGATGCGTTTAAAACACATGTTTTAAAGGTACCACTTTCGGAGTGGCATGAATGCTATGACAAATGGTTCAAGCGAATGCAAAAGTGTATTGATGTTCATATAAATATAGTAAACAACTATATATAAATTGTGAATCATATATGTGTAATGTGTATATGTGGGTATAACCGGGGCATGGTTCGAGTTTGAATAAAAACGGTTGAAACCGAAATTTGACCGAAACACGTATTTTAGTCTAAACTGAACCTTCGATTGGTCACTATAACATTATATTCGAGGTTAACTGCTACAAGCCATTTAAATGAACTTGTCATTAGCATTCATTACTTTGTATCAGAGTTGGGCAAAATTCATCTGTAAAATTAAAATGACAGATAACAGATAATCTGTATCTGTTATCCGCAACCTACAGATAAAAATAGTTATCTGTATCTGTGGCACTCACAGATACAGATGATTTCTTTTTCATCTGTAGAACTTACAGATGCAGATGATTTATACGTTATTCTATATTTATCTAAGATAAAAAATTAAGGATAAACTTTTGTCTACCTATACTTTAACATAGTAATATAACTTTGATACATTGGGTGGGGGGTGGTGATATTAAATTAATTACAAAGTGTTCAGACCCGTATTAAGGGGTATTTTAGGCCCGTATTTTTAAAATATCAATTTCACATATACTATATAAAATCCTTGTTTATAATTTAATCATTTTAAAAAAACTTGTACAGATGCGTATTAAGTGATATTTGAGGCCCGTATTGTTAAAATAACGATTTTACATGTACTATATAGAATTCTTGTTTATAATTTAATCAATTTAAAAAAACTTGTACAAATGCGTATTAAGTGATATTTGAGGCCCGTATTGTAAAAATAACGATTTTACATGTACTATATAGAATTCTTGTTTATAATTTATTCAATTTAAAAAAAATGTACAGATGCGTATTTAGTGATATTTGAGGCTCGTATTGTTAAAATAACAATTTTACATGTACTGTATAGAATTCTTGTTTATAATTTAACCAATTTAAAAAAAACTTGTACAGACGCGTATTAAGTGATATTTGAGGCCCGTATTGTTAAAATAACGATTTTACATGTACTATATAGAATCCTTGTTTATAATTTAATCATTTTAAAAAAACTTGTACAGATGCGTATTAAGTGATATTTGAGGCCCGTATTGTTGAAATAACAATTTTACATGTATTATATAGAATTCTTGTTTATAATTTAAACAATTTAAAGAAAATGTACAGATGCGTATTAAGGGGTATTTTAGGCCCATATTTTTAAAATATCAATTTCACATATACTATATAAAATCCTTGTTTATAATTTAATCATTTTAAAAAAACTTGTACAGATGCGTATTAAGTGATATTTGAGGCCCGTATTGTTAAAATAACGATTTTACATGTACTATATAGAATTCTTGTTTATAATTTAATCAATTTAAAAAAACTTGTACAAATGCGTATTAAGTGATATTTGAGGCCCGTATTGTAAAAATAACGATTTTACATGTACTATATAGAATTCTTGTTTATAATTTATTCAATTTAAAAAAAATGTACAGATGCGTATTTAGTGATATTTGAGGCTCGTATTGTTAAAATAACAATTTTACATGTACTGTATAGAATTCTTGTTTATAATTTAACCAATTTAAAAAAAAACTTGTACAGACGCGTATTAAGTGATATTTGAGGCCCGTATTGTTAAAATAACGATTTTACATGTACTATATAGAATCCTTGTTTATAATTTAATCATTTTAAAAAAACTTGTACGTACTATATAGAATTCTTGTTTATAATTTAAACAATTTAAAGAAAATGTACGGATGCGTATTAAGTGATATTTGAGGCCCGTATTGTTAAAATAACAATTTTACATGTACTGTATAGAATTCTTGTTTATAATTTAACCAAATTTAAAAAAACTTGTACAGATGCGTATTAAGTGATATTTGAGGCCCGTATTGTTAAAATAACGATTTTACATGTACTATATAGAATTCTTGTTTATAATTTAATCAATTTAAAAAAATTGTACATATGCGTATTTAGTGATATTTGAGGCCCGTATTGTTAAAATAACGATTTTACATGTACTATATAGGATTCTTGTTTATAATTTAATCAATTAAAAAAAAAAATTACAGATGCGTATTAAGTGAAATTTGAGGCCTGTATTGTTAAAATAACGTTTTTGTACTATATAGAATTCTTGTTTATAATTTAATCAATTTAAAAAAAATAACTGGATGTACGAGTCATTGTGTCACCCCTTGGTGCCTGGCATTCAGGGCGGACCGACCACTCCACCTCCCTTCCTTACACCACCACTGATAGAATAGGATATGTGTATTAGATGAGATTTTAGAGAGTCTCTGTCCGAAATTAAATATCAATACAAAGAGTTCTTTAAAGTACATGTAAAATTGTTATTTTAACAATACGTGCCTCAAATATCACTAAATACGCATCTGTATATTTTTTTAAATTGGTTAAATTATAAACAATAACTCTATATAGTACATGTAAAATTGTTATTTTAACAATACGGGCCTCAAATATCACTAAATACGCATCTGTACATTTGTTTAAATTTGATTAAATTATAAACAAGAATTCTATCCAGTACATGTAAAATTGTTATTTTAACAATACGGACCTCAAATATCACTAAATACGCATCTGTACATTTTTTTTAAATTGATTAAATTATAAACAAGAATTCTATAAAGTACATGTAAAATCGTTATATTAACAATACGGGCCTCAAATATCACTTAATAAGCATCTGTACAAGTTTTTTTAAATTGATTAAATTATAAACAAAAATTCTATATAGTACCTGTAAAATCGTTATTTTAACAATACGGGCCTCAAATATCACTTAATACGCCTCTGTACATTTTTTTTAAATTGGTTAAATTATAGACAAGAATTCTATATAGTACATGTAAAATCGTTATTTTAACAATACGGGCTCAAATATCACTTAATACGCATCTGTACAAGTTTTTTTAAATGATTAAATTATAAACAAGGATTTTATATAGTATATGTGAAATTGATATTTTAAAAATACGGGCCTCAAATATCACTTAATACGCATCTGTACATTTTTTTGAATTGATAAAATTATTAACAAGAATTCTATATAGTACATGTAAAATTGTTATTTTAAAAATACGGGCCTCAAATATCACTAAATACGCATCTGCACTTTTTTTTAAATTGGTTAAATTATAAACAAAAATTCTATATAGTACATGTTGAATTGTTATTTTAACAATACAGACCTCAAATATCACTAAATACGCATCTGTACAATTTTTTTAAATTGATAAAATTATAAACAAGAATTCTATATAGTACATGTAAAATCGTTATTTTAACAATACGGGCCTCAAATATCACTTAATACGCATCTGTACATTTTTTTAAATTGATTAAATTATAAACAAGAATTCTATATAGTACATGTAAAATCGTTATTTTAACAATACGGGCCTCAAATACCACTTAATACGCATCTGTACATTTTTTTAAATTGATTAAATTATAAACAAGAATTCTATATAGTACATGTAAAATCGTTATTTTAACAATACGGGCCTCAAATATCACTTAATACGCATCTGTACATTTTTTTAAATTAATTAAATTATAAACAAGAATTCTATATAGTACATGTAAAATCGTTATTTTAACAATACGGGCCTCAAATTTCAAATAATACGCATCTGTACAAGTTTTTTTAAAATTAGTTAAATTATGAACAAAAATTCTATATAGTACATGTAAAATCGTTATTTTAACAATACGGGCCTCAAATATCACTTAATACGCCTCTGTACATTTTTTTTAAATTGGTTAAATTATAAACAAGAATTCTATATAGTACATGTAAAATCGTTATTTTAACAATACGGGCTCAAATATTACTTAATACGCATCTGTACAAGTTTTTTTAAATGATTAAATTATAAACAAGGATTTTATATAGTATATGTGAAATTGATATTTTAAAAATACGGGCCTCAAATATCACTTAATACGCATCTGTACATTTTTTTGAATTGATAAAATTATAAACAAGAATTCTATATAGTACATGTAAAATCGTTATTTTAACAATACTGGCCTCAAATATCACTTAATACGCATCTGTACATTTTTTTGAATTGATAAAATTATAAACAAGAATTCTATATAGTACATGTAAAATTGTTATTTTAACAATACGGGCCTCAAATATCACTAAATACGCATCTGTACAATTTTTTTAAATTGATTAAATTATAAACAAGAATTCTATACAGTACATGTAAAATAGTTATTTTAACAATACGGGTCTCAAATATCACGTAATACGCATCTGCACATTTTTTTTAAATTGGTTAAATTATAAACAAGAATTCTATACAGTACATGTAAAATTGTTATTTTAAGAATACGGGCCTCAAATATCACTAAATACGCATCTGTACATTTTTTAAATTGGTTAAATTATAAACAAGAACTCTATATTATAGTACATGTAAAATTGTTATTTTAACAATACGGGCCTCAAATATCACTATATACGCATCTGTACTTTTTTTTAAATTGGTTAAATTATAAACAAGAATTCTATATAGTACATGTAAAATTGTTATTTTAACAATACAGACCTCAAATATCACTAAATACGCATCTGTACAAGTTTTTTTAAAATGATTAAATTATAAACAAGGATTCTATATAGTACATGTAAAATCGTTATTTTAACAATACGGGCCTCAAATATCACTTAATACGCGTCTGTACAAGTTTTTTTTAAATTGGTTAAATTATAAACAAGAATTCTATACAGTACATGTAAAATTGTTATTTTAACAATACGAGCCTCAAATATCACTAAATACGCATCTGTACATTTTTTTTAAATTGAATAAATTATAAACAAGAATTCTATATAGTACATGTAAAATCGTTATTTTTACAATACGGGCCTCAAATATCACTTAATACGCATCTGTACAAGTTTTTTTAAATTGATTAAATTATAAACAAGAATTCTATATAGTACATGTAAAATTGTTATTTCAACAATACGGGCCTCAAATATCACTTAATACGCATCTGTACATTTTTTTAAAATTGATTAAGTTATAAACAAGAATTTTATATAGTATATGTAAAATTGTTATTTCATCAATACGGGCCTCAAATATCACTTAATACGCATCTGTACATTTTCTTTAAATTGATTAAATTATAAACAAGAATTCTATATAGTACATGTAAAATCGTTATTTTAACAATACGGGCCTCAAATATCACTTAATACGCATCTGTACAAGTTTTTTTAAAATGATTGAATTATAAACAAGGATTTTATATAGTATATGTGAAATTGATATTTTAAAAATACGGGCCTAAAATACCCCTTAATACGTGTCTGAACACTTTGTAATTAATTTAATATCACCACCCCCCACCCAATGTATCAAAGTTATATTACTATGTTAAAGTATAGGTAGACAAAAGTTTATCCTTAATTTTTTATCTTAGATAAATATAGAATAACGTATAAATCATCTGCATCTGTAAGTTCTACAGATGAAAAAGAAATCATCTGTATCTGTGAGTGCCACAGATACAGATAACTATTTTTATCCGCAGGTTGCAGATAACAGATACAGATTATCTTTTATCCGCAAATTTCTCATCTAGATGAAAAAAGTATCTAGATGATGCCCAACTCTGCTTTGTATTGTATCAGCTTTAAAATTTTACAAAGATAAACATGCATTTTTTCGACTTTTGAGTGAAAATAGCTTAAACCATTAGCTTCCTGTTAAAAAATTACAAACTTTCAAAATTTTCAAGTTACTTTAATTATTTTTCAATTACCTATGTAACTTATAGTTCCCAACAACTTTTTCATAAATAATTTTGTTTATGCTATTTTGTGACAATCTACCTTATTTTAATTTTACAATCTACAAACATAAAAAACCCCAACACAGTAAACAAAAGATTTCACCCCTCGAACAAACCAAAAGCACAGCTAGTTTTTTGAAGAATTGGGCATTTATATTCACGATATTGCAATCTCCGCGCGATTGCAGCGCGAGCCTGCCTAAATGCAGAGCAGGTAGCGTCCCGCGCATACTTTATTCATGGTTTAATAGGAGACCAGGTGCAGCCAAAGGTCCAATGTTTGTTTATATTAGATTTTATCTCGTCATCTCAGATTTCGGTGTCAGTCTTTCATACATGATGGTTATAAACTCATTTTTCAATACATGCTGCCTGTACGATCAGTATTTACTACAAGCTAAACATTCATCTGAATTTGTGATAGAAAAAATGTTGTCTTGTTCTTAACAGAAAATATATCTCTCTTTAAACGATAGGTTATTATCGTTATTATTAACTTAAAATCAAGTTTTCTAAATATTTTACAACAAATATTATTTTAAATGTTTGCGACGACGTTATTCGTAAATAGTAGATTCTACGTACTCGTAGATGAGCACTGTAGAAAATTCAATTTTCTGCAAGGTTGTAGCCGAACATTTTAACGTAAAATCAAATAATTATCAAAAGCTTTTTTTCAAGTTTGCGGCGAATTACATAAATAAAATATGTAGTATTGATTCCATAACTGTCATTTTTCCTATTTCGGTACCAAATACTAAAAACACGGAAACCCAGATAAAATAAGACATGTTTAATCATTCTAGCATCGCAATAAGCGTGTCTAACTGTACAACCCTTTGCATACATTTCCTATACGAGTTCTAAACACAAAACTATGTATTCAAGACAACCGTAAAGAATTACTAGCACTGTGCTACGCCACTGTGGCAAGTACTGTAAAGGCGGCCTCCCGGGATACTTTTTAGAGGCGAATAAAAACACAAGACACTAGGGTCTGTCATCACTCATGTAAGAACAACAAAAAGACAACAACTACTTCGGAGACAGTTCGGAGAATGGGACGATTCAACGCGGTCAAATCGTCGTGATCTTTTCATCGAAGAAACATCTGCCAAGTGAATGCACGGTGCTTCCTTGTTTTAAATTCACCATAGGTAGTTAGTTAAGTATCGAACTATTGTAATAAATACTGATAAAGTATTCTGATCAGTTGTGCCATTTGTTAAACATTTAATGCTTATACATTTTTTTCTTAATACTTGCCTGATTATTATTTTCGTATAGTTTTAGTTTTTATATAAATAATTTTGTATATTGAACCATGATATTTTATATATTCACCAAAATTGTTGAATTACTTGAAAATCGAGACTCCACATCTATGCTGTTTCGTCTCGGTCTTATAAAAAACTAAATATTCCTAAATTGCAATAATAAGTAAATATTAGTTATATTTGTTGTGTGCTAAAATAAAAAGTCGTGTTAATTAATATAAAAATGTCGTCTTTATCAAAATAATAAAGCATTTAGAAATAATATTACCTTAGTTAACATAAAAATTCATTAAGTCATCAAATAAATTACATAAAAAATTATCATCCGAAAAAACGAAATTAAAGTCGAATCTCATAAGACAATTTCACTTCGTTTAAGAGCTATTTAAAGCATGGAGTAACTTTTCTTTTAATTTATATCTCTGCAAATAAAATATCTGTTGGAGAAGATGAAGAAGAGAATACGGTAACGGCTGCACTGTACCTCCTCCTCCCCAACCATCTAAAAAGTGTTTTCATTCAAATTATTGCTTTTAATTTCTCGTCTTTTGTAAGAAGCTAAAACGAGTACAGTAGCGGAAAAAAGTAATTACAAGGTTGTTTTTTTTTTAGTTCTTTTCGACCAAATCGTCTATTTTGTATTTAACGACCAGCCCCAACTAGTTGTGTTCTTCTCGGGATACTGTATTCGTTCCTCTTTACAATAGTTCGGTTTATATTGATTTACTTTCATTTCGATTGTAAAATATACAGGTTGTTTAAAAAAAGAAGCGACCCTGAGATAAGTGAGTTGAACTTATGTGTAAGTTTTTATTTATTTATTAGATTGCAACACTGTGATCAAGATGTATGTATATTTGAAAATTTTACTCTAAAGTACTAATTTTTGTTGTTGAAAATAACCTCTAAACATTTTTTCAAAAATAAACTACCACTGTATAGACTTTCTTTACAAAAATTGAATTAGCTAGAAATGAATTGTCATTATATTAAAAAATAATCATTTATTATGAACCTTTTTTCCAGATCACATTTTTTATATTTATTTTAGGATCATTAATACTTTAATAAATAAGGAAAAATTAATAGTTATAAAATGTCCAATTTTTTTACATAATCCATTCAAATTTCTATGGTTTTGATTTGTTTTAAGGTGTCTGCTGTTGTACCTGCAACATTAATACACAAATACATACAATCATTTCCTATGAGTCGTGACGTACAGGACACCTGTACATTAGATAATACATATTTATGAAAAAATGTTCTTTTAAAATAGATATTATAATGATAAGAACAATTATTCGTTTTGTTATTGATAAATTCATATCAACTGAATTAATTGTATATTCATATCGATTATATCATTAAAAAAATGTTTTGTAATATTATCCCTAAAGTACGGAAATGTTTTTTATATTTTCGATATTATCTTTTTATTTATTGTAATTTTTATCCTGTTTGTCACGTGATCACAAACACGTTTAGCAGAATTGTCACTAGTATTACGTCAGAATATATTAAACACATCAGAAAACTGGATCCCTATTGGTTAATTTTAGTTTGTTTACCAGGAACTGACGTCATGCATACCACGTGACTTTGAATGCGCATTTAAGCGGGAATTTTTGAATAGGATAGAAAATGATTATTTTCGTTTCGGTATTAATTTAGAAAATGATACTCTAGCTCGGTGTAATTTTACGGGGGAGTGTTGTTTATTTTCTTATATTTAAGTTAATATTTCTATGACAAATTGAAGTTATGTGTGTTCGATTTCGTTTTTTTTTCCTTAAATTTTTTGGAGATATACTTTTGATCGGGTGGTCGAACTTGATTTTTGTTGACTTGATTTGAAATCAGCGTGTCAAAATCTATAGAATCATATGTAAATTGAAATCAATTCTGACTAAATAACGGTGCAGAAGGTAAGGCCATTTTTTTTTCAAAAATAAATAAAAAACATATGTACTTTTGCCAAAATCTCAAATTAAATTTATTGTAATATTTCAGTGATGATCAAATTTTTGTTATAGAAATATCAACTTAAATATAAGTCAACAAGAAGGAAAATCACATACTAATATTTTTTTTAAATCTCTCATTGGGTCACGGCTGTGACCCGAAAATTTAATAACCCGCGCTCACAATCAGTTGTATAGTATACCCTTGATACAACACTACTTAGCTGACAAAATATTTTAAATATGTACATATGTATTTTATCTTTTGGTTGCCCCACCAAACATTTGGATTTGTATCCGTGCCTGCATAGAAGATAAAATATTAAAAATAAGATAATACATATCTATATAATATGAATGTATTTTAATCTCCACTCCTAAGAATATCTGCCTGATACTAAAAAGAGCATTTAGCAATAAAGAAAATCTCATAAAGAAAATGTTTGATTTAAAAACTTGAAGAGTTTTTCCTATACAACTATCGGGTAAGTTATAAAATACGGCAAACTTTTAATATGATCCGTTTAGTCGGATTAACTTTCAATTTAAGTTCACCGAAATGTAAATTTTTCATTTCAAATTTACGTGTATAAATTTTGCGAAATACCTAGCCAGTATTGCATATATGCAAGCACAGGTAATTCATATTGCTAGCTGCACTTTTTGTCAGCTTAAATTATATGTATATATGCGCTCGACGAACACAGTATATATGTATATTAGGGTGGGCCGAATTGTATTGACAAAATTTAACCGACCTCGGCTACCCCCCTATGTGAAAGTACTCTCAATTCTAAGAAAAAAATCCCATAGAACTATACCTCTACATTCAACTTTAGTTCGGCGCATTTTTGATTGAAAATTTTTAATTTGAGTCCCTTGAATTAAAAAAAGTCGAACTAGGAAAAAATTCCCATCAAGCTGAATTTTGGTGGAAACTTTTATTAAGATTTTCTAAGCATACCTTAAAAAGTACCCTTAGTTTGGGTAAAGGTTTTTTTTAGGGGGTAAAGGGGGGCAAATTCTATTTTTTGCAAATATCTCAAAAAATATAAACTTTTCGAGGACAATAGTTTTGAAGAAAATTGTAGCTTATAAAATTCTACATAAAAAAGATAAGTATACTTTTTTCGTATAATCAATACTTTTTAAGTAAACAAACTTTTTAAGTGTCCAGTTCCGTGAAAAGTGCCAAAATCTGAACTTTTAGGGGCAATCAATTTTATGGTTGATTATTATAGATTTTTAGGCGTAGAATTAAAAAAAAAATAACCCAGACTGGCGAAAAGTGGTGCAACACCCTTAAAAAAGGGGTTGAAGGATGAAAACCTCGTTTCCAAACTTTTTACTTGAAAAGTATTGATTAAACGAAAAAAGTATACTTATATTTTTTGTGTAGAATTTTATAAGCTACAATTTTCTTCATAACCATTGTCCTCGAAAAATTGATACTTTTTGAGATAATTGCAAAAAATATAATTTTCCCCCCTTAACCCCCTAAAACACACAAACCGATGGCCCAAACTAGGGGTACTTTTTAGGGTATGCTTAGAAAATCAAAATAAAAGTCTCCACCAAAATTCAGCTTGGTGGGAATTTTTTCCTAGTTTAACCTATTTGAATTCAAGGGACTCAAATTTAAAATTTTGAAACAAAAATGCGCCGAACTAAAGTTGAATGTAGAGGTATAGTTCCATTGGCGTTTTTTCTTAGAATTGATAGTACTTTAACATAGGGGGGTAGCCGAGGTAGGTTAAAAAATTGGCCCACCCTAATGTATATGTATGTATTAGAGATGTAACGAATGTATGATTTTAAACATTCGCGAATGCGAATGCGATTGCGAATATTAGCTGTCGATATTTGCGAATGCGAATGCGAATGCGAATATTAACTGGTCGATATTCGCGAATGCGAATGCGAATATTGACTTTTTGAAAAAAAAAGCTAAAAAAAAAAAAAAAAACGGTCTTCTGATTAAAATAGATATTTTTATTTGTTAATACATCATATTATATTCGCAAAAATATTCGCAACTTTACCTGCGAATGCGAATGCGAATACGAATGTTTAAAAATGTGCTAATGCGAATGCGAATACGAATGTTTAAAAATGTGCGAATATTCGCGAATGCGAATGCGAATGCGAATATTCGTTACATCACTAGTATGTATTTGTAAATTAAAATAATTGCAACTGCTGTAATAAAATCCATGATAGCGTGTGAGCATTGATATACATATATGTGTGTATAAACGGGCAGGTATGATATATAGATGATAAATAATAATATGTATTAATTATTATACATAATAATATGTTACGTGGAATTTTAAATATTTATATACCTAATGGAATGCATAGAATACATTATTTTGTTTGTATTTAAAACAAGTTTTAAATTTATTCGGTAAACATTTATTTATGGTTAGGGTTCAATACACAGGGTGTTCTAGATCGACCAGATTTGCTTGCCACTTAGAAGCTTTAAAAAAGATTAAGTCAACTTTTTTTGTAGACCTTGTAGAACTTTTCGAAATAATCGAGGTTTTATATGCATCATAATGGGGTAACGATTTTTATGATATTTTTACTTCATATTTTTATATATTTGAGCTAAAAATTATATGCTGAACTGAAATTTGATGCATGAAACATTACTGAAACTTTTTCGTGTGTTTCGATTTTGTTAAAAGTATGTTTTTGTAAAAGAAAATTACACGAAAAGTTGAAATTTTTAAACTACAGGGTGATTCAGCACTGTCGTGCCAAACTTAAACAGTAGATTGAGAAAAATATTATAAACAAAAAACTTCCAATAAACATGTGTCCGGAAATTTTTCCTTAGGGATCTACAGGACTCCAAAGATTTTACTAAAAATTAGTTTTAATTTAATATCTAGAGAACCTTTTGTAATAGAATTATGAAATTTAGTATTTGGTTTAGCAATAATATGCGTTATCGATTTCTAATATTAACCAATTATATTTTAGGCCAAGGCTGTATGGGGCCAATGGGCCCATCAATTTTGATCTTGTAAATGTTTGTTCCTTAATTTTTTTTCCTGAGTTGGTACTTTTATAAGATCATATGACACAAATTTCACAAAAACATTCTTTGCTTGTTTATCATAGGATAAACCGTTTTCGAGAAATATCGATGGAAAAGAAAGCATGCAGAATTTAACTTAATACGGATGTTTGAAATTACAAAAAATAAATTTATATTCTTTTTCTATGATTAAAAGTAAGAATAAAGTTCATATAAATAAACCTCCTAATATGAATCCTGTAAGATCTATAGCCAGTTCTTTTACTGTTACATGAACTTTATTAACATGACTAAAAAAACAAACTAAAAATGGCTATTTGTTGATATGGATGCATTTTTGGAGGTATATTTATATTAACTTTTTGTCTTATTTGTTAAAATGAAATAAGAATATAAATTTATTTTTTGTAATTTCAAACATCCGTATTAAGTTAAATTCTGCATTTTTTCTTTTCAATCGATATTTCTCGAAAACGGTTTATCCTATGATAAACAAGCAAAGTATGTTTTTGTGAATTTGTGTCATATAATCTTATTAAAGTACAAACTCAGGAAAAAAATTAAGGAACAAACAATTACAAGATCAAAATCGATGGGCCCATTGGCCCTATACAGCCCTGGCCTAAAATATAATTAGTTAATATTAGAAATCGATAACACATATTATTACTAAACCAAATACTAAATTTCATAATTCTATCACAAAGAGTTCTCTAGATATTAAATTAAAACTTATTTTTAGTAAAATCTTTGGAGTCCTGTAGATCCCTAAGGAAAAATTTCCGGACACAGGTTTATTGGAAATTTTTTGCTTAAAATAGTTTTCTCAATCTACTGTTCAAGTTTGGCACGACAGTGCTGAATCACCCTGTATAGATATTCGTTCTCGAGTAATAGAAATTTGTAAACTAACATATCATGCATCAAATTTTAATTTGTCATAGAAATACTTATGAAAATAATAATCAAAATAAAAACTAACCCAGAACAATGTATTGGATAAATAATAATACAAGATGATTATTTATTATTTATGTATGTGTATTTACTTTAAGTAAATTACAATGATTTTTAACGTTTATCTAAAAACCTTTACATACATATATTAAAATATACTGAATGGTTATAATACCTATACACAGAGCCCAGAATAATTTCTGCTGCAACGTGTACATTGTGAACAAGGTGATCCTCTATTATATACAGGGGTATTATGATAGTTCCCACCAGGCCCATAGTTGCAAACCAGCCTCATAGATAGCAAACTACCATTTTTATACAACACCCTACCACATCCAAGTTTCTTACTCTTAGCCCAAACCATTTGTGAGTAATGTCCAGCACTTCCTTTGTAACTTGCAACTTCCGAAACTGGGAACGAATTCACTTCATCGTACCAAGCCTGCATGCTGTCTTTCAAAGCTTGCTGCGATTTCACGTAACTTACATCAGAGCTTCCTCTCATCGCTACATTTTGCCCGACATAAAACTGTTCGGTATCCCTACATGAATCGTGCCCAGATTGACATGCGTTGGCCCAGCACTGTGCGATTTGGGCAAGTTCATTATCCCAAGTCATCTGGCCCATGTTTGATGCTGACGGTTGAGGAGATTGCTGACCTCTTGCCACTTTGTTGCGGAGTTCGTTGTGCATGTTCACTAGAACTTGCCTATCTGATGCGGATAATGGAACTTGCTGGTAGCTTGCACATGCACCGTTTAGAGGGCATCCTGAACGTTGGCACATCGTATGTTTTCCATTGCAGAGTTTACAGTAGTTGACTGACGTAACTAAACCAATTATGGTTAGGAGGACAGCGAATGATAGTATACAGTTGAATGCCATTTTGTACAGTTAATTTATGTTGAAATTTGTCTATATTTATATAGTGTGGGTAATTGGACAAAAACTGGTGAAAAAATATAAACTTTTTTTTTCTTATTTTTTAATTGATTACATAAATATTAATATACATAATTGACAGATAAAATCGGATGCGCTACTTTTATTATCAAAATAGTAATAAATCACAAACTAATGACATTGGGCGTACTACCTTCATTATCGAGTTAATACCTGTATTTATGGGTAATTTATTATAGCTGATATTTTTTATTAATTATATAATTTGTTTGTATTATATGCAAATATTTTTTCCTAACTTCATATCGTGAAATCGGTCATTTTTTGTTTATTGTAGTTACGAGTTACGGCACACCTAATTATTTTTGTCTTTCGTATAATTGAGTGTAGTAGAAATATTATGTCGTATTGATATGGAATAAATATTCATTAATATACTTGTACTATCAAACTAATAATGAATTATTTATTTATTACATATGGCATATATCGCCATTATCAAACTCTATCCTATAATTATATGTAATTAATCATAGATATGCAATTAAAATAATATATTTAGAAATATTGCATCATTTGCACATAATATAAATTTTAACAATATAAATATTTTTTATTTATTTTATCATATTGGTAAATGTTTTTAGTGTTTCGTACCGAAATCGGAAAAATTGACACTTATGAAACTAACACTATGTCTGTATTAGTGATGTAACGAATGTATGATTTTAAACATACATTCGCGAATGCGAATGCGAATATTGGCTAGTCGATATTCGCGGATTATCTTTATATTATTATTATTTAGATTATTATTATATTGACTTTTTGAAAAAAAGCTAAAAAAGGTCTTCTGATTAAAATAGATTAAAAAACGATATTTTTATTTGTTAATACATCATATTATATTCGCAACTTCACCTGCGAATACGAATACGAATGTTTAAAAATGTGCTAATGCGAATGCGAATACGAATGTTTAAAAATGTGCGAATATTCGCATATTCGTTACATCACTAGTCTGTATGTCTGTGTGTCTGTCTGTTTGACAGTCACACCTTTCTAACTATTGAATCGTTTGACCTAGAAAGCTGAGATTCGGATTCTAGAAAATGGTGGTCCAGTAATACGTCTGACAAGGGGAGTTCACACTCAAGGAATGAGGGATTTCAGTCAGGTATTGGTAGGTGAAACTAAAGTCAAAATAAAAATACACGTGTCCGAGCATTGAATCTCACGGGCATTATAATAAAGATAATAATTAATTTTGAAAATTGTTATATTTCAAATATACAGTATTATGTGGCCAATCGGTTAGCATGTTAACATATATCTAACGCGGTGAACGCTGGTTCGAAACTCGGGAATTTAAATTTTTATTTTTATTTGCAACTCTTTATTATTTTCTTATACATATTTTACCTATATCTCGTTCAAACGTTTAACCCAGAAACATGCATTATCGATAATATTTTCTACCTAAAAAAATTGTCAGTACTTACGTTTTTTTACCTAATATACCAAATTATGATTGTTTTTTATTGTACTTATACTATATCTAACTATTGGTAAAAATAGGTAACGATTGATCCTCAGATCAAATTATAAAAACTAATATAATAAGTAAGTAGTAAATCGTTAATGTTAACAATATATTGAACATGGTAATATTTATTCCATTGTGCTTCGAATTGCAATATTTCAGTTAAAAATCGCTGTCCTAGTCAAATGTTTTATGCATTGCTATTACAATCGTATACTTGTATTGTATTTTTATGAAAATACGTAATATTGCTCCTTCCATACACATTTAGAAAATCGTACTTAACCGTTTGTGTTTTTCATTTGGATGGCAATGGACCTTTTAATATATTTTTTATTTATGTGCTCGAGACAAAAGCTATTTTCATAACTACAACTGTTTACTAAAACGGTCACTTAGCTTCTAGGAGAAGATGCTGAAAGTGGAGAGTTAAGAGTAAGAAATAGAACTACTTTCATTTTTTGTTTGTTTGTTGAAGTAGTAATTGTCTCCGCTGTTGTTTTTTCTCTCCTTGTATAAATGTGTGTGTACTTATAAATGTATAAGATGTATAGTATATAATAGACATTAAGTACATCTAGGACTAGCTATAAATAACCAAGAGTTTGTTTCTGTCGACTTTATATGCTTGATTACATTGAAGAAAAAATAATTAATGATTAGTTAATTATTTTAACTTAAGAATATTGTAAAAATTCAGATGGCTTGGTAGAGAGTGTTCTTCTTTATACACAATTGTTTGAGAAACTTGAAAAAAACCTAAGCTTGTTATAGGATTTTGATTGCTACCATGTCTTGTAGACGGGGTTGGTACGTTTCTTTATTTGAAAAACAGTTATTGCCGTTTAGAGTGAATTGAGTATTAGAAATTATCTAGTACAAGCATGTGTTGAATACCTACCTACCTTTTTAATGAATTTTAAAGTTCTTAGAGTAAATCTAGAGTAAACAGCTGTTTGCTTATTCTGAAAAGACTATTTATACATTGTTGAGATGAGGATAAGACACAAAATGGTGATTTTCGTATTAGTTTGTTAGATAATTCGATTGAAATGTATGCTACTTATTCTGTGTCCAAGTGTTAAAACATTTTAGGTCAATGGTGGTGATGATGATTGTTTTGTTAGCTGAATGTTGTCCTTTTCGGGTAGCTCATTCATGTCTTGTATGAGGTTTTAGCTATTTAAATTGTTTTGGAATATTATACCTTAAAAATTATTTTGACTGCCAGTACGAAAATATTGAAGCATAGAAAAGTTATAGCAATACACAAAAACGTTTATTCATTGCTTGTGACATGTTGCTTAAAAGTTTGAAGTTGATCTTTTTAAAAAAGCATATAATAAATCTAAGATATTTATCTCTTCGGCATTGTCAATATGTCATAATTTCGAAATATAATTGTTTTGTGTTTTGACAGTCGCTAAATGATTTTATTTACTACTGGATGAAGCAGGAATTCTTATATAATAACAATTGTTTTTCGTTATTCTAGACATGTTTATACCTCATATATTCTCATCCATATGTAAACCATATCTGGTGAAGGGGTGCTGTCAATTTAACTGGCTGAATGTTTTAATAACAAGGCCAAAAAAACAATAAAAAAATACCTCATATAATCTATCCCACCAAAGAAACCCCGAAAAGAAGGAAATCCAAATTTGATGTAAATCCACAGTCGAAGTCAAACAACAAATGCATTAATGGAACATACATAACTCTTTAATAATTAATATTCTGAACTACCTGCTACTGATCTGACAAAATCGTTGGTCCAGTTTATTACTGAATAGAACGCCGCATATCTTACACTACGCCTTAAGCGGTCGACTATAAATAATATTAGTATACAGAGACTGGCACACAAAATACTCAATATTTTCCCAAACTTTATAATATATCGAGTAAGAAGCATCATATTATGCATATTATTGATATGTGATTCCTATGTCTGGTTTTCTTTGGCGATACAAACTATATAACTATATTTTATTATTAGTTATTCAATAAATGATATGATAATAGCGGATACTCGGTAAATAGAGCGAGTAGCTATAATCGCGTTAGAGGCGTCGAGTTTTCTGACACAAACACAAATAAAAGGAAAAGCCTGATGTGATACAAAAGCGACTGTGAGTGGCAACGGTTCTGTCCGGTCGACGCCACTTTTGTCTCTCGAAGAGTTTTTTATAATCATGAACGCCCCCTCTACTCCCCACCACCCCTTTGAATTGTAACTGCTATTAAATTGTAGATACATAAACTACTTATTGCTATTTGTCGTTTATTGTCATTATTGCTTTGTCGAAATAAATAATTTTTATCAGAGAACCCGGATAGAATACTGCCGGAATGTATGTATCTTAAACAAATAAATATATGGATTGTTTTTATAAATTTTTATGAGATAATTTCAATTTTCTTTTGCTTGTTTTAGCATTTATAATATCTACCATATGTATAATAAAAAATACTACCGCTTACTTAATAGTTTAAATAAATGCACAGGTGCTTTAAAAACGAATAAAACATATTAATCAGAATAGTACTTTAGTAGTTTTAGCTTAGCAAGAAATACATTCAAAAATGTATTTGAAGCCCACTTAAAAAATGTTTTTTTTTTCTTTATACAATCAAAATTCTTGAAACGATTGAATAATCTGAATGGAGTGTGTTTAAAATAAAATGTGAAATTAAAAAAATATAGAGTGTAAATTTATATATCGGATTTTTTTAATTACTGAGAATTTTATGCAAAAACAAAATACATTCAGTTTTTACGATTGTTATTTTTGACGTAGAACTACATCCCCTCCGATGGTACTAGGGAGTATCTTTGAATACACGAATGGAACGAAATATATCTCATTTTGAAAGTTTCTATCTTCGGAACTAATAAATGTAAAGCAATACATAAAACGCCAATAAATAGTTATATAGGTAGTTTTACTTACAATACCCCCTCCACTACATTAGTTGCGGCACCGTTGCAACTGTGCCTGTAATATTTTTTCTATTAGTCGTTTTTAGTCAGTGATAGTGCATGATAAAGAACTGCCTTAATCAGACCAATATTAAAATTATATTAATTACACTATGCAACAAAAAAAATTCACAGGCATTTGAATAGGTGATTTAGAAGGTATTTGTCATGCCGAAACCGAATTCGTTGCCCAAATGATTCCATCACGTCAGGTTTTTTTAGATATCCGAACCTAAAAGTCCGAAAAATGACGATATTGGCAATGTTGGGGAATTTATTACTAAGTAGGTAATTTTTTTCTGAAGTTTTCTTTCATAATTTCGAATAGTACTATCTTTTCTCTTTAAAATGATTTTTTACATTTTTCTTTACCGAAATGTACTACTTTGAAGATATATGTGGTAAAGTTCATTGTATCTACTATACTACACTCTATTAACAAAAATATCATATCTTCAAACTAGTACATCTCGGCTAAAAAAAATCGTGCAGTAAAAAGATAAAACTCATTTTAAAGAGGAAAGATAATACTATTTGTTACCGTGACCGAAAACTTTAGAAAAAAATTACCTACTTGATAATAAATTCTTTAACATTGCCAATATAGTCATTTTTGGGACTTTTAGGTTAGAATATCTCAAAACCCTGACGTGATGAAACCAATTGGGCAACAAATTCGGGTTCGGCATGCCAAAAGCTTCTATTCAGATCTCTGTTATATTACAAAAGTATTTATTTGTTGAATAGTGTTATTATTAATTATAATTATTATCAATGTGTTGTATTGAAAGATGAGTTGTTTTAGTCATATAAATGATAAATTAATTTAATGGGATTATAATCAAGTGAACATTTGATAAAAATATTACAAAATTATTGAGATAAATACCTAAAAGACAATACATTAAAAAAAAAACTATTGGAGATAATAGAAAGATATCTAATTGCTCAAATAATATTTTTGTATGACTAGTTTGTTAACTAATAAATACATTAATAAGACTTAACGTGCATCTGTCAGATTATAACTCAATAATTATTAATTGATCCGATTTTCATGCGGGTTTCTTTTGTATGTGTATATATAATATGTAGGTACCTACGTTGTTTGGTTGGGTTTATGTCAATGATTGATTAAAATTGGTTCTGTAGTTACCAAGTTATTACAATATTTGTACGAAACAAGAAATTTCGTCATATTTTATGCATTTTTTTATTTTCAGCTCCAGCTCATGTTTGTGAATTGTTTTCAATAGGCGCAGTAACTGCTAAATTATATCTTTTTTTTATTGCTGAAAAATAGGAAATACATTTTTTTGACAAAGCCGCGGGTAAAAAGCTATATTTAATATAGCATCAAAAAAATGTTTTAGTATTTTAATTAGAAAATATAAAAATAATCTTACTATATGTGTATGTATTATTCTTTATTTGAAATTAAGATGAACTTATTTTCGTAAATTTTAATTAGTCGTATTTTCAGATGAAAAAGTCATTTAATACATGGTTGCACATGTACACGTAGATGCTGTGTAATTGCATTTGAAAGACAAAGAAGTAAATTTCTTTTTTATAATAAAATAAGTACGTTTTACGCAAATTAATTCTAAATGACAACGGAAATAAGAGTAGGTACGTAATTTTTTAATTTTCTTTTGAATTTATCTTTTCTTTTATTTATTTTTCCTTGATAAGAATAAGACAGCATCATAATAACATTTGCTTGCAGTTTTAAAGTATTTATTGAAAATCAAATACCTTTGTTGGTCGTACTTTCTATTACGCACAGTAATGTACCTACATCCTAAAAATTAATAATACTATTTTTCATATGAATTTTAGAGTACTAAATTATAATTAAATGTGTAAACATTTTGATTTGTTTTATTTATTAATACAATAACTTTTAATCATATTAAACTTTACATATAATATAATACATATCCATATACTATATATACATTATAATATATCATTTCATTATAATATGGGTAATAAATGAAAATTTTTAAAGTTAGCCAATCCCTCTAAATGCAGAGTCCTGGATACTTGCTGCTGCATTGCGAACATTGTGAACAAGGTGACCCTATGTTATATACAGCTGAATTCAAATAGTTCCCACCAGGTCCATAGTTGCAAACCAAATGTACAGCTAACATTCCACCATTTTTGTAGAACACCCTACCACATCCAAGCTTGTTACTCTTAGCCCAAACCATTTGCGAATAATGTCCTGAACTTCCTTTGTAATTCGAAACCTCTGAAACTGGGAACGACTTGACTTCATCGTACCAAGCCTGCATGCTATCTTTCAAAGCTTGCTGCGATTTCACGTAATTTGGATCTGAGCTTCCCTTCATCGCAACGTTTTGCCCGACGTAATACTGTTCGGTGTCCCTGCATGAATCGTGCCCAGATGTACAAGAATTAGCCCAGCATTGTGCGATTTGGGCAATTTCGTCATCCCAACTCATCTGGTCCATGTTTGATGCTGAAGGTTGAGGAGATTGCTGACCTGTTGCTACTTTGTTGCGGAGTTCATTGTGCATGTCTACGAGGACTTGTTTGTCCGAAGCAGTAAATGGAATTTGTTGATAGCTTGCACATGCACCGCTTAGAGGACATCCTGGACGTTGGCACATTGTATGCTTCCCATTGCACAGCTTGCAGTAGTCGACTGATGTTACCAAACCAATGATGGTAAGAAGGACAGCGAAGAACAATGCTCTATTAAATACCATTGTTGTATATTAAACTGAGATAATTGCCAAAAATGATGGTGTATTTCTAGTATTTATATCCACTGATAATGATTTAATGGCAGTAGATTAGAACAATAATGTTATCAATATTCAGAATATTTAATTAAACTATAAAAATAGATGTATCGGATGGAGATAAATATTTAACTAACGACTTTCATTGTTTTTATTAATATGTTTGGGGAATTAATAGACATACCCCTGTTGCTACAGAAACAGTCGTTATATAAAATACATACCTATTATGTAGGTGGTCCATAAAGTATCTACAATTTAAAAAAAGGTGACATGGGTACCACAAGGCTTTGTTAATCGTAATATTAACAGTGAACAGTGAACGTTATTCTTATTTTATTGAAATATATTTCTGACAAACTAATAAAATATAGAATAAAATGAATGGGACGTAAAATAGAAAAAAATGTTATTTTGATTTTTTATTAATTAAATTTTTATTAGTTTTAAATCTGTTAGTACATTTTCACTGCTCCCTTTATTATACCACGATCTTAAAATATAAATTTTGTGTTTAAAAAGATTATATTTACTGCCCGATCTACAAATAAATAAAAAAGGGTCGATTTAATTTTTTAAAGTTATCAAGTTATTCAAGTGGCTAAATCTATGTACAGAGGCCAGAGTAATTGCTGCTGGATTCTTCTGGACAACGTGTACATGGTGATCCTTCTTCATATACAGCAGCACCTTTAATGTTCCCACCAGGTCCATAGTTGCAAACCAAATGTACAGCTAACATTCCCCCATTTTTGTAGAACACCCTACCACATCCAATCTTATTACTCTTAGCCCAAACCATTTGCGAATAATGGGTAGCACTTTCATTGTAACTCGCAACTTCCGAATCTGAAAATGAATCTACCTCATCATACCAAGTTTGCATACTGTCTTTCAAAGCTTCCAGGGATTTCGCGTAGTTAGGATCAGAACCCTCTCTCATCGCTATATTTTGCCCGACGTAATACTGTTTGGTATTCCTACATGAATCGTGCCCAAATGTACAAGAGTTGGCCCAGCATTGTGCGATTCGGGCAATTTCATCATCCCAACTCATCTGGATCATGTTTGATGCTGGAGGTTGAGATGATTGCTGACCGGTTGCTACTTTGTTGCGGAGTTCGTTATGCATGTCTACGAGGTACTGTCTTTCTGAAGAGGATAATGGAACTTGTTCAGAATCAGCACAAGCACCGCTTAGAGGACAACCTGAACGTTGGCACATCGTGTGCTTTCCATTGCAGAGGTCGCAATAATCGATTGATGCTACTAGACCAATGATGGTCAGAAGGATAGCGAATGAAAATGCTCTATTGAATGGCATTTTTTGCGGTAATACTGAGACTGTTGGATTTTTTTGATGTCTTACTAGTATTTATAGTAGTAGTAGTATTGTCAGAATATTGATATGGTGATAGTTCATTTTAATAACATAGTGTTATCAAATTTTATTTGTTGTTGCTTTGCAAACGCACACAGTTCATTATAAGTCACGTATAATTAAAATAATTCATAAAATCAAATTATTGTTTGTGTGCATTAAGACGTGATAAATCATTTATTTTAAAATTCCAATTACCGTTTATTTTTAATAATGGTACTACTTATAATATAAAATTAAAACATTCTTGACATTAATTGACATTTTTTAAAGAAGATATTATCATTACCTATGATAAATAGAACTACATATATAAATCGGTCGCTCTTGATTTAAAGATAACGAACATGTTTAAATTAATTCAATGAATATTTTTTAAAATTAATCTAATGTTATAATAATTGAAAGATTACATTGTTTTTTTTTTGTAGAGTATTTTGACATGTTTACTTAGAATTAATATCTAATTCCAAGTTTTTTTTATATCATTGTAGTCTACGGTATTTAGATTAAAATTTGCCAAATAGAAGAAAAAAATAATCAAGTTTTGATATTTCGTACACGTACTCTCAGAAGAGTTCGGAATAAGAGCCCGAAAAGTTCCCACCTAAATCGTGGATGGAATATCCCCTATCTCGTGAAAAACTACCTCCGGAGTGAATTTTTTTACAGTTTTTCCCATTTTTCAACCGAACTATCGTTCGGAGAAAAAAAAAATAATTAAAGATTAAACATGAAATTTTACGTAAAAAATGTCTATGCTTTATTCGGATAATCATCAGCCTACTCTCGCATTCAATGTTTAAAGTGAAGGGTAGTTTTTGGAGCGCAAGGAAAAATCGGTTAAAACAAGATTTTTCATACATGATGTTAATTATAATATTATGTGTGATTAGTGTTTAATATTATGACAGTTGAAATCATAGATAAACAAATGAAATCAAGAAGGTTGAAATGCTTGTCGTGGTGACGTCACAAGTAGACCAACCTAGTCATTTACTAACCTTGAGTCTATTTCATTTAAGTTTGCAGTGGTTGCTAGGCCATTTGACGGTATGAATCGTGTATCGTACCGTCAAATCACTCGGCAACCACTGCAAACTTAAATGAAACAGAATATAATTACATTTTTCTTGAGTTTCTTATATTATTTTCTTAATTGAAAAATGGGAGATGCACAAATTTCTCATTATTTATTCAAAATATTACAATATACTAAATTATATTTTTGGATATTTATAAATAAAAACTAGTACAACCGGCGTGGCGGCGGCGGTGTCATGGAACATTTTTACGACATAATAACAAATCCCTTATTAAACTTACAAACGGCTAATACACCACGCATATGCATGCTGTTCTAGAATTTGTTTGTAATTACTAATACCAAATACCAACATTTACATAATAAACATTGATGTTGTTAAGAACTTTTAAAAAGTCGTATAAGCAAAAAAAACTTAATAAGGCTAAAACACGAAAAGCGACCCAAGAAACTATTTTACATATATAAACTACATTGTAAATTTGTATTAAAATATATAATGTACGAATCGTATAAAGATAAATAAACTTTTTTTGGTCAGTTTTTTTTGATAGTATATTCGCAACTGCTTTCTTAAATGTTGAAGTTATAACAGTAATAAAAACGCCCAAGTCCGTGTTAGGCACGCAAATGATAGGGTTCCGTAGTCATTCTCACTACGAATTATAAAAAAGAGTAAGTTTAATTAATTAGTTAAAAATAATTTTCATTAATTATTTTTGTTACAATTTTCGTTATTCTGGAATTTATTAAGATTTTTTAAATTGATAGTTTAGAAAATAGAGGGGGGGGGGCGCTCTGATGACATTGAAAACCAAATATATGTATATCGTGACTGAAGGGTTAAAATCAAAAGGTTCTGATACATTTTTTGTTGCATTTCAGGAGACCTTTCTAAAGACACCCCATGGAGTACGTAAAAAAGTTGAATGCACTTTTCATCTTATGAAAGGGGGGCCTTAAAAAAATATTTTTTTCAAAAATCTTATCATTTCTGTTTTTGGGTCATCAATCTACGACTTTATACCAAATTCCATCTTATTATGTCTAATTTTTTAAAGACGGACAGACGGATAGAACGGAACTATAAGGGTTCCTAGTTTTCTACGGGACCCTAAAAATTATGTTTGTTAGATTTTATGTGAGAACTACTGAGAAATTAGAGACTTGCCCGCGGCTTTATACACGTTGTATTGTAACCATTTTTACGATTTATATAAAATGTCATACCATCTAAAGCTGCACGTCGAGACGAAACTTTTCTGTCTCGGAACTAGATCGAGACTGAAACGATAGCGATATGATATTTATTATATTAATATTAATTTGAATGAAAAATTGGAGTAAAATGTATTATTCGTTATATTTCAAAATTGCATTCTTAATAACACAAAAACAAAACAAAAAACATCTGCCAAGTAAATGCACAGTGCTTCCTCGTGCTAAATCAAAGGTAGTTAATTATTGAACAATTTAAATAAAAACCGATAAAGTTTTTAGATTAAGTGTCTGTCATTGGGAACCATTTAATTTTCATACAATTTTAATAAAAAATATTAATTCGATATTTTTCTTAATACGCGCCTGGTTATTATGTCGTATATTTTGAATTTTTTAACAATTTCAATCAAAATCATTATTTTTCTGCTATACAAATTTCAAAATGACATTTTATGTCAAAGTAAATAGAAATTAAAAAAAAAAAAAATAAAGCAAATTGAGATAAATCTTTGTAAGGGAATATTTTACAACAAACGTAGGTGACCTATATTATAGAAAATTGAATGCTCTACAAAAAAGGTTCTATAAAATTTTCACGTAACATGTTACACACAATGTTAATTATTTTGAAATGGGACCGTCCTCAAGCCAGACCCAACCAAATTTCATCAATATCGGTTCAGTGGTTCATGAGTTATGCGTGGGACAAGGATTAGTGGACAGTCAGACACGGAAAAAAAGTGTTTGTCTTGACCTGAAACGGATAGATCCGGTAAAATGTTTAAAATCGGAGAACAAATTTTTTTTCTCATTTTAAAACGATCACATAGCTTCTCGTATCATCGATATTGCGAGGAAGCAAAATTATTTTTGTAAACAAATTCACACGTGGCCGAGAATTTTCTAGAAAATTATCCTTACACTTCCTTATTTAATAATTTGTGTTTTTTTTACAACTAGATTATAAAATAAAAAATTGCAACAATTTCCCAAGGGGGGAATTGCCCCATTCGCTCCCTCTGCGGACGCCCATGTGTACAGTAACTTTGATATTTGTAGTGGACTCGTGTAATACAAGTTATTATTTTTCTTACCCATGCACTTACGAGAAGTTAAATTACTTTTATGTAGATACATATAATAAATCCGTTTCTATAAACGCAAGACATTAGCTACTAACTTTATGGTTATATTTCATGTAATTCCGTAAACTGACGATTGAATGAAATGTTTAATTCATGCAGCGATTTAATCCGATAACTTTGTACACATGATATAAATCACAATGCTCGTATATGCATACACATTGCAGTTATGTGCATCGCAGCACGAAACCGTATGAAATATTTATTGTAATTTTATATTTATTTGTTTAGAGCGGGTCGCTATAATATTTATGAGATGGTGACTTTTGTTTGTGAGCAAAAATTACTACGTACTTTTTTTTATTAATAACCCAATCTTCCAGAATCCAAACTGACCAACTACATGGTTTTATCATATTTTTTTTCGTTTTTTAAGGATTTTTTTGTTTGTTTGCCCGGATTTGACTTGAAAACCACTGTACCGATTTATTTATTGGAATTATATAGGTATTTTTTTGTTTAGAGTGGGTTTCTATACCATTTTCCAGAATGTGACTTCTTGTAATTGTTGTTATGTACTCGTTTTTTTCAATAATAATCCAACCTTTCAGACGTCAAACTGATTAACTTTAAGGGTTTTTAATTTTTTTTTTCATTTTTAGGAATTTTGTTTGTCTCGACTTGACACGAAAACTACTGAACCGATAGGACTTTCTCTGTTAGCAGTGGCGCGTTATAAAATTCAGGACCTCGCACAGAATACATATTTCAAGTAATTATGAGAGGAAATGAAGGTCTTAACTTTTAACGAAGAAGAGCACCTCAGCTTGGAATCTCAGTTTATCTCGGGGCCCCAGGCATTTTTCTAAAGTGTAATACATCACTGAATGTTAAGAAGCCTAAAACCCTTTTATATTTTTAAAATACGTGTATCGTATTAAAATAATAGTAAACAAATTGATAACAAAATCAGTGTACGTGTTTAACATTTAGAAAAAAATAATATAAATCCCTGTTGGTCTTGAATTACATTGAACATTTTTTCACGCATTTAAGTTACTAGGAATTTCGGTTTTATCAATATTAATACTTAATACTGTATGGGTTTCTAACCCATTTAAATCAAAATATTTTTGTTAAAAAAATTGATTTTGTTCTGATTGGTGGAAAAATTTCGTTGTTTTGATTGGCCAGTGAGACTATTGACCAAGGTATATAAATATAAGGTAGTCTCATCAGCTCTTTGAACAATCAACGTTGGCGCGGGAATTGACGTCACCACGAAGATATATTCAAATGTTATAAATGTATAATAGAATATCAATTTTCAAAAAATTCCGTTATTTATTCTTGTTTTCGAATTTTTTGATATTTTAACAACACATACAATCAAAGAAGTACAAATTCGACATTGCAAAACCATTAAAAGTTGTCAGAATCACAAAACGTATTGCTACTTTTCTACTGCTTTTTCCTTAAAAAAATCATGTCTTCTATTACAATCCTAAAGATAATAAAAATAACTGATATTTCATTAAATAAAAAAATACAAAGATGGGGGTAGGAGTCATCAAAATCTTACAAACTCGTTAATGGAAGTTCCTAACCTAGAAATCAACCAATACTAATATGAAAAAGAAAATAACGATATGAGATGTTGTTATAAAGTAATAAATTTTACAAATAGTAGCAATTATTATATGCATTAAACGGTATCGCAGCACATAACACTTGTTATAAATGATTGAGGACCACTGTAATAGTGCAACGGCTAGTTGGAACGTACGTACGTCATAGCTGTGCGGGACCTTAGCCGGAGATAGCGCGCGACAGGACGAGCGCTTCCCGTTGCCAAATATCGAGATTTTTCATGATATTATCAAGAACTCTATGACAAACTCCCACTCTTTTGTTTTGGAGACGTTGTTGTTTAACTGCGCTACTACACACATTAATGCAGACGGAGTTTAACCCGGTAGTAGGCATGTCGCAGGTCTCGGTCGTTTATTTTTATCCAGTGGTGCGTTGTGAAAGTTGGGTGTCAGGTGGAATATATGTTTGGGCCCCCATTTTTTGCCGAATGATATAAATGTATCTCAACATAAAGAAAAAACACAATGCTTGAAAACCTTTTTTGCTCTTCAAACAATTGTGAGAGTGAAAAAGGTCATCACCAATATTATTTGAATAAATAGGTCTTCAAGTAAATAGTACACATACAATTTGTTACTTATTTATTTACTCAGTTCAAGCCCCCTTTGTACCTCAGGGTCCTAAGAAGTTGCCTAAAGTGTCTACTGTGTAACGCGCTACTGTTCAAATGCATACTTTTTATATTTTTTGTTTGTTTTGGAAGCCTATAATAGTTCTATGGAAAATGATTAAATTTTTAATCTGGAAAGTACAGATTTCAAGCTTCAAAATACTTTTTTTATCTGATATACGAACATTGTGATTATAAAGAAATTGAATAGAATTTGTTAGCTTGCACTTATCTTATACGATATATCAAACATATATCATTTATTAATAGGATAGAGCTATTTGCACATACCGTAACGGCATGCAATTGGCTATTTACACATACTATATGTGCATGCAATTGGCTATTTGCACATACCACTAACTTAACATGAAGTAACCTACCCTAACTTAACCTAATTAGGTACATGAACAGTATGTGCAAATAGCTAATTGTATGCACATACGGTATGTGCAAATAGCCACATTCTTATTAATATCTAGATATTGGCGCATCGTAGAATGCAAAAAAATGGCATTAAAAAGTATATATGAAAAATACCTTTAATAGTCTATGATGTTGTTAATAGGTACAGGTGTACCCAGGTAGTAAAAAAATCAATTTTTGTTTTATATAAAAGAGTTTAAAATATTTTAATTTTAAAATAAATTTTTTATAAAGTGCTTTCTTAAAACAGAGCATGTCTAATGCTGGGTTAACTGCACATTAATGCAGACGAATTTTAACGACTTTTGTTTGAATTATCTATTGTCCAGTACAACTCAGTTTTATTACATTTACTGAAATTGAAAATATGATACTTGTATTCCAGACGATTTTTCTGTTTTAGTTAATATCATAAAAATTTAGAACGTACCTATTTACAAAAATATCAATATTTCGAAATGTTCTTGAGTATAAGTCGTGCCTTTTCTACATAGGGGAAAGCAGGTAGGATTCGTACACTTTTTACTCTGAGCCTTACAAAAAATAAACTATTAGCTATTACTAAATTATTTTAATACCGCTATGTTACCCATATATCTGGCTTCAATACTATGAAGTGTAGTTTTCATATAAAACAGCATGGGGAAGCTACGGCAATTTTCCTAAAAAATGAAAAACGTACGAAGGCACCCCATGCATGGGGTAGCTTCGTACAGTCAAAGAAAATGCCATTTATTCAATGTATTAAATTCATTTATTGAGGTCAAAGTTAACACAGAATCAGCCTTCATGTAGTAATCTAACAATTATTGTATTTAAAGTACTTATAATTGCTTAAACATAAATATATAAGACTTTTAATTTAATTCTTGGTAAACAATCTTTTTGCAGCCATCTAAAACATAAAATAGAATTGTGTTTATGGTGAAATTTGAACAGAATTGCCTATAGTTACAAGTAGAGGTATTAGGTATCTAGTAGAGCAGGATTCGTACAATACGAATCTACCCCACTCGTAACTGTACGAAGGTACCCCAACCCGAGAAATCAACAAATTAATTTGGAATAAAAATTACCGTTATAGTTACACTAAAATGACTATTTTAATATTAAACCAAGATTTTAAGGCATAAACTATAATACATCATTTTTATAATTCGAGCATTACTTATACCAGTAAAGCGTGTTCAAAGATGAAAACAAAAAAACCTAAGCAGAGCGAAAATACATATGAGCTTGCTCCATCAAAGCCGGTGGTCGTACTATCGGCCCGCCCCGCAGGTACCCGTTGCGTATGAGGGGGAGTCACCCATACAAACGCGAACATGTAAATGTATTAGATAGCATAGATATCATCACTGTACGAATGCTCCTTGTGTACGAATCCTACCTGCTTTCCCCTATGTTATATTTATTTAAATAGATATAATCATTTTTGTAGAGCTTTAAATTTTCTATTAAAAGTCATTATAAATTTTGTAGTAAATTATTATTATTATTATTATAAATTATAAAATATATATATAAACAAAATAGTCAAATTATAGTAATGTATAAAAGTTATATTGCAAATATTTAAATTACTGAACAAAAATTCAAATTTTATCCATATTTTATTTTCTAATATAGGTACCTACTATTCCTTACGTACACCACATTACCCGCCGTTCTCGTATTAGTTGAATTTTTGTATTGGGTAATTAAAAAAAACATGTTTGTACTTTTTATTTTTCGTCCTCTTATTCCAAAATGTTCCGACAATTCAAAACCATAAAGAGAAGTAATAAGGTATACATAGTAAATATTTTAAAAATACTAATAATAAATTTCGTGTACTCAAATCGAAGCATTATGCGAAATAATATATTTTTAACCGAATATTTTTCTCATAGAATTGCATTATAACAACAAAAGCAGTTATTTTGTTTTATACTTGCTGGAGGCGATCATCTTCTAGAATTACATCGTAGTGTACGTTAAATACAACATATAACATAACATTCTATTATGATTAGATTCTTTAATATACACTTTGAAAAACATTGTAAGAAAATATGTCAATATGAATGTATAATCCTTAGGTCATATTATAATAACTGAAATTAATGCTGCACGCCGAGACGAAACTTTTTTTTGGTCTAGACGAGAGTGCCTTAAATTTGGACGAGATGATATCAAGACGATTGACAATAATCAAAAAATGGTTATTTCAGAAAGTAATTTTTTATATTCATTTTTAAAAGAGTAGGCACCTATAAGATATTTTTCACATATGTACGCATCACAATTTTTGAGTATAGGGATTACGCTCGCAAGGTTTTTATTGATTTTATTTTGACGATATCTTTGCTCACAGGTATGGTGAATCTTTTCAGGATTTTGAATGGAACTTCTTCATAAATACAGAGCATGGACTGTTTGCATTTAATTCGAAAATCGAGTTTAGTTGGTCTATGTTCGTCTTTAAATATAAATATTAAATATGAGTATTGTTTGGGTTATATCTCTATATTTACTTTTGTGAACCGTTTATTCAGTATATGCAGTCAATATCTATATATTTATGAGCTCCTTATAATCTTTTTTTAAGTTATTTATAAAATTTATAAAAACGCATGCTATTTTTTAATTTTCCGAGTCATACATTAAGGGGTTAGGTGTAGTCAGAGACATGAAAAAATGACCATTTTAAATAATTTTTTTTTGCCAGTAAATTCTTTTATTTTATAAAAGTAAAAACATAGCATCATTAAATAAGGTTTCGACTTGACTTGACAGAAATTTTAGAAAAAGAAAATTAATAATTTTAAAAGTAATGGCTGTTTGTGTTGATCCAGTTCCAACCGAAGCTCCTTGCGGTGACCATCACTTATCCTTGGAGATTCATCCAAATTCAATCGGACAAAAAAAATAGTTTTAATAATAGATAATCTGGTGCCTGATCGAAGCTTTTTTTTTTTTTCTTAAATTAAGAAAATGGCAGCCTCAGGAAATTTTCCAGATTTTCGGGAAAAAAACGAACAGTTAATTGTTTATAACAAATCGAAATTAAAAACAAAACAAAAATCCTTCGATCAGGCACTAGTTTTTCATGTTTTCAAAAAGCTGTATAAATTTCATTAAAATCTACTGAGCGGTTTTCGAGCTACAGTGGTCACCAGTTCAAAAAACATAGTTTTGAGAAAAACGCATTTAAAGTTTTAAACTCAATTTAAGTAAAGTAATACGTATTATTTAATTACTTACACCGAGTCATCTATCAAGGGCCATATAATAGTTCTTCTGTCGTTGTAGCAGCTTCCAAAAATGCAAAAAAAAGAAAATCGATTTCTTGAAAATTCTGACTACACCTAACCCCTTAAGACAAAAATATTATTGAAAAATCAAAGTTAACATTAAAAACAATCATACATACATGAGAAATATTACTCATTTTTTTACATTTCGAAATAAAAATTCAAGTTTTCAGACAATATGCCCTCTTTAAATTATTTTTGTTTTAGTTTAAAAAGCAAAAGAAATGGAAAAAAGGTATTTTTACCTCACCTCAGCCTTCCCCCTTTTAATCTCGAGATTCAAAACAGTTGCCTAAGGTGCATACTATATAACGCACCACAGTATATGTCAATTTTGGTTCACAATAAGCATGTTTGACTGTATAATATACATACCATAAAATATTTAAGATATGTAAACAAGAAAGAACGGTATAATAATTATTCTGGCATTTATTTTTCTTGAGTGGATAAAATATTTTACAGCCATCTTAAAAAAACTAATTTCAAGTAAAGCGAACACGTATAATAAGGTACATAAAACGCGGGTGGTGGCGAGTCATGCATGATCTTACCTCCTGTATTGTTTCTATTACCATCAGCATTGTCTCCAAAATGGCAGGGACGTAGAGGCCATGTCGTAAAACGTGTCATCAACGTGTTTTCTATATAGCTTACGTGAATGTATGAACGTATATGCTTGTAGCATTTATTTAACTGTTTGTTATACACATAGGCGTCTACTCTGGAGGAGGGGGCGGAGGTTGTGAGTAGAAAAAAATCAGACTAGATTTTTTTTCTTCGCATAATAGGTGTCATCAAAAAATTCTGACGTTTCTTTGTTTCAACGAGATCGGTGTTATACCTTTCGGATAGATTGAAGGGTAAAAAATAGGCAAAAATAGTTTTATACAAAATTGAAGTTAATTGAATTCTCTGCAATAAAGATTCCATACATATTTTTTGTCAGATTCGTATTTCACTGATTATTGACTGTCTTAACTTGAGATACGTTGCACGATCTTTATATCTCGAGATGAATGATGCATACATTAATTTTATCATTTTACATTGATAATGCAATATAAAATCAATTAAATAATTACTTTACGGGTTTAAAAATATACCTATAATATGGACATTCACAATTTACGAACGAATTTCGTACATAATGTTATCTTTTTAAGTCCTGAGTTTTGGGCTTGAGAAGACATTTAGACTAATTTTTATTTCCGTATAATAGTTATTTAGGGTGTTACAAAGATGTTCGGAAGTTTCCTCCCTCCAAAAAGATCGGCAACACCTTTTACGAAGTGAGGGAGGAACAAAAGTCAGTATTTCGCTGAAAAAGTTTACAAATCCGCGATATACTGATTTTTGTTCCGGATGAAGTGACGACGTTCTCGTTGGACTTATTTATTTTATTGTTTTTTAACAAACAAAATGCTAGTTTATATTAAAACTGTTACAAAAACATAAAAAAATAATTTAACGTAATTTTACTAAAACTATATAAGATAGTTTTTTGAATGCTTGGATATTTAAAAAAATATTTCTTCGTCATTTCTCATTTCATTTCATGGTTATATTATTTTTTTATATTTTATATAAACGTTTTAAATGGTAATAATATTTTTTAAGTACGCCACTGGGCGTCGCGTCGTTTAATTACGCTGGTTAGCGTCGACAACGGCTTGCCATAACGCAAAAAGTTTAATTGAAATGATATTAGTTCTTCTTGAACCGTGTTTGTCTTCCAGAAAATGTCAATGTTTTTAAACGCTAATGAATTACATTCTTTTGTAGGGTTATGTTCAATGTTAGTCTTCCCGTGACGTCACCGGGAGCCTGCTATTTAATCATGACAGTAACGTATTATTTAACAGTGTATGAGCACACGACGTCTTTGTTCTATACTCTTGTTTTTATTCTTTTTTTCGGATGTTTTATTCCCCGGCGAATGACTTCAACGAAAATATGTTTATAACAATTCATTCTTGAGTGATTATTTTGTAAACGTCTGGTTGTATTTAATTGCTAAACAGGGCCGGATACGAGCTCAAACACCGGTCCAGGCAAATAGTAATATTATAAAGTTTAGTCTGATTGTGAGTAGTGAGTTACGATAGGTATTATAATTTTATGCTCATAGGCAAGAGGGTATGGGGGCGATTGCCTACCTCGGCGTAATTCCACACGGGATTTTTGTTTATTAATTATGATTTTTCTTCTTATTGTAACCGTTCCTTTTGGTGGTTTAGTTATTACGTAACTATGATTAAAATACAACAGCAAACTAATAATTTTTTTTTAGAATCGACACTTAATTTTTTGAAATTTAAATAAAAAATACCGCAAATAGTAGGTAATAGTTTATTTATATTTACTAATAATGAATAACATTTTTTCAAAATGGCTGAAGAATTCATTTACCTAACGATAAGTTACTGTTTGGAGGACGGCAAACTCATATGTTATTAATAAATATCTACTCTTCGAAACAAAAAAAATTTAAAGTTTACCCTTCTATGCTTTGAATTATAGCATACCTATACAAAATGACAGACTGACACGTTGACATATCGCGTCGCTTATCTAAAGTCGAAAATTAACGATTTTTACATTTGAATGTCATTGGATAGAGCTACTGATTGCGCGTCGATCTACCAATCACATTCTATACGTTTCGGCCAATAAGAGACCGAATTCAAAAAAAATTTGACAGCGCAAAGGTTAGCCTATATAAAAAATACACGGTTTTTTCGCCCTCCTGTAAAGTTGGTCAAAATGACTTGAGCGGTGTTGTTAGATAAGCGACGAATTTAGGGCTTGCAAAAAACCGGTTTTCGGTTTTTTCGTAAAATGAAAACCGGTTAACCGGTTTTTTTCGGTTTTTTTTTTCAGTTTTTTTTTTTTTAATTTATTCAAATAAAACAATAAATTGATATTTAAAAATAAAAACGATTTATTGGTCTATATTTTTTCAAGTTCAAATTTATTGCAAATTGGGAATAATCAATTTCAAATTGGGAATTATCATTTTTAAATTGGTTAAGTTTAAAAGTCAGTGTTAAAAGTGATTTAGGCATTAAAGTACCTCATACCCAGTGATGAAGACAGAAAATGCCTGGAACTGAGTTTCGATTACAGTAGCTAAAAAAATACGCGAAAATATTATTGTTGCTAATTGTAGCTGATATGTCACTCATGTTTAAAGAATCAAAACTGATGCATTGATTATGCTTTGTTAATTTAAGTAATAGTAAACCATTGGGAGCTTGATTTGATAAAAATAGTTAATATATTTTATCTTTACTATTTAATATTCGTAATAATAAGTTAAATAATAATTGAAACAGCGGCCCCTACATGAGCGGGAAGGAGGGGGGGGGGTAACAAGACTCAAACATGAGGTTGAAAATTAGGGAGGACTCGGCGCGGCGAGCAAAAATAAAAATCGGAGAATGGTATATTTACGTATTTGAATTTTTAATTGAATGGTCGAAAAAAAGATCATACAAATTTGAAATTTCTGTTATTGAAAAACCAAAAAATAACCTGGTCAAGAAAAAAGTTTGTATTATATTTTGTATTATAATACATTATATTATAATAAAATAAATTATTTATTTATTTCCATCTCAAATGTGGAATTTACAATTCTCAATTTGAAATTGATTGGTCTCTATTTGAACTCTAAATAGTAGATATAGATTCAATTTGCATCTCCTTTATTATTATTATAGACTTCACGAATGAAACTTAAATTCCATTTACTCCACTATAATATTTTTATTTGTACATTGCGCGTTCTTTCATAGATGTCACCCATACTTGTATTTCATACATATGACCGTATAAGAAAGTAAAAACAGATAAATGGTTGAAATAAACAACATATCATGCAAAACAAATTGCCAGTGCATAAAAAATTACAACAAATCAAAGTTAAGAACTGGGACGAACCTAACAGACACATACATACACAGTTGTTAATCTATTTCTGGCCAGACGTGGCACGATAATAGGCGCACGACTAATACGTTTCAGTGAAAACAATTTAACAAAAATGTTTGTCGAGTCCGTTGACAGTTGACTGATGAATTGTATTCTTTGTTCCAGATATCCAACGTCATCCGTGTAGTGGCTTGCTGCTACTCCTAGTTGCTCCCCAATAAACAACATGGCGTCTCCAGCCGTCTTCTGTCTCAGTCTACAATTGCGTAAGTCATCTTATTCTACTTAAGTCAGTACAAGTTTGATATAACTCTAGTAAAAAAACATCGCATTTTTAATAAAAAAATGATGAACAAGTCGAATCTGAATCTTTTTTTATTAATTATATATGTTACTGTAAAAGCCCGAACTGAGGTAAAACCTAGGTTTTACCAACTGTTAATGGTAAAAGTCCGAATTTCGAACTTTTACCATCATACACTCGGTAAAACCTAGGTTTTACCAAGAGACACGGTAAATGTTGAAAAATAGAAACGGGGATTCAATCTCTGCCTTGGTTAGGGCAATATATTGGGGCGAAAGGAGATTAATCTAGTATAAAAAACGGGGATTCAATCTCCGGTTTGGTTATAACCTAACAAAGGCGGAGATTGAATTTTCGTATTTTATACTAGATTAATCCCCTTTCGCCCCAATAGATTGCCCTAACCAAGGCGGAGATTGAATCCCCGTATTTTATACTAGATTAATTCCCATTCGCCCCAATATTTTGTTAGCAAAATTTAATATTTGTGATTTTCTATATATTTTTTTAACATATTTTTGATACCTACTCTATTTTTCAACATTTACCGTGTCTCTTGGTAAAACCTAGGTTTTACCGAGTGTATGATGGTAAAAGATCGAAATAAACGATAATCACAGACCAGTTCGGACCATTAACAGTTGGTAAAACCTAGGTTTTACCGGTAAATTCTGGGATTTACCTTAGTTCGGACTTTTACAGTAACATATATAATTTTCACCGCATAATAAAGATTCGATGTGATCTACTAAAAAGTATGTTAAAAAATACTAACCCCTATGTTTTCAATTTTTTTTTATATTTTTCTCTAGGGGACATAAATTTATATGTTCAGTAATATAAAGTGATCGTTTCCAAATTACATGACTTGTAATTTTTTCATAAAAATTAATCTTTTATTTGAATTTAAGCTGTTTTTCTATTTTCTACAAATTACAAAAATTTGCATTACAATTTCTAAAACTATAATTTTATACTCACAAGTCAGTACCTATATCAAACAAATGAAGTTTTTTTTCTACTTATTACTTGACTTATTATATGACTCCGTGAAAGATAAGCAATACTTTCATACATGACCTTCATTTTTTCAACGCTGTTTATTTTGTTACTCGTTATTGCCGATCTTTTCAACTGGCTCGTTGGTCTAGGGGTATGATTTTCGCTTAGGGTGCGAGAGGTCCCGGGTTCAAATCCCGGACGAGCCCAGATAATTTTTTATTTTTTATTTTAATAGTAATATGTTATATGTACACAATGGGCGAATTATTTATAAAAAAATATATATTTTTAACCAGTTTTGGGCATTATTATTAAATTATTCTTCTTTTTGTCATAATATAATATGTACCAATCTTACGTAGATATTCATATGCATAACATATGTAGCATATGTTTAAATATGAAGGTACTAAAGAATTTTTATTTAGCGGTAAAACAACTGCTGTATTTATAGCAGTGGTATCAAAACATTTGATCTCATATGTGATTTATTTTATTTAAAATTTATGATAAATTCAGTTCTTGTAATTTTATTTTTCTATTTCAACTGTGTAATGACGTAACCTTTTTTTGACCCTTTTTAAAAAAATTTAGTAATTGTTTTCAAACGACCTTTTGCACCCCTTTGGCTCTTACTTTCGAAATTTTAAGATTGACATCTTTAAATTTCACGAAACAACGAAAAGGGGGAGGTCGATTTACAAACGAAAGTGTTCATCCATATACATACATATGTTTAATATGTAACATTTATTTTACTACAGTCTGTTTCATTTAAGTTTGCAGTGGTTCTGGGAGATTTGACCTTACAATACACGATTCGTAGTCAAATCCCCGACAACCACTGCAGATTTAAATGAACCAGACTATAGTAGTATAATATTTCTTCATTCTAATATACCTATTTGTGAGGAAGTGAGGACTTATTTTTTGGTTTTGAAGTACATAAATCATAAAAAAGTATGATTAATGATTTTTTCACATATTTTAAAATCGGTTTCATTATCTAAATTTCTTTTCTGTGTTTATTTCTGAATATTAATTTAATTCCTAAAATTAAACCAATCAATAAATAAAGCAAGGTGTATTAATATTTTTTTCTGTATTTCCGTGTCGCTGAATCTGATACTGGTCACGCTTGACTCATTAAAAATATCGAAGGGTGATCATTAATTAATATTTTAATAAAACCAGATTACAGCGGTAGGTACATTACAAGTCGCATGGATACTGATATTAATGTATATAAATATATGCATACACTTTGGCTAATTCGTTTAAATGTCTATGCGTCATACTGGTCATAAAATGTTTATCGGTGTTTTAGAATTGTTGATGAAATGGGAAAGATATTATAATATAAAATAATATAATGAAATCTTATCTTCCATTAGAGTTTTTAAATTTAATTCATTTTTGTATGCTTAATTCATATTTTAACATACATAAATATGTTGACTATGATATTTTGTGTAAACCATACATTAATAAATAAATGTATTTTGATGTTCATTATGAATATTAAAAATATTTAAATTAATTTTTTGAAAAATATGATTATTTTTGAAAAATCTAACTAAAAGAATATATTGCTCGACTCGTTCGAAGTAAAATGATCAAGTCAAGATACACCATTAAAATTTCATATAGGTATATTTTAGATTTTTATTTTGTACTGATAATTGGCATAATTGTAATTGATTATGCGAGATAAAATAAAAGGGCTCCATACAATTAACAAAATTATATTATCTTTGATTTATGATTCAATATCAATTTTTGGTTTCAGTAAAGAAAGAAGTGTGTAAACTTTTCATAACGCCCTTTTTTGTTCAGAATAAAAACTAAAAATTATGGTAAGCACCTATGCATGTTACAAAAAAATATATATAGGTATACAGGTAAGTCACTTTTGTTAAGTCTTAATATATTAAATATTTCAAAGCTTTGAAGTCATATGCAAATATGTTTTAGACAATAGTTGAAGGGTTTAAAGAAGAATGTCAGATGGCGATATTTGAATTGTTTTTTAGTGGTGGTCTGGAGGTCTTATGTAAGTCATTTTCTTTGCATTGAATAAGAACATCTATTTTTATTGCAGAATCGTATTTTCCGTAAAAGATAAGTAAGTTTCGTTTTACTTCAGTTTTACATAATTTTCGAGAGTTTTTTCTCAGAAATTAACAATTTTAAATGAATATATTTAGTGTCAATATAAAAAATATCAAGTAATTTCATTCTCCCGTTTATAAATAATAAGTAAAATAAAAACTTATTTTCTGATAAAACATATCATGGTACAAGCTGTGACAACCCCGCAAAGTATAGACAATTGGCGCGGTGTTTAAAAATGAACTAAATATATTGTTATTTTAATTTTAATAATAAAAATTATAAAAACTATTTCATGATTATAAACATATAATAAATAACAAATTCATGTGCAGAAAACAGTAAATAATATGTAGCTGCCATCGGGAATACACGAGTTGCGCATGCGCAACAGTAAATAAATGCTCGACGTTGCCATTTTTTTAATAGAAAAGTAGGCATATACAATTTATACAAGCTAAAAATATATTTAAAACAACACATGTTTTGAAACCATTAAAATGATTTTTTTTTTAATAAAAAAAATCTGTTGAACAATAATATTTTTATAATACAGTTTTAATTTACCAATACAATTTTTTCAATAAAAAATAAATTGTTTCTGAACAGTTAGTAATGCAAAGGCGATCCCCTCTTATCGCTCGTCTCTTAAAGACTGTACTTTTCCATAATTTCAACAATCATTAATTAAATTTATTTACAGTTAATTCTGGTCGTCATTTGTTGAATAATATAAAAACTAATAAAACATTTACATATAAAAATCATATTTCACAATCTGTACGTGAGTGGAACAATATTTCAATCAATTTTTATCAAGAACAAAGAAAGTAACATAACATTATATTTTGTTTTAATTATAATTTACAATCATTCAAATCTATGATATAACTATAAAAAAAACCACGCGGATATTTGTGTAAGATATACAAAACGAACGTTTAAATGATGGTAGTATAAGTATAACAACAAAAACTAGAACAATTAATAAAAAAAGTATAACGAGAAAAGTTGATTATTTTATCGACATGTAATGCAAACACGGATTTGCTTTTTATTATATACACTTTAAAATTTATCGCGTGCCGGTATAAAATATGTGCGCTCACGATCGCACACGACAAGTATTTATACATTTATTATACACACACACACACACATACTTGTTTTATGGGTGCATAATGTTATATTTGTTCTCAAAGACTTAAAATTGTAATGTACCGTAGTCAAAGTTTGACCCTGCATATCATTAAAAACCGGGACTCTCGCTTTAAGAAAAATGAGATTGTAAGCTTTTTCTTGTTGATGTTGTAGTATTAAATTTTATGGTCGTATAAAGTTAAAATGTGCAGCAAAAAATTACACGTTACGAATCTATTGTAAAATTCGTAGAAAGAAGTTAAAAATTATATTACACTTCATAATAGGGCCTGGCGTTATAAATACTCACTATTCAGTTGTTCTGAGTGATAGGTGAGGTTATATGTACTGTATAGAACTTTTGAGATTTCGAGAAACACGTTGGTTTAGGTTTCATTAAAATCGGTTTGGTAGTTTTCGAGATTACTTCGGTGAAACACACACTAACTTTGTCTTTTTATATATCAGTTTTTCCCAAAGTTTTTAACATCGAAGCTAAATTAATAGTCAATGTTCTGCTCATTTAGCATTGTCGATAATGGCCGCTTAAAACCGACCCAAGCCCGTTATTTAACCATTTCTGTGAACTTTGCCCAACAGCGGTGTGTGCAATACTGACATTGGGCAGTGTCGACTTTGCACACCCTGCGAGATTTGCCCGTAACAAATACATAAATATGTCTAAAATCGCCATTTTCGGCTGTTTTAGGTTATGATATTTGAGGAACCTGAACTAATGGAACAATTTTAGGGTCGTATTCGGCGTCAGCAATCTTCATGCAGGTTCGTCTATTCAAATCTCGGTAGAAAAAGAAAAATATTTTTTGCTGTCCATTGTTATTGAATAACAATCGATTTGGATATTAAATAAAATTGACATCTATATAAAAACTTAAATATATTATTAGTTACAGGTTACAGCCCGACGCAATGAGTTAACATGTTTTCTTGTCGCGTCGTCGAAAAACATTTGTTAGACATAGATTTCTAGCAGAAGGGACCCACTGGAAATTCTGACTTGGGTTAGGGGAGCATGATTGACGTTAGTAGTAATTTTTTATAGAATGAGATGAATGTATTATTTTTTACCAACAAAATAGTGAGAGTTGTCAATGCATAAAAAACGAAATCATCGTACCTACTAAATATCTTTTTTGGTATTTTTGAACTGAAATCTAAAACATCCGTTTCCACTAGAACAAAGAGAAGACAGGATTCACGTACACACACATATTTTTAATAAAAAATGTAACACGACATAGCAGATATGAGTAGAATGACTTGATATGTATATTAAATTTGGGTGCCTAAAGCAAACAATGATACATATGTGTATACAAAAACTAGGGTTGCTACAAAAGTCATAAGTACAACCTCCGCTCGGCGGGTTGATTCTGGAATTGCTCCTCCTTGTGGAGGAGTAGAGATACTCATAGTAAGAGTTCTGACATCCCGAATCGATTTCTGATTGATCAAAGTCTCACTCACAGTCATATATTCTCATTTTACAATTCAAAATATACTTCGTATTATTACATTTTGTTCAATTTCAATTGTGTTATGTATAATGTATAATACATACATTAAATTTTGAATAAATCGCGTTAACACCTGTTTGGCTAAAAATGGCGATGCTGTTATAACTCTGGAGTATGTAAACAAAATTTGAACGCACAGCCCTAACAGAAATATGAAATTTCATCTTCGCACTGAACAACACGTTACGGCAAACCGGCCAGGACGATTGTCAGAAGTGACGCAGGCGGCCTCCTAGCGTGCACGTGCAACCTACACGTGGTACTATTCCAATTTATTACATGGGCTGTATGCCATTTTGTCTGTTTTTTTTTGTTTGTGCATAGGCAAGGTCCTATTTTACGAAATGATATATGGCGCTTATTATGAATATGCCTTGTTTGCATTGTTTGGATTTATTATTCACTTTTTTTGTTGGGGAGGGGAGGGTGTAGAAAAATGATGTTATTTACTGATGTGTTGGAGTATCGTGCGATTGTTTGTTTGAATATATATTTTTTAATGTTTGAAATGTGAAGGTAAAAATATAACTGCATTTTTTATAGATGGATTCAAATTTGTAGCATGCCAGTTTTGATTTACAAGGTAAATTAAATAAATTTAATAATGGGCAATATGTTGTTTTCTACACAGATATTATTATATACAGTGCCTTCCAAAAGTTCGGGGTCACCTAAATAACTTTTGAATGCGTTTGAAATATAGGATTTAATATTTTAGAGGTACAATGGGATCACTAAATCTATTATTAAACCACAAAAACACGTACCAGCATATCCCCAGAAAGTGGAGGGAGGGGGGAGCAAAGAAATATAAACTTGCACATGGGGTTGAGTGAGGGCTCATTTGAAAGGGCTAACCGAGAAAAAAACAACGTTATGATCATTTGAACATTTCTAATGAGATTAAGTTAAATACATTTTCAAAAAATTTATATTATTAAAATTTTACTGCTAAAAGGACCCCGCACAATCAATTTGGCTGAAATTGTAGTTGATGTAGCCAGACTTGTTAATCTTTCAAAATGTACTTAATGTACTTTATGCTAATTCATTAAAGTATCTTTGCTCACAAAAAGTGAATAATTCCAGGATTTGGAGCTTCTTATAATCTTTTTTTAGTTATTCGCAAAATTTTAGGTACTCTTGATTTTTTTTATTTTATGAGAAAAACCTGAACTAAAAATCAAAACAATTAATAATGTCCGTCTATGTATCAAAACTATCCCTTCCACAATTAGTAATTGCGAGAATGTATGCACACTCTCGCAATTAATTAGCATATAGTAAATGTCAAAGATGACAACGCATTCGAGTGGTTATTGTTACTCACTGCGCTGCACTGCAAGCACAAATACAGGCCAAGGCATCTAGCATTTGTCAAATAAGCATTACATGCCACATCAGATCTGCTGTGAGCATTGTGGCTATGAATATATATGTATGTTACTTACATACATATGTTGGTAATTTGTTATTACTGATTGTTGTACTAAAGATAACTGTAGTAGAGATACAGTAGAGTAGAGTTTTGACAACAGCGCTATTTTTAGCCAAACCATCGGTGACGAGATTTATTCAAAAATTAATTTATGTATTATTTTTAGCACGTATAAATTAAAAAAAAGTAATATTATAACCTTATATTAAATGATATAGATTAAATGATAAAGACTACATAGACTGCTAGAATCAATCTGAAATTGATTCGGGCTGTCAGAACTCTTATTAAGAGTAACTCAAAACTGTAGTGGCTAGTAGAATTGCACGCCGAGACGAGAGTGCTTTATATTCAAACGAAACAAAACCGAAACGAAATTTGGCTTAAATTCGAACGAGACAAGACTGTATGAAATTTTGAGGAAATGAGACCGAGATGATATAAACTTTATTTATAAGTCTCGTCGAGATATTTGGGGATCTCAGGCAAAATAAGTTTTCTATAAAAAAAATTGCATAGTCTCGGTCTCATGTACGAGACGAGAGTAAAACGATACCTACTTAATTTTTACATTGTATTCTACAGATTTTGATATATCGGTTGATGCATAAGTTCGATAGTATTTTTATTATTATTTTTTTTTCATAGTTAAAGAATTGTTTTTTGCTAAAAGATTATTCTTTTGACAATTTTACGATGTGACATAATATTGGGATATATCTACTTTAGACATAAAAAAACTAGACTTGATTGCGCACAAAAAATAATTCTTAATTTTACTACATTCTAAACAAAATTTAATTATAAGAGCATTGAATGTTTACATTGACAATTGACACTGACGGTAAAGTTTGAAGCGCAGAGAAGCTCTCGGCGTATTAGATCTGCGAGTGCATGGGCGTCTGCACGATGCGGGGCGGCAAACATTGCATATTTGCGTACTATGTTGTATGCAGTCGGTCTCTGAACATGTTTGTTTGTAGTGTTGTTAATATTATTTGTTTACATGTGTCCAACTGTGATGTTCTTTAGTTTAGATTGAATTTATGAGAATTTATACACAGACAAATCTCTAAATGGACTATATTTTTTTTATATATTATATTTTTGGGCGCTGAAAACGAATTTTACAGTAAAAAAGTTTGCTGACTCCCATAATTTTTGATGTAAAAAATTTGCAAAAAAAATAATAGAAAATTTCTATCAATTTTGACGGCCTCCAAGGGCTATGGTAATTTTTTTAGACCTAATCAAATGAGTGACTTTTGTAGATGAGACTTTTCTCTCCAATTTCTTATTTTTATGCCGCTGTATGGCCATTTTTGACTGAGTTATTAGCGACTGAAACAAAAACTACAATATAACATTGAATGCCTGTAACTAGAGAACAAATGATTCTTATAAATGTTTTTCCTTCATAACTTGGTGAAGAAAAATGGTCCTACAAATTGAAGAGAAAAGTTTGGCTTACAAAAGTACCGTAAGTTAGAGTTACTTGGACCTCAAAGTAGCAGCCCTCTGCAGACTCTGGCGCAAGTATTACTCTATACTCTATACCAGTACGTAGGAGCGACTTTAATCATTTTATTATTTTGGGTTCAAGTAACTCCCCCGGGGTCCAAGTAGGTAACTCTGATTTACGGGAATTTATTAAATGCGATCAAAAATTTTTATCACGAACCGTAGAGGCTCAAAAACTATTAAGAAATGTGTTTTTTTTGTCGCTGTATCCAAAATATTTAATCGGTGAGACTACAAGTGTGCAATTTAATTATACCTGAAATTTTGACATTAGATGGCCAGTGACGTCACACGTATTCCCCTCCCTCTCATTTCCCTCACCCATATGTTTAATTAAATGATACAGCCTGTATAGTTTAACATCCTCAGTATCTAATCATATAAAACAAATCATTATGGATAACTAACCTTTACCTAGAATATTTATTATAATTTGCATCGTTTCAAAAATAATTAAAATTTTACCCTTCTATCTCTGATAGCGTCTACAGACAGATAGACACACATACATCATGGCGAAAAATGGATATTTCCGTCAAAATCTCGAATTAGAAAAAATCAACTAAACTATAATTTTACTTAAGATATGTACATCCATATAAGAAAGTCAAAATATACTACATATTAAATTATTCAAACTGTTAACGGATTAAATTTTATGACGAAGATATTGAATCGCGACGCCCGCGTCGTATTTCGTTTAATTTAAAACGCTGTAGCGTCTTTTAGCGATGCACAAACATGTCACTGGCAGGTTACAAGTAATACTGTGTCACTTCAATGATTTAATTCTGTCTACCGCCTGTCTGTGCTGCGACCTACCCTCATCCCCCCTTCGCCATTCCACAACACCCTATCGTGCTGCCAGACCGAATTTTTATTTGTATACAAGCACTTGAAATTTCCTCGAACTTTTTATATGATTTATAAATTATAGGTACATGTAGGTTAAGATTTTCTTATATTCAAGTATGAAATAATGTATTTTATTTCTTAATTGAATCGCAGATATGAAGAATTTATATGTACCTATCAATATTATTATGTGTATTTCTTTATCTATATTTATCTATACGGGGATGTTTGTGGGAACCGAGTAATCATTGCTATCTTTGTTATTATTGGAGATAGAAGATCGGTTAAATGGACAAAGTATCAGTATTTTTTCCGAGATGAATAATGGAGGTGGAGGTGTCAAAAAAACAATTGAATGTCGAATTTCAGAGATATATTGAAATATGTACAACTTTTTTTTAAATGGTATACCCTGTATATTATTATTGAATTTTGTAGCTGAGGATGTTCTCTTTATAAAAGTGATATTAACATAAGTTATAACAACTATAAAATTAATAGAAAATATCGAAAAATAGTGTGCTATGAAGATTTAATAAAATACAAACAAATGATAAAAAAATTCAAAACAATTATTTCAGGTATTTGTGCCTTATTTCGCAGATTTTTAACATTTTTGAGCATTATTCATAAGAAAATATAATTTATTATAATAAATAATTTTTTTCGTTATCAATTAAATTCAAAAACATTTAAAATTTGCGAACAAATTACATAAAAACCTTAAACTATTTGTTTTAAATGTTTTAATCATTTGTTCTCAATTTATTAAAACTTCATAGCACACTCTTTTTCGATATTTTCTATTAATTTTATACTTGTTTTCTATCAATTTTACCATCATACATGTACTAAGAGAACATCCTCAGCTACAAAATTCAATAAGAATATACAGGGATTTCCATTTAAAAAAAAGTTGTATTTCAATATATCTCTGAAATTCGACATTCAATTGTTTTTTAACACCGCCATTATTCATCCTGGAAAAATACTGATACTCTGCTCATTTCACCGATCTTCTAGCTCCAATAATAACAAAGTTAGCAATGATCACTCGGTTCCCGCGAACATCCTGTATATACTCGTATAAAGAATGAAATCCTGAGTAACTGATCATCAACACTTGCATCCAAATCACTGGGCATAGAAACGTGAAATTTTCTGAAATTCTACTCGGAGAAAAAGACTTTTAAACATCTTTTAAATTTCGATAGGTTTGTCTGTTTAACCCTTAACGCTTAAAATGTGAATTTCAGGCTTAATGCATTTCTTTTGAACATGCATGACCTATAACTTTCCTAACATTGTAAGCAAATCTTACAACTCATTTTTCACTCATTTCTAAATGTCGTATCGCTTTAAAACTTTGCAAACTTATGCAATTCTGGTTACAATACAATAATATGGTAGGTACTATCGAGCTTGTATAATATGATGATTGAGGTGGGAGATGGTCATAAGGACTTTTTAATGGCTAACAATAAACCTAAGCGTTTTTTAAACTAGAGTTAGAACTGCAACTAAACAATTAAAACTCCTATAAGTACACTGGTAGAAAGGATTTCTCAAACCAAGTAAACCTTGTTTTGTATATAACGAAAACAATATTTTCTTAAGATAAGCTATAATCTCTTAAACCAACTATAGTATTCTTGAACGAAGGAATAACGTAGTTGGATTAAGAGTATGTTTCTTATATTAAGAAAATATTGTTTTCGTTATATACAAAACAAGGTTTTCTTGGTCCAATACAGTTTTTTTTCTGTGTACATACGTGATTTTTTCATATTACATTACAATTACTGATCTAAAAGTGCTAATATATGTACAGTACATTAATTGATGTGTTAATAAAAACTTAATTAATAAATATATTAAAACTAGTGAGTTAAGCGTGCACTCTTCAACCCGGCAAATCCGGTAAGTGTATTTCATTTTAAATACACAACAACTACATTATACTATTCAATATTTAACGGTTTACTCAGCGGATTGCAAAAGAGCACGCTGGCAGCAAACTTTTTTTCGACTTGATTTACTATTATCGTCTCTGCTTATTCTTTGTGTACCTAACGTAAAAAAAATATATTCTAAAACCTGACCAGAGAACATATGTATCTATGAATTAAAAAAACTCATAAATCGAATAAATGATTCTCGAGTGATTAACACACTAACGGACAGACATACAGATGTTGTGTTTTATATATATTATAGATATAAGAATTGAATAAAATGCGGTTAAAGTTAAAATATTTCATACGCCATACAACTGTCATTCATATAAAATTAAGGAAAAAATGATATCTGATAACGTAGGAAAGAGTAATTAATATATTATTTAGTATAAAAATATATAAATTATATTGATGTATTATGCTCGAAAAATAAAAATAAAAATTTACTTAGCAGAGCGTAGTTTCGATCTACGGACCTCTGGGTTATGGGCCCAGCACGCTTCCACTGCGCCACTCTGCTACGGTTCATTCCAGGCATACCGACACATCTCTTTAGACAGAAACATAATAGGTATACCTATATAATTGATACTTTATTTTTTAAAAGTTTTTATTTAACTTCACTTGTTATCAATCAGGATTGAAAAGATAATATTGACGGATTAATACTTTAATTTTAAATAATTATACAGGGTCCTCCAATAGTGCGTCCGGCATTGTTTTACGCCCAAACTATTGAAGATAGAGTTTTAGGATAAAAAATTTATTATGTATATTGACCCTAAAGAATTTCAGGAAAATATTTTCAACCCCCTAAAACTGCTCCTTGGGGGGTAGTTTGAGGGGTACATACCCGTTTCTCAGTAAAATCAAATGGAATGGTATATCAAAAAGTACATATTTGTAAAGATCATAAAAAAATAAGAAACGTCCGTAAAACAAAAATTTTTATACTTGCAATTGTTTAAAAAATATGGCGAGTTGTTCTCAAATTTTAAGGTTTTACTAAAAGTGCTATAATTTCGTACAATATTAATGGAATTTTATTATTTTTTCAAATTTATAAAGTAGAAATAATGAACTTTGTATAGATGTATGACTATTTGTGATTTTGATAGTTTAAAGTGTCATACGCGATATATCAAAAATTCAAAAGTTCAACTAGGGATAATTCGAAATTTTCAAATACAACGATATATCAATTAGTACTTTTTCTTAAAAAGGATATGTAAATAAACAACTTTTGTTAAGAAAATTTAAAATTATAATTTTAAAATTGAAAACTGAAAATTTAAATTTTTAATTTAATTTTTTTTTTATCAAAAGTTGTTTCTTTACATATCTTCTTTAAGAAATAGTACTAATTGATATACCATTGTATTTAAAAATTTTGAATTATCCCTAATTGAACTTTTTAATTATTGGTATGTCGAGTATGACACTTTAAACTATTAAAATCTCAAATAATGATACATCTTTACAAAGTTCATTATTTCTTCTTTCTGAATTTAAAAAAATAATAAAATTCCATTAATATTTAGTGAAATTAGAGCACTTTTAGTAAAACCCTAAAATTTGCGAACAAGTCACCATATTTTTTAAACAATTGAATTTTGTTTTATAAAAGTTTCTTATTTTTTTATGGTCTTTATAAATATGTACTTTTTGATATACCATTCCATTTGATTTTGCTGAGAAACGGGTATGTACCCCTCAAACTACTCCCCAAGGAGTGGTTTCAGGGGGTTGAAAATATTTTCCTGAAATTATTTAGGGTCAACAATGCCGGACGCACTAATGGAGGACCCTGTATACTAATATACTTACCTACTTCAAATTAAATATAAACAAATTGAGTTCGCATTCACATGAAGAAAATATCTGCCATGGAAGCCGTGGGACTTTCTTATACGTAATCTTGACACAGTGCATGTGATTCTTATTTTACTAAAATATATTTCTGACAAACTAATAAAAGATAGAATAAAATGAATAGGACATATAGGCTATAGATAATTTTTAATCTCATTGTCAGTATTATGTATCAAATGAATTTTTTTTTAATGTATCTATTTACTAAACCGGAAACGGATGTTTACTCTTGTCATTTTTTTAATTTTCGAATTATTTTTGGAATAAGAAAAAAAATGTTTTTGATGAAAAATGTCGAGTATCTATGTTTTTATCTATAATTTTTATTCCCTATAATTTTTTTTCCATAATTTGTGATTTAGCAAGAAATATTTTTTAAAGTAATTATTTAATATCACCCACACTGTTCACTATTACAATTAGTATTACGTATAAGAAAGTCCCATGGTACCTATGACAAACACGCATACTTTTAAATCTCTCTCACTCTAATACATATACATATAAGAAAGTCCCATGACGTTCATGGCAGATATTTTTTCTCCATTTAAATTATTATAATTTTTTTTTTTTTTTTTAATTTTTTCGAAAAAGTTAACAGAACATAAATTATAAATAATAATATTACCTACAATTTTTTACTTGGCCATTTTCTCTAATTCGCACTGTTTCAATGTAATTCGAGAAATTCAAAAGTCAATCTCATTGTCAGTAAATATCCGTACCCGGTTAAAAGATTGTTTTAAAAAATATGAGGTTTTCTTCCCAGACAAAAATTAATCTTAAATACAAAAGGAAGACATCTATTAAATTTCATGTTACTAAATTCAGGGGTTTGGGTTATACGTTGATGAGTCAATAAGTCAGTGAGTGACAACGAATTTTTATTTTATTTTAAATATCGGTAAACATTGAAAATTATGGATTTAAAAGTGCATACCAAGGATTGTTTACAAAATAAAGAGGGGTTATATATAAATCTGTAATTAAAAAAAATAAAAAGTAAAATCAAAAATAACAGTTAGCAGAGCGTAGTTTCGATCTACGGACCTCTGGGTTATGGGCCCAGCACGCTTCCACTGCGCCACTCTGCTATGTTTCATTCTAGCCATACAAATACAATATATACGATGCATGGGAAAATGTAAATGAGTTTAATCGATTTACATTCACTTCTTCTAGTATTATATTGTGTAACTTATGATTCATTCATAGTGTAGTAAATAATATTACTGTTAAAAAAGTTGTCTTATCGGTATAATATTTGTATTTGTTTATATTAACATTTTTTTTATAAATGATCGTTTGTAGTTTGTATTATAATTATATTGAAGGTTATGGATTGAAGTTAATGTTTAATATTTTGATAAAATGTCTAACTGGGAAAAGTATTAAATGTTAAATATAAGCCCAAATAATTATGTTGATATAGCACAGTGGTTCCCAACTTTTCTTGATTTTATTGAAAATTCTTTTTACACGTGAAAAAAATATATGAAAATAATTATATCCAACTATTTTGCTGTAAAAATTATATAGTGCCCGCCACAAACTAGTATTTTATAATATACTAGCGCAATCCCGCGGCTTCGCTCGCGTAAACTTCGAAACTAATTAAAACCCTCCATACGTGATAGGGGGTAACATATTAATTTTTTTGATATTGATTTTTATTCATTACCTATAAAACAAAATTGTGCCATATTTCAGTCGGTGAATACAAAAAAAAAATGTTTTACAAATTTTTCCACCCCCCTAACACAGGGGATAAATTTTTAGGAAATGCTGAAATAATTGTTTCATTATTTGTATTGTAGAGTATGTTCGATAAATTTCAATTAAATGCAAACAAAAAAAATATCGTTTTATATAAATTTTGACACCCTGTTTTAACCCCGTAGGGGTTGAATTTCGAAAAATCCTTTCTTAGTGGGTGCTTACATCGTAAAAGGAAGGCACCTACGAAATTTCACGTTTCTAGGTCCAGGGGTTTGGGCTGTACGTTGATATATAAGTGAGTGAGTGAGTGAGTGAGTGAGTGGTTAAGGACAAACTCTTTTATAGATATAGATTAAGGTACATCTGTACCTATAAATATTTAATATGTTTATAATATCTAATACTGTTTGTTAACAGTAAACTGAAACTTTTTTTTAACTTTAAAATGTTACTATATAAGGTGGGTGGCCATGCTCCTTGTAAGGCCAATTATTAAAAAGTCGTAGTTATTGCCATACGATGACAAATTCTTTCTACTCACACTAACATCCATCGAACTCAAGAACACAGACGCGGCGGCGCGGGCGAGTCACTTAGGTCGCTATTTTGTCTGTGCCGTCCCATCCTTTATTGACTTCGGTAGTCGAGGTTAAATTATAATATGCGCTCACAGCAAAACGTAACTTTTCAAGTAAATAAACTATTATTTTCTTTATTTTTTTAATGAAAGACCTTTTTATGTAGTTAGATATTAAGCAGATATTTTGATTGTCACAACGTTAGTTTTAAGTTAAAACTTTATATTGGCCTTGTAAGGATCCGTGTTCCTTGCAAGGCCATTTGGAGGAGTTTAATAAAACTTATAATCAATAAATCGTCATTAACTCTGTATTAAAAAAATGTTTTATAAGTTACATAATAAAACAAATTGTTACTTAATATTTTATTTATTACATTTATCCAGTAAATAAAGGAATAATAACTGTTTATTCTTTAAGGTGGCCTTCCATGGTCCACCCACCTTACTTGAAGAACATTTTGACTGATATTTATGTATAATTAGAAAGTAGTTACTTAGATAAATGTATCGAAAAAAATATAATACCCTATCAGACAAATGTAGATGAGTGACAAGTAAGTTGTGTTTTATTTATTACAAGGTATTACCTAATTGAATGTAGCATTGATAGAACACACATGTGAGATACTCTTTGCAAAATGAGCTTCAACAGTTGATCAAGATGGATGTTGAATCAGTGGTATCAAACATGTTATCATCTATGGTTTAGAGATGGTTTAGATTAAACTTAATGAAACGTTACTAATTTTTACTTCGAAAACTAAGCTGCGTACAATTTTTTTTCAAGCAAAAAATACTCAGTTTTGAAGGATAGGGGAGAATATAAATATATTTTTATCCGAAACATTTTTTTTCAAACCCCCCTTCTATAAAATGAAACGTGTAGGTAATCAATTTTTTGTCACTTAACCCATTGACTGAGGTGTCTTTGGATAGGTCTCCTAAAATGCAACAAAAAATGTTAAATGACCTGCTATTTTAATCCTTCAGCCGCGATATATTTGCTTTTGAATATCGTTATCAGAGTGCCCCCCCCCCTCTAATTTATAAACTATTGATTCAAAAAATCTGAAAAAATTAAGAATGTAGCTTTTAGTTAGGACATTCAATGAAAATTATAACGAATACTGTCAAAATTGTTTTGGACCCCCCTCCCATAGTCTGAAAAAGTGTACTCCCATTTGTTTTCACTTACCCCATTGAGTGGGGTGTCTTTGGTTAGGTCTCCTAAAATGCAACAAAAAATGTTTAATGGCCTTTTGATTTTAACCCTTCATTCACGATATATTTGCTTTACAATGTGGCTATCTCGTCCCCCCTCTAATTTCTAAATTATCGACTCAAAAAATCGGGAAAAAATCAGAATGTAGCTTCTATAGTGAAAACAGCTTATGAAAAATTTTGAAATTACTTTTTTTATAAATCACACATAGTGAAAATTACTACGGAACCCAACATGCACTTGGCCGTTTTTTCTATTTAATGCTTTTTTTAACTAGGTGATTTTTATTCAAATATTTTAAAAAAAAATAGTGTGGAGGGAAAGCTGTGCTACTAAGTACAAAAAAATAAGTTCAAGTATAAGTACTTATTACAAAAATGTATTTTTTTAAGTATACTTGAATGCAAGTACTTAATTTATCATATCATAATATCATTAAAAATTTAATTAAGAAGGTACATTTATATGTATATATCTAACAACATTTTTTGTACAAGTACATTAACTTTTTAATAAATGCATTGAAATATTTAGAAGTATAAAAATATTTTTTTTGTAATTTATGTATCACATATTTTTAAAGTAAGTACTCTATCTAATATTATTATATATTGTATCTTATTGCTGCAACAAAATGTAGACAAGTTTTGAACCACTGAAACAAGGATGTGACGTTGAAGAGTAATCGTGGGAGGTTATGCGGGGGGTTATGGGGTTGGGGGAAAGATGGAGGGTTGAGGACGCGTATATATGCATGTGTACAGGTGTCGTTTTTCAAACGACGCTGCTTTTCTCGTGAATATCAGACGTTATATCAATATGACATGTGTTAAGTTCTCGCACTTTTCTTTATATTATGCTTTGTCTCTCGTGGATATTCATGCAGAAGTCACGGCGATGTCTTTGCTTGTTGTGTCTTGTAGTAGTGCATTTTACCTGTGAGGATTTCGTTTTTATTTTTAGTGTCTGATTCTGTTATTTTGATATTAGATGCTAAAGTGGATGTACGGGATATCAGTTAGATTTTCTTGGAAGGATATGGTGATATTTTACTCGTGTGAGCATTCAGCATCCAATGTTTTAGTTAATTTATATTATTATTATTATAATACTATAACTCAAAATTTAAAGTGGGTGAAATGTAAAATAAAACGGGCAAGTGCTTGTTGGGTATGCACATGATAGGGTTCCGTAGTCATTCTCACTACGATTTATAAAAAAATAGTTTTTTTACAAAATTTTCGTGACCGAAGGGTTAAAATCAAAAAGTAATTTGGCTTTTATTATTTCATTTTACGAGACCTATCAAATGACAACCCACTCAATGGGGTAAATGAAAAAAATTGACTTCACTTTTCAATCTATGATAGGGGGGCCCAAAATATTTTTGACAATGTTCGTTATAATTTTCAGTGAAAGTACTAATTAAAAGCTACATTCTGAATTTTTTTCAGATTTTTTGAATCGATAGTTTAGAAAATAGAGGGGGGGGGACGCTCTGACAGCGACATTAAAAAGCAAATATTTCGTGACTGAAGGGTTGAAATCAAAAAGTTATCTGACATTTTTTATTGCATTTTAGGAGACCTATTAAATGACACCCCACTCAATGGGGTAAGTGGGGAAAAAAATGAGAGCTCACTTTTCAGTCTATAGAAGGGGGGTCCAAAATATTTTTGACAATGTTCGTTATAATTTTCAGTGAAAGTAATAATGAATAGCTACATTCTGGAATTTTTTCAGATTTTTTAAATTGATAGTTTAGAAAATAGAGGGGGGGACGCTTTTTTAACGACTTTGGAGAGCAAATACATCGTGATTAAAGGGTTAAAATCAAAAAGTTCGAATACATTTTTTGTTGCATTTTAGGAGACCTTTCTAACGACACCCCACTCAATGGTGTAGGTAAAAAATTTTTTTTGAAAACACTTTTCATTTTATGAAAGGGGGGTCTAAAAAATTTTTATTTTCAAAAATCTTATTATTTCTGTTTTTGGGTTATCAATCTACGACCGTATACCAAATTTCATCTTATTATCTCAAAATTTTTGAAGACGGACGGACGGACGGACGGACGGACGGACATGGAGAAACTATAAGGGTTCCTAGTTTTCTACGGAACCCTAAAAACGACATTAAGTTGTATTATAGTCCAAGAGCTGACTGCAAAAAACTGGCCTATCGAGTAACAGTATGAAATGATCTTGAAAGGCTAGTACTTATACAGACTATCAATAAAATTTTATATTGCCTGGGCGGAACTTGTGCAGAAATGTTTTTTAGGGGGTAAAGGGGGGCAAATTTTAGTTTTTTGCAAATATCTCAAAAATGATCAATTTTTCGAGGAAAATTGTTATGAAGAAAATTGTAGTTTATAAAATTCTACATAAAAAAGGTATTTCATAGGTATTTCGTATAATCAATACTTTTTAAGTAAACTGTTAATCTTGAAAACGGGGTTTTCACCCTTCAACCCCTTTTTTAAGGGTGTTGCACTACTTTTCGCTAGTCCGGGTTATTTTTTTCGAATTCTACGCCCCCAAATCTATAATAATCAACCATAAAATTGCTTGCCACTAAAAGTTCGGATTTTGGCACTCTTCACTGCACCCTTGACTGGGTTAACAGTTTACTTAAAAAGTATTGATTATACGAAAAAAGTATAAATACCTTTTTTGTGTAGAATTTTATAAGCTACAATTTTCTTCATAACAATTTTCCTCGATTAATTGATCATTTTTGAGATATTTGTAAAAAACTAGAATTTGCCCCCCTTTACCCCCTAAAAACATTTTTGCACAGGTTCCGCCCAGGCAGTATAAGATTTTTTTGATAGTCTGTATAAGTACTAGCCTTTCAAGATCATTTCATGCTGTTATTCGATAGGCCAGCTTTTTTGCAGTCAGCTCTTGATGCTCTATTAATAAAACAAAAATACAAATATATTATTTTAAAACTTGTAGCAAAAATAATAACACTTTTAAAAATCAACAAAGTTGAGTTATTATGGTTTTTAAAAATGTATGGTCAGTTATCAAAATTGGTGAAGTACTACTCACTTTCGAGTATTGACACGTTGTAATATACATATAATAATTCAGCCAACGACTTATTTGTCCCACCCTATATCACTTCTAGGCGATAATAAGCTGGCACCGTTCTCACCAAAATTAGTATATATAGTAGAAAAGGCTACTTTCATGCATCTATTACATTTTCTACTGGAAAACGTAGAAACTGTGGTTTCTTAGTCACTTAAACTAAAAATATATACCTTAACTACAATAAAACAATGTCACTTGGCACGTGTTTCGACTTCACAAGAAGTACTCATCAGGTGTCTAACAATTCCAGACTGATACAGTTGTGGTCAAACCTAACCAATGTTGAGTGACATTGTTTTATTGTGCACAAATAAATATACACCTTAACCATGGTTAAGGTGTATATTTTAAATTTTAGCCTCTATGACATTTGTCAATTTGGCGAAACTTTAGTTTAACACATACACAGATTTAATATTTTTGTTTGTTGGTACTAGATTATTTGGTTGTTGCGCGCGTATGTGATTCATTCCAGTGCCAGTGATGAAAATGGCCAGCACTGAATTGTCCTGGTGCTGAATCGGCGCTGAAATGTCCCATTGTGTTTTTTCTAATATATTGGTACATTTTTTTCTATTTTGCTTCTTTGTTAATTAATACATATAAAAATGTATTGCTGGTCGCATATACTCTACTGTTTGAGTACCGTTTAATCACTAACGTAAATCTTATGCGCGCGTACACTGCGTAACTCAAGTAAGTGTTTACCAATATACAAAAGTATAAAATCTTAGTGTACCTACGTGTTAAACTAAAGATTCGCCAATCTCATTTCACAACTTACTGTATATATTGGCGGTTTTTTTTATTCAATAGTATAAAAATAAAATAAAAACAGATTTCAAAATTTACCTAAAAGATTAAACTACTATATTGAACCAACGCAACGCTCTGGCTTTAACTAATCTCCCATTTCACACATTGCGCTTATTTAATTGACGGAATTTAATAAATGAGTTTACTTACCTTGCCGTCGTGTGTTGGTTTAGGTTCTGTGACAAATTACACACGTGAAGCCGCGACGACGGCGGTCAACGGTACCGCGCTTCTGGCGGGTCAGAAATCACAATAGATGTTTGTAAATATTACCAACAACACCCGGTGTGCCTGGATCACAATTTGTTCAACATTGTTTACGATATTCGCTATTTTGGTATTTAGAAGAATTGAGGGTTTAACATATACAGGGTGGAGCAATAGTGCTCGGTTGTTCGATAGCTCGTAGACCGTAACAGATAAAAAATGTTTTTTAATGCAAATGTAAACTGTTGGTAAATGCGCATACAGAGAAATTATTTTCAAATATATAGGGTGTTACATAAAAGAATGGCACACTTCAAGTTCATTTTTTTAAATGGAATGCCCCAAATATTTTTACATATTTAACACTTCTCTTGGGATGTCTATTCAAATCTAAAATATTAGCCCCATCTAATGTCCGGTTTAGAAGTAATAATATATTTTTCACAAAAAATGGTGTTTATATTACTCCATATAACAATTCACCACTACCGCGGCCGCAGCTTTGGAGACGAAATTAAGTGAGAACCTTATTGTAGGAGGTTGTAGAGTGCTCTTATTTAAATATCGTAGAGCCATCATGTACAGGGTGTTCAAAATTAATTTTCAAATTTTGATAACTTCAAAGTTATTTTTCTCAATTTTTTCAAATGGAACACCCTATATATTTTTTAACGATTATATGTAGAATTAAATAGTGAACATTTTTTGTACGGACATTCTCATGGCTTTTTTAACCCCTCTTGATTTATTGAGAAAAATGTACAAAATTCGACAATATTTACTAGAAAAATATTTTTTTTTCTTAAATAAAACAAAACACCATCTACAAGGTGTTAATGTTGTCCATAAAAACAGAATATTATGTTTGTATCTCGATCTCAAACAGCACATTCATGAATTTATTTAGTTGTAAATTATTTTGGTTGTTTGTGTTCGACAAGATAATAAGGCATCTGTTTGCAAGCTGAACAAAATTCATGACGTTTTTATGAGCAACATTAACACCTTGTAGATGGTGTTTTGTTTTATTTAAGAAAAAACAATATTTTTCTAGTAAATATTGTCGAATTTTGTACATTTTTCTCAATAAATCAAGAGGGGTTAAAAAAGCCATGAGAATGTCCGTACAAAAAATGTTCACTATTTAATTCTACATATAATCGTTAAAAAATATATAGGGTGTTCCATTTGAAAAAATTGATAAAAATAACTTTGAAGTTATCAAAATTTGAAAATTAATTTTGAACACCCTGTACATGATGGCTCTACGATATTTAAATAAGAGCACTCTACAACCTCCTACAATAAGGTTCTCACTTAATTTCGTCTCCAAAGCTGCAGCCGCGGTAGTGGTGAATTGTTATGTGGAGTAATATAAACACCATTTTTTTTGAAAAATATATTATTACTTCTAAATCGGACATTAGATGGGGCTAATATTTTAGATATGAATAAACATCCCAAGAGAAGTGTTAAATATGCAAAAATATTTGGGGCATTCCATTTAAAAAAATGAACTTGAAGTGTGCCATTCTTTTCATGTAACACCCTATATATTTGAAAATAATTTCTCTGTATGCGCATTTACCAACAGTTTACATTTGCATTAAAAACATTTTTTATCTGTTACGGTCTACGAGCTATCGAACAACCGAGCACTATTGCCCCACCCTGTATATAAAAAATTGACCATTTAGAGATACGAATTTCATTATTAATTGGTAAAAGATAATAATACGCGCTCAATTTTTAAATTTCATGTTAAATAACTTTTTTTAATACTTGGGCACAGCTAATGTATCAACCCATAAAAATATCATTTTTGAGTAATGAACGTAGTTTCATTCAAAATAAAGTTTACAACATTATATAGAAAATAGTTCATAGCAATTTCAATAATAATTTATCAAAAAAACTTACCGCAAAAAACTCTTGGCAGAATGATTATAAGAAATCGATGTTTTTTCAGATTTTATTCAAAGATGTACATTGTACCTACCTAATTATACAAATGAATCAACCAAATTATTTAAAAAAATATATTAATATAACAAAATTTATAAATGACAAATGCGCAACGAAGACGATGATATTACGAAATGAGCTTTATGTGGGTTGATACATCATTGCATAACAGTGTCCACTTATTAATACTAATTAAATTTTTTTTTTAATATACAACTAACAATAAGCCTATGTATACATAGGCTTATTGTTAGTTGTATATTAAAAATTTTTTTTTAATCTATTACGAGTACAAACATCCGCAGGCAAATGACTTTATTTTCAAAGTATTTAAAATGTTGTCTATTTGTTTGTTCGTTCAATTAAAAAAAAAACTACTGAACCAATTTTGATGAAAGTTTTACTGATTAAAATACCCTAGCATTAGTTTAGGCTGTATTATTAAATTATAATTAATTTAAAGCAGACCCAGCACTATCAACAAGATGAGAATGTGGTATTTACGATTTAAAGCAATTAAACGCTTCTCTTATTTTTAAATACAGGCGGGAAAATAATTCTTAATCTTATTCAGTTAGGATATTTAAAAGAAATAAATTCCATTATTTTTAAAAGTCAGAAAGAAGAGTTATAAATAATTCAATTTAAAAAAATATATATCCCCTTATCATTTTTTGTCTGTCTGATAAAAACATAAATAAATCTTGTATTAAATTAGGCATGAAATAAACGCATCCTGACGTGGTGACCCTGTGACGTCATGGGTCACGTGTCACACTGGCTACGTGATCTATGGAAAAGCTCGAAGCGTTAACTCTATGGTTTCAGTGAATATTAATCGCTTTTTTACATCTAATGCAATTTATTTTAAATGTTACAATTTCTATCAACTGTTGATGCATTTTTGTCTAGTTTGCGGGGTAGAGGATCATATCACAATAGGTTGTTTTTATAGATTTTCAAAAACGTAAATTTATTAAGTTATTTGTGAAATGGAATTATAAATGTCGCTTTTTGAATAACTAAAAAATACATTTCTTGATTTGGTAACATAAACAGGGGTTTGTTTCAGTATTCAACATGAGTTAAATTACTTATACATAGTTAAAATTAGCTGGTTTGGTTTGTACGCTCTTCCTCTAGATCAGTGGTCCTTTAACTTATTTTGTCGCTGAACTTTAGTTACACACGAGACGAGTAGACGAGATAAGAGTTAAGTAAGTCTCATCTTGTCTCGGTTTTTTTAACTTAAGCTTCGTCTTGATCTTGTCTCGTACGTGGAACCCCTTAACGCTGGATACATTTTTTATAAAAATAATAAATTATATTAGTAAGAACTTATAAAACCCAATTTATATAAATATTCTCGTTTTTCAAAACCAGAAGGTTGAATTTTCTGTATAACAAACTTTGGGAATCGCTGCACTTGAGAGTTGTAAAGGTCGATGTATATCTCTAATAATGATTAAACAATTAATCAGAAATCTAGACACAGTAGTTACTGCATTGTGAATATTAAAATAAAACAATGTTTCAAGGATTTTTTGGCATTCTAATATTTTATAAAAACGTTTAAACGTGTACAGTTCATAAAAATAAAATCATAACTATAATTTTCGTCCCATTTCATTTCAAAATCGCACACTCATTTACTAGATTATGGTTTACGACTCACCGCAATTTTATTATATGGAACATGGACCATAACTAATGCAGAGCTGGATTAAGACATACTAATATTTTTTATATAAATGTTCTAATTAAATAATATTTGATTTTTTTTTTATTATAGATCCTTATGAGTTCTTTTCTTGATCCAAAATAAGCATTGTTTCTTTATCTTCTTCAGCTCTCTATCCCAAAGTTTACATTTTCTGAAAAAATCTTTGTATAAAAAAATGTAATAAATCGAATTAATCCTTTTGAATTGAATTAAATCTATTATCATTATACATGAAACTCTATTTAATCTCAATCAAACTGAATAGCTAAAATTAGGAAAATTTGCAGTTTATTAAAAAAATATTAAATTTTATTTTAAATTTATAATTTCAAATTGACAGGCGTGGTATACTATTTTTAAAGCAATGAATTCACGCAATTTGATATTTGTTATAAAGCGTTCTTTCTTTTCCAAGTTTACCATTGTTTAATCAATAAAAATCATGCACTTTCTGAGTAAGTATTTATTATTTTTTTAAATTCGGCTCGAAAAACTTGCTTAATGTTTTTCATGTAAGTAATTATGTATGTGGCATACATTCTTTACTAAGATATTTAAATATTTACATTGTTGCCAAATTTAATTAATAAAAAATCATGAACATTTTAAGTAAATATTTATTATTTTTTAATTTCGGCTTAAAAGAGTTGTTTTGTATGTAATTGTGTATGTATTATACTCTCTTTACCAATCTGTTTATTTACATGGTTGTCAAGTTTAATTAGTAACAATCATGAGTTTTCTGAAAACGTGTTTATGTTTAACCCCGGCCCTGTGGTAAATCGCCGTAAATCTTGAGTAAATTCTGAAAAGCTAATGCATATACCTTGCACGTGTCCCAGGTTAAACAATCAAAAAACATAATGTTCTATATATAAACTTAAAACGAATACTTAAAATTCTACCATCGGATAAAATAAAACATAAATTTAAAACCTTATACTGGAACGTAGAAAAAATAAAAGCCACACGAAATTGTCTTTTTATGGTTCACTTCTTCGCGTTTCATATTTAGATACTTTACTTTATTCTAATCAAAATGGTATTGTGTATTATATACATATATGTAAGTACGTATCTTATTTTAGAAGACTCGAGTTGTTTTTTATAACATATTAATTAATTTCAATAATTCTGTTAGTCGTGCGCTTTTTTGTACGTTTACATTTTTTACAGAAGTATTTTAAAGTCGATTCAAAATCTAGATTTTGATGAAAATACCATTTTTTTAAATTAATTAAGTAGTAGGTATTAGGTATATAAAAAATATTTCTGGCTAAATCATAAAAAAATTGAATGAGACAAATTATTTATAGATAATAATATTCTCTAGAATTGTATTTGAACATTTATTTTTAATTCGCACCGTTTTAAAAATAATTCAAAAAGAGCCAACATCCTTTTTTCGGTTAAGCATAGTTTCAAATAATGCATTTGATAAAAATTATAGAGAATATTTTTATGTACAGTTCATGTCGCATTAATTTTATTTCATATTTTTTTTAGTTTCCCAAAAATATTGTTTTAATAAAATTATAAACACGCACAATGTTCACTCGCAGTATTACGGACAAGAAAGTCTCAGGGCTCCCATGACAGCTTTTTTTGTATTAATTATAACGATATTTATTATTGGTTGGTATTGAATGTAAGTTTTGAAAATTGTCTGCCTGGAAAGTCAACATACAGTCGAACTGCATTGTAGTCCGCACGTCGGGCCCGACAATCGTCAATGTTGCCCGTTTATATTTCTTTTCCAATCTGAGTTTTTTCTCTAACACGGATTCCCGAACATTATTTGATGATTGGTCGACAAAAAACCAGGAGAAGGTGGTAAAAAATCGGAACACAACAAAGTAAGGGGTAGGGCAATAACGCTAAATGGACAACAACGATACGGACTACAATGCAGTTCGACTATATGTACAATGTATATACATTTTTCTCTCTCTTGAGTTAAGAGCTATAACTTTTGCATAGCATATATTCGCAGCGTGCGCGATGACAGCGCCAATTAACGGGTGGATTTTAGTAGCAACTTGGGTGGACTTTGACGTACTAACAAACAAATAATTTCAATAAAATATCGTTATATATACATTTTAGAATATTATTTATGACTATTGGCTATGTGCACGAAGTCTATTAGCGCCGCTAGCGGGTAATAGAGAAGGATTGAATGGATTCAACTCTCTTTTTATCATTGTATAATATGATTAATACCGTGATATTTTTGATTAAACAAATATCATTTAATTTAGCTGTTTGCATATAATATAAATAGTATAGCATAAAAGGTACGTGAAAATTATTTATTTTGGGTATCTTCTTCTCTTTAATTATGACGTATAATATAGAAATAATTAATTCGTTTACATTGACAGCATAACCTCAAATTTTGGCGCCGATAATTTTACAATAATGCTCACCACGAACACTCGCATCGACATTATTTCTAACTCAACCCCCTTGCACATAGTCTATAGTGGGATTAACCATGTTGACCTTTCTATTTTCAGTTAAAAACGAGCCTATTAAAAATGACAATTAGTCCACCCAAAGTGTTATTTTTTGCCACGTTGTGCGCTGTGATCGATTTCGTTTCTCCCACTACCTATACTTTGCACCCAGCGAATATACGTATAGTTTTATGTTTGTATATGTATGTATTAGAGCTACCCTAATTTGTCAGTGTTACAATATAGACACGTCCTGTCGTGTGAGTGACTGAGGGCAATTGTGTACGAAAATACCAAGGGGGGGACGTTACATTGCTTAACATCACTATGGCATATATTCTTCAAAATTTATCAATTTGAGTTTGATAGTTGTTAAATTCAAAAATATTGCTATTTTTGTAATTTTAATCTAATTGAAAAGAGACGATCCAGCTGACAAAAAACGCATGGAAGAAGGAGGAGTAGAAAAGAAGAAGAAGATCACTCATGAACTATTGTAAGCATTTCTTTATTTGCTGTGGAAGATATATATGTAGGAGAGATCCGCAATAAAACGGACATTTGAGATTGAAGCAGTGCTTTATTAAAAATACTAACATTATAACAAAATCAACAACGTTATATATGTACAGATTTCTTATTAAGTTAAGTGAGTTTCTTAAATTTAATCTTTTTTTACCTCAAAAATTATTAAATAATATATTTGATAGAAGTCATTTTTATCAATTTCATGACACTATTCGCATTGAAGAGGAGAGTGAGTGTGATGAAACGGACTGTAGTACATAAGGGGTACCTATCAAATACAGCCATGGCTAAAGTGACCAGAATTCTAAAACCTTGTTGCGGGACACCCCTCCCCCCCATACAGGTTTTTTTGATATTTTTTTTTTATAAAAAAAAATTGAAAAAATTTTTATAATAAAAATTTTGACGACCTTTTTTTTTTTAGTCATTAAAATTCTAATGACCTTTTTTATTATGAAGAGCTTTTTTTTTAGCTCTTCACCAACAATTTTTTTTCCTCCCACAACACACAATAATTATAATATAATGTTGTTAATGTCTAATCCGGGACAATTTGTTATGCGGAACAGACTACTCAAATCCGGGACTGTCCCGCACAATCCGGGACGTCTGGTCACTTTAGCCATGGCCATATGTATTAGGAAAAAATACATAGCTATAAATTATGAACGGACGGTTGTATTTGATTTTAGTTGACGAATTTGAAATGAGCATGTAGAAATCTATATAGACATACCAACGTTGTAACAAAAAATGCAGTGTGCTCTTTATTGACCTATACTTTTTAAGATATGCAAGAAAATATTTTTTGCAGATTACTAGCGTTAATTTGTAAAATATTATTGTGATAATTATTACATAAGCTACAGATTCGTGCTTAGGTTAAAGCAGTAAGAAGAAACAAAATTTTTGGCACTTTCAGGTTCCACTTAATTGTGCAAATAATTTGTGGGTGATTTAATGCTAGTATCTTATTGCATACAGGATTAAACTTATAACCTTTATATTTTGAAAATAATATTTACTGCCTTCAAACTTTGAATAAGCAACCAAATTACGAAAGACAGTAAACTAGAAAGGCATGCACCTCATTAGTAAATCATATTTTATAACTTTTTACTTTCGTTTATAGAATATAGCGATACTAAAAACAAAAATTTTGAAAAAAAAATTACTGTCTTTTGCAAAAATTAAAATTTTTATAAAAAGAAATTATGTAGGTAATTACGAGTATGTAAAAAAAATTACAATTTATTGATAAATAAATGAAATATTGGATAGTGTAAAAAATGTATGTGTATGTATTTACTACATCATACGTGTGTGTTTGTGTCTGTGTGTGTGTCAATATTGATGTGAAATCGACTGGTTGCGTTTTTCCAGAGAGCATATGTGTCCCCCTTTAACTGCGCGACCTTTTTCTTTTGGCACTGCTCGCCGACGTCGTTTACTGTTTTATGCATATGACAGCGCCGAGCACTCGGGAATTATTTAACACTGGATATCATCAAAAAAGTGCGGACATATCATCAACTCTTTTTATTGTCATTGTTGAAAATAAGGAACCGAATGCGAATCTGAAAATGTTATCTCAATATATATGTACATACTTTGTACATGTGTACATCCATACAACTGCCAATATGAATAAGTCTAATTTCATTTTTTGATATCATTATGAATCATTTTCTTCTTTTTCAAAGTCTGTATAAAAACTGAAAATACTTATCTCACAGAAAGATTTTTTGCTTGCTTTTGATTGCGAAAAAGTTCTCTGATAATCATCATCTGTTTCGTCTCATAAAAATTACAGACAATCTTGTATGATCCAAATTTTAATCAATTTTGTCTCGGCTCATCTTCTCCAAATTTATGATACTCTCGTCTCAGTCTCGATCTTGTTTCGAAACCAAGACTGAGAAAAGTCTCGTCTAGTTATAACGGAAAGATAATTCGAGGTTAAAGACTATTAATTTAATTTATTCTAACTAACTCTGACATAACAATTCACTGCATCTACATCAACTGGAAATTAATTTATAGCAAGCATAAAAACAATATCCCTCTATTTTATACGTGCAGGAACCGCAAATGATGATCCTCCTGTTTAAAACTAAATTTGTCGATTAATTTATTACACACAGCATCAGTGTAGTAAAATACAACAGCACGCGCACTCAACCTGCATCAATTTTAATGCTCAGCATCCAATTCATCCCGCCTAGCCATGTATTTGATACATACACATACATATATACATACCAGTGGTGTACCGTGTCATGGAAAACGAGGTATAGTATTAAAAAAATAGTCATGTGCGATCTTCGCCCATTAGTGTCCCATACTGTATATTTATCCAGTTTATTCGATTTTGTTAATTGTTTTTATTTTTATAAACTTAAGAATCACATACACACCAGTTGTGTATTGTGCCATGGAAAACGATGTACTATTTAAAAAAAAATGTCAAATGCGAGTCGAATCTCGCGTATTAGTGTCCCGTACAGTATAGTTTTTAAATTTATTCGGTAATTTTAATTAAATTTTAGCAAAGTTAAGAACCATGTACATACCAGTGGCGTTTTCCACCAACGAGGTGTACTATATAAAATAATTGTTTTGCGCGAGTCGAGCCTCGCTTATTAGTGTATAGAGAAGGCGCGCCACTGATGCATATACATGTGTACATTTGTATATACATATACTTGTTTAACAACGATACCCATCAATAGATTTGTGAATATATCAAAGATAATTTCTAGTCAACAATCAATATTAACATTAAATGTGCTTACTACAGACTGCTCTACATACATACATGCATACATAAATGTATGGTTTGTATATGGATACGAACTGTTTAGAAACAAAAACCATTAAGTCGATTTTAATAATTTTAATTTTAATAATATAAAATATTTTTTATTAAAAATATCGGTTAAATTGATTATTTTTTATTTCAAACAGAATTACAAAGTGCATCAGAAGTTTTTCATTATTGATGACTATAATTTATAATTTTAAATTAGTTCAGATATTTTTGTAGAAAAGATATAGTAAATGTTTACTAATTATTATTAATCATTTAAAATCGAGAATTTTAAATAAAAATAATATCGTCTTGATCTAACTTTGTCAAAATTTCAGACAGTCTCGTCTCTTACGAGTCTAATCTCTTTTTAATACAAGTCATTCTGTTGGCGTGATTATATATGTAAGTATATAGCCTACGTCATTTCCGGGATCTCAATGAATACTTGAGTGAAAGATTTATCAAAATCGGTCCAGTGATTTTAAAAATAATTTCGCAATAAGACAAATAATAATATACTGTATATAAATGCAACGTTTACAACAAAATTTAACTAGAACGTCACAGTGGTCGGCCAGTGTTCTATCTGGTTACAACCCGACTCTCGATGCTGAACAAAAAGCGTTACCGAGCGGCCATGCGTGCAGCGTCGCAATGTCCAGCCATCTTTCTTATCTTGTAAGGATATTTTATTGTTTTAATATTTTATTTTCATATATGTACGCGGAACCATATTTTTATGGCGCTTTAATATCTCGCATTCGAACGAAGAATACTAACAAGTGAAGGGGGGGGATCGCGACTGTTAATATTAATTGAATGGGTTTTATTCATTTTATTTGATTTTGTGTAAAGTGAATCGCATATAAAAATGTGGAATTGGTCAGCAAATAATTTTTTTTATTCGAATTTTGTGATGATGTTGATTAATTTATTTCGTTGTAAACTGTTCAATTCTCTGTATTGAATGTGATAGACGGGGTTGATTGGATATTCCGTTAATTAAATACATTAATTTATGTAGTTACAAAATCCCTGTAAAACTAAACTTTAGGTACTTGGATGAGGGTGTTCCGGAGCATATTTTGTTAGAGAGTTTTTAAGGGAAATATCTCAGCATGGTCTAGTTATAGTCAAAATTTGGCACCTCATATGTACATTTCTCTTGAAGTTAGAAATATATACATATATAAAATAAGGTAGTATCATTTTTGGTTAGGAAAACCGCATACCAATAGAAAGGTGTATTAACTAACAAATTAAGTTTTACTTGATTCAAATCGTACCCGGAAAGTTGTTCGAAGGAATTTTGTTCGAATGGAAATTTGTTCGAATTTTTAAAATAATTTAAGTGACAAAATGTAGACTAGGTAAATCTTATATATTTGACACGTGTAAATTAAAAAAAATATAAATGTAATTGATTTGTTAACAATTACATATAATTAGCTCAGGGTTGTATTATTTTTTTTACAAATGTTATTACAAAATATATAGGTAATAAAAACTTAAAAATTTATAGACTACGAAAGTATGATAGTATAGTAGTTTAATAAATTACATTAAATAATTAGGCCAGGACCGTATTAGGGAGATTATAGGAAATAAAGAATTTTTGCTATTAAAAAATAAAAGTTTAAAAGCGGAAATTCAATCTTCGCTTTGGTTAGGGCAATCTATTGGATTGAAATTTGGTTAGTCTTGGTTAGGTTGAGGATAACATGGATTCAATCTCTACTACAACTAACTGTAGGAATTATTACGTTTATTTTATTTCACAGATTTTAAAACAGTTAAATTATATTTTAAAAATTCGAACAAATTTCCGTTCGATCAAATGTTGTTCGAACAAAATTGCATTCCAACAAATTTCCATTCGAACAAAGTTCCTTCGAACAAATTACTTTCGAACAAATTTCCTTCGAACAAATTACCTTTGAACAACTTACCTAGAACCGATTCAAATAATAGTAAAAAATAACATATCTAGTTCGTTTTTAATATCCCCTACCAAAATCGAAATTATGATAACATTATTATTATAACGATTATAAAATATTTTGTAATAATAACAAAACATTTATATGTAGTATTTTAAATTTTAATTACTTTTGTTTAATACCCCACTTGCCGGAATTAATTATACATTTTTTAATTACTAATGCGTTACCAGGCTGTGACAGACAATTATTGAATTTGTCCGATTTGGGATCGGAATATTAAAAAAATATAAAAAATCAAAACCTGGACCCTGGACTTATTAAACCATTTACAAAAAGTAGCACCAACTCTGATTGTTCAAATAGCTTTAAAGTTCAAACAACATTTAATTTCAGAAATGCAATTTCTGATTCCGTGCATTGCCCCTCCACCATCATGACGAAACTTACAATCCAGAATTTTGTTGCTACTGCGGTGTACTCTGGCTTGTTTAGATAGTTGATTAATATTTAGTTCATCTAGTGTGTAAACAGTGGAGGCTAGCATTCTACGTGTGGGTCAATATTAGTATTGATAAACACCGACTACCAATCGTTGTCGTTATTTTTAGTGTCGGGTTTTCGTGTCGTTTAAGTTGTGTCCGTTGATTTAACCCGTTCTTAATGGGTTGGGGTGTGCTAAGTCATTTAGGGATAGTTTTCAGGATGTTTACTTATTGATTTATTTGTAAGGTGTGATTAAAATGTTCTGATGTTTATTGCAATAATAAAAGTAGAATATGTGCTTAAAATCTTGCTGGTTATTTTTGAATTTCTGTACCTTTGTGAAAAATATCTGCCAAGTAAATGCACAGTGCTTCCTCGTGCTTAATTCATCAAAGGTAGTTAATTATTGAACAATTTAAATAAAAACCGATAAAGTATTCAGATGAACTGCCTGTTTGGTTAACCATTTAATTTTCATACAATTTTAATAAAAAAATATTAATTCGACATTTTTCTTTATACGCAACTCGTTATTATGGCGTATATTTTGAATTTTTTGACAATTTCAATCAAAATAATTATTTTTCTGCTATACAAATGTCAAAATGACATTTAATGTGTCAAAGTAAATATCAATTTAAAAAAAAAACAAGTGACGATTTTCTTAAAGCAAATTGAGATAAATCTTGGTTAGGGAATATTTTACAACAAACATATTATAGAAAATTGAATGCTCTACAAAAAAGGTTCTATAAAATTTTCAAGTAACATGTCTCTTTCTTGAGATATCTTCAAATCAAAAAATATTTTGGGATGTCACCCCTCCCCCTTACACACGATTTTAATACCATTGAAATGGGACCGTCTTCAAACCAGACCCAACCAACCAAGTTTCATTAATATCGGTTCAATGGTTCATGAGTTATGAGTGTGACAAGAATTGGGAGACAGACACGAAATAAAAAGTGTTTGTCTTGACCTGAAACGGATAGATTCGGTAAAATTTTTAAAATCGGAGAACAAATTTTTTTTTCTCGTTTTAAAACGAAAACAAAGCTTCTCGTATCTTCGATATTGCGATTGCGAGGAAGCAAAATAAACAATTAAAAAGTTATTTTAATGTTTGATTATTTTTTTTCAAAATGAAACGCCGAAAAAATCGCAAAAATTTTATGTCAAAGTTGAAAACCTCCATTAGACCGAAGCAATTTTGTAGGCAAAATATAATTAATAACTTTGGTAGGTAGAATATTACACTTTTTGATTCTTTTGTATTGCTGTACAACCATTTTTACCGTGGTCAAAGGAAAACTATACATTTACATTAGTTTTAACAAAAATAGTCGTTGGTAAGGGAAAATTAACTTACTATATTATAACTCAAGTATATTATACTCTGGCTATAATTTGTGTCATTTATATCCAGTTATAATGTTATAAGAGATTGTTCTCGAGTAAAAGCTAAGTTAACACTCTCTGTAGGGTATTAAATATAAATATTTAAACAACACCTCAACTTTTGTTACAGAGCAAATTCTTTATAATACCAGACATTATAAGTTTTATTACCTTTAGAGCGCATATATTTGCCTCCGATTTATCCTTAATTTTGTTGAAATATTTATATAACATTTAAAAAGAAATCTTAAAATAATCCCATAGGAAAACTGTTTTCGACATTATTTTCCACTGACCACAAGACACGGGTATTGACTCGACGACGATAGTTACAGTCAGCGCAGACACACAGACATACAGACGGAGTGATCACGTGCCGACATTAGTGAAGCTAACGAGCGATTTGTCCACGACGTAATTGTCATTGAGTTGCTAATTGTTTGATTGTTATTCAGCCGTAATATGCCCTGTTAGTTATCATCGTTTTTCCTTTTGCTGTTGTAATCCGGACATGACGGGAATCGCTTATCTTTGTTTATGCAACTCGTTTCTCTATTTATTTTTTTGTTATGTGTCTGTGATAGGGACATACTGGAAATTTCTTTACGTTTTTATTTTAATCGTTATTGGTGTAATAGTAATTGAAGTTATCGACAGATGGTGCAATGGGTATGGATTAAAAATTATTGTAATTGAATACTACATATTTACTTAACGAATACGATGTTTTATCAATAGATTAACGTTTAATTGGAGGTATAAAGGATGTTAATACTTTTTTAAGAACAGAATTTACTGTGTCGCAATTTATAACGTAAAAACTACGTCTATTGTAGAATGTATGCAGATAATATTTTAATGATTAATTAGGATGGCTGTACTACCGTTAGGGTTGCCAGCAGCTCGAGGTTTGAAAAGAAGACTAGTTCATTAAATAAAACGGGCAAGTGCGTGTTGGGCACGCACATGATAGGGTTCCGTAGTCATTCTCACTACGATTTATAAAAAGTATTTTTCAAAATTTTCGTGACTGAAGGGTTAAAATCAAAAAGTCATTTGACTTTTATTATTGCATTTTAGGAGACCTATCAAATGACACCCCACTCAATGGGGTAAATGAAAAAAATGTGAGTTCACTTTTCAATCTATGAAAAGGGGGTCCAAAATATTTTTGACAATGTTCGTTATAATTTTCAGTGAAAGTACTAATTAAAAGCTGCATTCTGAATTTTTTTCAGATTTTTTGAATCGATAGTTTAGAAAATAGAGGGGGGGGGCACTCTGACAGCGACATTAAAAAGCAAATATATCGCGACTGAAGGGTTAAAATCAAAAAGTTATTTGACGTTTTTTATTGCATTTTACGAGACCTATTAAATGACAGCCCACTCAATAGGGTAAGTGGGGAAAAAATGTAAGTTAAATTTTCAGTCTTTGAAAGGGGGGTCTAAAATATTTTTGACAATGTTCGTTATAATTTTTAGTGAAAGTTCTAATTAAAATCTACGTTCTGGAATTTTTTCAGATTTTTTTAATTGATAGTTTAGAAAATAGAGGAGGGGGGGCGCTTTTTTAATGACTTTGGAGAGAAAATACATCGTGATCGAAGGGTTAAAATAAAAAATTTTTGTTACATTTTTTGTTGCTTTTTACGAGACCTTTCTAAGGACACCCCACTCAATGGTGTAGGTGAATTTTTTTTTTGAAAATACTTTTCATTTTATGAAAGGGGGGTCTAAAAAATTTTTATTTTCAAAAATCTTTTCTGTTTTTGGGTCATCAATCTACGACCGTATACCAAATTTCATCTTTTTATGACAACATTTTTCAGGACGGACGGACGGACGGACATGAGAAACTATAAGGGTTCCTAGTTTTCTACGGAACCCTAAAAATGAGGACAAATTGAAAAAATGAAAAAATGTACGTTGTACCTCGAATTAGATTTTTATTTCAAATGCCATTCAAAATATAAATATAAATTGAAGACCTTTTTTTCATTGTCTGTCATTGCTTCCAACCCGAAATTTTACTGTTAGTAATTTTGACGACCTTTTTTACGTAGGTAAACTTTTTAAAAACCCCGGACACATTTGAAAAATCCCCCCGGACGTCAACGTTCTAAAAAATCGGAAATTGTCCGGCGAAAAGGGGACGGATGGCAACCCTAATTACTGTGCTTAGGTAGAAGGCAGTTAGTAACAAAATGTAAAAATTGAGAAAACGGGATCAAAATTTTGTGCACTATTCAACTTTGATAATAATGATCAAATTGAAATTTTTCGAAAAAGAAATAAAAGCTTGAAATCTTTAAATTATGATTTCATTGATTTTTTTTCATTAAAATTAAAAAAATATATAACTTTAATACTAATACTGAAGTATAAATACTTATTTTAAAGGGGAACACCTCTTTAAAAAATCGGGACCTTTTTAAATAGAAAGTACAATACTATCCACAAATTCATTTATGTCAACATAACCTCAAAAATAACATATCTAATTCAACAGTAAATATTCTGTCAATATTGAGTTGTAGATGAAATTTGTACGTGTAAATGATATCGTTTTCAAAGACACTAGAAACTCTATAGAGAAAGCGGCTTATGTTGACCGGGATCACGTGCATTATGCCTCAAATCAACTCGTGCCGGATGTTTGCAATGTATGAGGTGATAATGAGGTGGGTATGGATATTGAAAACCACTTTAAATATTGGTCTTCTCGAGGCACGTATGAACCTTAGTATGTGTGTATTAGAAAGTGAGAGTTTAGTTCGATTGGATTTTATTTGAAAATGGTATTTGATTAAATTGACTTTTGAATGTTTAATATAATTTTGGCTGAAATCTTTTTTTTTGTCTGATTTTTTTTTATGTATCTTTTTACATACTGTGTATAATTTTGGCTAAAAATCGATTTTTGTCCGTTTAAAACATTATTTTTGTAGGGAATATCTTTATGAATGTGTATAATTTATTTTTTTAGTCCAATTAAGACCCATAGCTACATTACGAATAATCTGGTTGAAGTATTTGATTTATAAAATATATGTACGAATTTGAATGTTTACATATTGAAAAAAAAAATGTTTTCTTGCAATATCGTAAAAACAAGAGCTGATTGAGTTTTTGGATTAAGCGTTCCCAAATTTCTTTAATACAGTTGTTGTCTACCCTGCAGCAAAATGGCTGCTGACTAGTGTAATAGATTATAATATTTGTTATAAATTGTGCCTGGAACATTTTTTCTAATAAGCATAATAATAAATAATTCGCAAAATTCAAAAATTGATAAGAGTAAAGCCAATTTTCGCTTATTATAACGTTTTCAAAAATAGACAGACTGCCACACATATATCATGGTGAAAATAGTCAAAATGGATTCAGGAAAGGTGATTAATTTTCAATTATACCAACTTCAAGTATATATTCATTTTTAATTTCATTTACAGATTAGATATAGTAGATTTCTTATGTAAAAATATGGAATATTAGAGATTTTGACATTTTTTTTCAAAATTATTTTATTATTTTTTCTGCCTCTGATAGAAAACGTCTTGATCAAAACAATTTTAAGTTTTTAAATTTACTAAACATGTATTATTTGGAAATAAAACTAAAAGTATTAAAATAAAAATTTATTTGTTCCGTATTCTTTTCGATAGGTCGTATTTCCAATTGAATGTATAAAATATTCTTCTTTTTTTCTCCTTTCAATCAACCGAACTCGGGAATTTCTAATAAATAACAATAACAAGTTTCTCAAAGACGGAAAATAGCATAATCAATCTCATTTTATTTATTTCGATTCATTTTAAAACTGTCAAAACTTATTCAATCCAACTATACACAATTGTTAGTTCGTTCTGTGATGTGCACCACTTCAATATGCAAATCGTAGAAGCGTAAAAAGTTTCTACCCCGATATTGTTTTGTAATTTATTTGTTTCTTCGTGTACAACATAGTGTCACAGACAAATTTCGCCTAAATTTAGATGGAAATGGATGAAACTTATATTGCATGTTCAACAAGCTTCCTCGATTTGGTTACATTCATTTGTCGATGCCAAGACGTATTTTATTTAGGGCTGGTAGTATTGAAAAGTTACAAGGAAATAAATTAATTTTTTCCTTGTTTTAATGAAGAGAATAAGGAAAAAAAAGTGCCAGGCATTCGCGTTGTGATGAGTAAACATATGTTCCAATAAAATAATAATAAACAAATAAATTTGGCTTTTTGAAATTTTAATTAACCCAAATATTTGTTTGAAAATATCTTGTAATTATTTTAAGGATGTTGAATTAGAACAGTGGTTCCCAAACTCTTTTGGCCCACGAACCCCTTTTCATAGTCAAAACTTGCCCACGGACCCCCTTTCATAGTCAAAACTTTCCCACGGACCATGGATGAAAAACTACTAAATTTTGACACGCGCAGTTGATTTTAGTACTACTTCGCCAATTTTTATTCGATTACGTTGAGATTTTAACACAATGAAGAAGATAGACAAAACTACTAATTTAGTGAATAACATTAAAATTGGACAAAAATTGTTTGTATTAATGCGCTTTGAATTTTGAAAATTGCCGAATTATTGCTAAAAAATAGATTTTTTTTCGTTTAAAAAATGATTTTCGAAGGGAATAACTTTATGAATGTATATAATTTAAGGCTTTCTAGTTCAATTAGGACCCATAGCTACATTCTGAATGATCTTTGGTTGAAGTCATTGATTCAAAAAATATATATGCGAATTTGAATGTTTGCATATCGAATTTTTTTTTTGCAATACTGCAAAAACAAGAGCTGATTGAGCAAAATGGTGGTCATTTTTGGATTCAGCGTGTCCAAATTACCCTTAAAAAGTTGTTGTATGCCCTGCAGCAAAATGGCTGTCGGCCAGTGTAATTTATTCATTGTTATTTATTTTAACTTCCATATTAATAAAAATGTGCGCGGACCCCCAAATCGATTTTAATGTTCCACGGACCCCCTGAACAATGCCAGGGACCCCTTGTGGTTCGTAGGGACCACTTTGGGAACCACTGAATTAGAATAACGAGGGAAGTGAATTTGCAATTATTATATAAAGTCTCTTAATAGGTTATTGCAGTGGTTCTCAAATTGTGCACCAAGATGCTCTGGGAAACTGCGGCGTCTTTACAGGAACGCGGGCGCCACAAATTAGCAAGATCACTACCCAATTAATTTAGTGTTCATGAATAAATAATAAACAAATGAATTTATACAATAATATAATACAATTGTTTCATTTGTTTGATACAAGTTAGTCATGGTTTGACTTAGGGAAGGGCGCCGTGGGAAAAACTTAGGTAGTTCAAAAAGGGCACTGTGAATCGAAAAAGTTTGGAAACCACTGGATTATCGGTAGATCGTATTATGGTTTCTAAAAAATCACTAAAAAATGATATTTTTCTGTTTTGAATAGTAAATCTTAGGGCTACAAGGATTTGCTTTATGATGAGATCGTTTGCAATATAGAACTCAATTTCGATAAAAACGTCGCTTACGACAATTCAACGGTACGGGCTTGATATCGTCACCTCGGAGCAAGAGTTGCACAACTCAAAAAATATCGAATTTGTACTAAACTCATTAGAAAAATATTAAGATGGTATAGATTTTTATGCAAGAGTTTCACAACTGTTAAGTCCATGTGTGGCCGCCAGGGAGCAAAATTTGATCAATTTTTTTTTATGAAAAACTGTCACAAGTCAAACCCTTTAAGGACTTTAAAGGGTGGTAGGATGGTGAATCAATTTGCTCAAATGTTAGTACTATTAAACGTATAAAAGTTGGATTCACTAGCGCTTTTCTAAGTCATCAAAAAAAGTAACATTCAATTATATATGTATGTTTAAAAACGTGATTTCCCAAAACTTAGAATTTTTGAGTTGTGCCACTCTTGCTCCGAGGTGACGATTTAGTATTTTGAAATGGAAAACAAGTTGAGGTAAATCCGTCTCTGAATACAACAGACAGACATGCATACATACAACCGCACATACTCACGGTGGCAAAATGCCTTTTTGTATGTAAAAACCGTACGTGCATGTTCCAATTCCGACATACAAATATAAAATTCTGTCGATCTACTGTCGCTGAATCAGCAGCCGCGCCGCCCAACTCTTTCGATTGATCTCAAAGAACCAGTCCGTTCTGCATACACGGATGATATTTATTACTTAACTGAAAAATATTGACAGCCTCAAATCAATGGATATGCGGTGGAAATGTTCATATCAATACGCATATACAGGTTGTCCCGTAAACATACCGACAAATTTTTAGCAGTTGTCGAGGACATTAAAACAATTGCTTTTTGTTAATAAACTTAAGTCCGCAATCGGAGTCGTTTTAACAGTAGAGTAAAAGAAAGGACTCCGCACAAACACAATATATTTTGTCTTCTGGTTTATATTTTTTTTGTAGAAATGAAAGTTCAATAGGTGTGTTGATCAAATGTTGTAAAGGGCCACACCAAAAAATTATATGTTTAAGTATATTTTTATGTTTATCTTCTAAAAGATCATTTTTTTAAAAGGTTTTTACGAAAAATAACCCAAATATAAAATTTCACCCTTGTATGAGTTGTTTTTGAGTTAGAGCTACATATACACTGTCATTTTGATGAAAATAGTTAGAATGGACACAGGGAAAGTAAAAATCGATTATTTCATCAATATCTCGAATTTTACAAAAATCGGCTTTACAATTCTTACTTATACGAGTATATTATTATGACATTGCTACTCTAATCTGAAATTCAACTAAAATTTACTTACGTAATACCTGATTGGCCTCTAAAGAGTAACATTATAATGTATTCATTAGTTATGTATGTATAATGTATATAAATAAACTCAACATTAATAAAATATTTTTCTTTGGATGTTGACTTTGTGATGAACGTAACATTATTTTCCCAGAATACCAAAATAAGTAATGCCAGTTTTCATATCTTGTTTATTTATATTAAAAAATACCTGGTAACAGATGTATGAATATATTTTTTATAGTCAAGATTTTTACATACATACATAATATTATATAAATATTTAACTTTAAGTCGAAATGTTATTCATCTAAATTATATATTTCCATATAAAATATAAGATAAATCTAATTCCAGTTATCCACGCATGGAATACATGCGTATAAGTTTTATAACCAAATGAAATATTAAAAGATACCCGCTTTATCGCTGTATCGAATATTTATCACCCAGTTGTCATATAACGGAATTTTTTATACGAATCGTAATACATACATATGCACGTATATATCAGAAAGCAAAAATATTCATCAAGTGTGACAAAGAAGTAAATATTTCACATTCTTTTATCATCCGTCAATGTATAGTCGACTATCGAAAAACAAAATCGATCTAATAGATTTTGTGAAAACTTTTAACGATACTCTTTTCAGCCAAACTAGGAGTGACTATTTTTAGCAAGAATAAAATTAAAATTAAACGTAATGAAATAACTGACTGATACAATGAGAAAATACGGCTGAAAGTGAAACTTTGCTATTACGTGGCTATTACAATCAATCAAAAATCGATACAGGCTGTCTGAACTCTTACTATGAGTATTTTTAAGCGACCCTATTTAAAATGATATATTTGATAAATATTAGCAAGGTAGAAAATATATTTATAACCCTGTTTTTTTTTAAATAACTATCAATTCAGTTTGATTGAATAGGAAATCTAAAAACTTATTTGTTCACCTTTACGAAAGCGTACTACACAAGACATTCCACACCCATCAATAAATACATATATTGAGAACAAAAGTTGTGACGTGTTGCTCAAAGATAAGTACTGGCAAAGCAAAAATGCGCGTGCCGGAAAGGTTTTGATCGCCTTTGAAGGTTTCGCACCCGGTATCGACAGTGGTGGTGATGTTGTAAAATACCCATTTTTCTTCTTCCCGTTTTTGTTAAGGGATTACATTGAACAATGCGTTATTGTGTACATTGTGTGTAAATTGCTGTGTGTATGTTAGTGATTTATTAATTTCAATGTTTTTTTTGGACAGGATGATTTAAAAAAAATTCCCTAGTTGGATTGATGATCCATATCTATCGATCGCGGTTTTTAACACGTTTGCTGCCACCACAAGAATGATTTGATTACTTCCCAGGGCAGTTGCGGAACCGGGGCAGCATAGTATAAGTAAATTTTATGTAAAGCCCTTTTTAACATTTTAACTTTAAGTTAAAAATCATCTGAAAGGTATACCTTTCAAATGATATACAAATTTTTTTTAGATGATAATTTTTAACCCTTAGCTACTGAACTTCTCCAGAATAACTTACCTGCTACATTGGGGTCACGTCGTACCCCAGACACTAAAATGCTAACTACTCGTAAGCTGTTGAGTATTTTAATTCAATAAAAATCCTCTAGCATCTTCGAACAATACGGAATGCACTTCAGTCGATTATTATTTAAAAGAACATATAATATTTAATATACACTCGCGGAAAAAATTGAAAACCTTGTAAAATTTAAACAGCTTAAAAAAATATGGGGCATTTGGTACTCAAGCAGCTAAGGGTTAAACATCATTAATATGTCATTTATGAACAAAAAATGTTTACTTAAAAAATTACTAAATAATTAGAGTACGCATATAATTATTTCCGTGTATTGATGTATAAAAAAAGTTTGTATGCTCGTCAAAACAGTTTATTTAAATATTGGTATAATATAAAGTTCAGTATTATTATTTTCAAGTATAATATTAATAGCATTTGACGACGCTACTGATAATAACCAGTTCGGTTTGAGCAAAAACTCTTCGATAAATTTTATTTGTTCAACTCAATGTTTGCATTGTAAGAAGTTAGATATAAAATATGAAAGTTATTTGCACTTTTTATTGGCCATGAATATAGACTACAGAATCGAATATATTTCTTTTAAATTTTTATACATACGGATATTCGAATTTTTTAAACCTTAATTAGTATATAAATAATACATTTCTATATTTTTATATGTTGTGTATTTTTTAAGTAATGTAATAATATATTTATGATGTTTTTAAACTTCTTACTTTTTTATGTATCTATAAAATTGGGTTACGCATTACATCTCATTGATCTGATACTGTAATAAAATGTTTGTATAGGTATGTATGTTTGTAAGTTCATCGATTTATATATTTTTAACATTTTTAAAAATTATTGTTGGGGCTTAGTCCGGTCAAAATACTAATAAAGATAGTGGTCAAATAACAAAAATTCCGACAGAGCTAAATTTTGGTGGAGACCTTGGATACACCATTAGAAATAAAGTGTAAAAAGTCCCCATCAATCCCATGTCTGCTAAAAAAGTTATTCAGGGTCAAAGGTTAAAATTTGAGGTTTTTTGGATTTTTTTCGAAAACGGTAAGTTTTATCAAAAAAGTAGTCAAGACAAAAATTATAGATATTAAAATTATCTATAAAAATGGTCCTTATACTTTTTTTTCTAAGAATTGCCATTCCTGAGATATCGCGATTCTAAAAGTTGAAGGAGTCACGTTCTACATGCACGGTGCTCTGGAAACCAACTTTAATAAAAAAATTGATTACCTCTGATTTTTTTGTACAATTCAATTCTTTAGTACTCAAAGAACATTTTAAGATCAAAATGAAAAAAATCCCCTCAGTGCTTTTTTATAATTCATAAAATAAGAAAAGTAGTTTTTTGACAATATCTCCTAATAATAATCTACTATTAGGCGCCGTTTTTCTAATATGGCGGCGTGAGCGGCCAAGATACGAGGTAGCAAAGTTGAAATTCGGAAAGAGCACATCGAAATCTATAAAATTACCAATTTTCAAAACTCCCGGAAAACTTTACAGGTAAAACTACCAAATGATTGTACAAATAATAAATAAATTTAGTGAAAACAATTAATTGAAAAACTACTTTTTTATTTTATGAATTATAAAAAAAAGCGCTGAAGGGATTTTTTTCATTTTGATCTTAAAATGTTCTTTGAGTACTAAAGAATTGAATTGTACAAAAAATCAGAGGTAATAAATTTTTTTTAAAGTTGGCATCGAGAGCACCGTGCACGATTTATGTATTTTTGTTTTATGAATTATTAAAAAAGTACCCAGGCGATTTTTTTCTTTTTAGTCTTAAAATGTTCCTTGAATACTAAAGAATTGAACTGTACAAAAAAAAATCAGATGTAATCAATTTTTTTTATTAAAGTTGGCTTCCAGAGCACCGTGCATGTAGAACGTGACTCCTTCAACTTTTAGAATCGCGATATCTCAGGAATGGCAATTCTTAGAAAAAAAAGTATAAGGGCCATTTTTATAGATAATTTTAATATCTATAATTTTTGTCTTGACTACTTTTTTGATAAAACTTACCGTTTTCAAAAAAAATCCAAAAAACCTCAAATTTTGACCTTTGACCCCGAATAACTTTTTTAGCAGACATGGGATTGATGGGGACTTTTTACACTTTATTTCTAATGGTGTATCCAATGTCTCCACCAAAATTTAGCTCTGTCGGAATTTTTGTTAATTGAAATGTCTATTTTTACCGGACTAGCTGCACACGAGACGAGAGTCAGGTAAGCTAAGTCTCGTCTCGATCTCATGATAGTCTCGTAGAAATAAAAGTTATATCGTTTTTTCTCGTAAAAATGAAGCTTGAGGTCTCGTCTCGTACACGTAACGAAGATCATGAAAAATCTCGGTCAGGTGTGAATTTTTGTAAAAAAACTATATTTCCATTTATTTTATAAACAAAGAAATTTTGAAATATAGTAATTTGCTCTAATTATTCATTTAAAAATTAATATCTAACAGACAATTTTTACGAAAATTATTAATATTTTTTCAAAACTCTCTCGACGAGATTTAATATCGTTTTGGTCTAGTCTCGTCAAAATTTCGTTTTGGCCAAAATGAAGGTACTCTCGTCTCATTGTCAGTCTGAAACCAAGAAATGTTTCGTCCTGGTGAAAAGTTTATAATTGTCATTACTGAAAAAATGAACATAATACAAAACGTGGATTTAAAAACCTTTCAGGTTTGGTTTTCTTTGTTTATATTATCCAGAATCGATTTTTTAATATATACCTATAATAAATGTTCCTACAGAATTTACGATTAGTTATGTAGTACAAAAAAAACAACATGCGGTGATAATAAAATGCATAAGGTCCATAAATTTTTTTTAAGTTGAATTAAAACGTGTTGAAATGTGTATAATTAATTCTTTATACTGAAATAATATAAAATAGTAAGTGGACAATTGGTAAAAGTCATAAATCAGGTAGTAGGTTCGCGTGCGACACCATTTTTCAGATGATTTTCCCATTTCTTTGGCACAAACGATGTCGACAACTACCATTTTAATGTTTCTCAATTACATTTATGGCCACGATAACGAGAAACAAACGATTGTGTACAAACGGCTGTCATTTTGTTTCATGATCCTCGCTCACTGCCATTTTATTCATGCTAAATATTTAACTTTTCAAATATTGGTATCATTTTCAAATAAAATATTTATAAATATATTTATTAAATTATATAGGACCACAACAAAAGTTATTGACTTCTTAACCAGATTATATTTTTCTTACGTAACAACGATACATTCATATAGATATTGATTTTTTCGATTAATCATCCCAAAATTTCGATTGGACAATGGAGAAAACTATTTTTTTGATCGTCACACCAAGGCTCATAATTTTGTTATTTTTAAATATTTTTTACTAAAAATTGGTATTCAGTAAGTTGAATATACATGTATAGTATACTTAAATAAAAAGTCTTCTACCCGATCCTAAAAGAATTAGTTATAGGCACATACCTAAAAAAAATCCAAAAATTGTCAATTTTTTGATCTATCACAGTAGTTTTCCCTTGAAGTGAAAAGTTTGATCTACCAAAGCATTTTTTTTGCATTTTAGCAAAAAATTTTTAGAAGTCAGCAAAAAATTCATACGACAGATTTAGACAGTTAAAGGTATTTTCTTCATAACTCAGTCAAAAATGATCCTAAAGCAATTCAAAAAAGGAAATTGAAAAGAAAAATCTGATCTACAAAAATCAATCTTTAGATTTGGTCAAAAAATTGTCAATAGTTAGTTAATTGCAAAATAAAATGTTATATAAAAATCAATGGAAATTCAAATGAAATTAATTATAGAAAAGCAATGTTTAGAGAAATAAAAATACCAGACGCAGATACTCGCATCGTTTAACAGTGGAGAAGTCAAATTGGTATCTGGAATACCGACCGATGTTTGAAATGCTTTAAATGCTCAACGTTCAAAGAACGCTTGAAGTTTGTCGCAAATCTTTCTTCAACAAGTTACGTTATTGAAACTTCTGTCATCTTGTTTTTGTTACTTTTCAGTGAATGGTTTTTCTTTGAATTTGAAATTACTTTCCTTTTATAAAACCGATTATCAGTTAAGTCAGACGGATGATTTTTTCAAAATTAAATTCATTTTTTCTTGGCTTCGTATCTTAAGTCTAAAGGAACTACCATATTGTTATTTTATAAGAAAATCTAAAAAATCTTGTATATTTCTTATGAGCAATTGATTTCGGTGATATTTTAGTATGTTTTAATTTATATGATGCTGATCAAAGTTACCTTAATCAACTTCGAGAAAAGAGCAGTTACACTAAAGAACCCAATGTTATGGTCTATAATCTTTGTAGTATGTACATGTAAGTAAACAATAATTATTTGCGCAATTAACTGTTTATATTTATCTATATCTGAATGTTACATAACATACAAGTTGTGTATGGAAGCATTAAAAACTATTTAAAGCATATACTCGTATGCATTATACATAATCATCTTTGGAATTTGATTAGCGAAACTGTTTTTTCACCGAAAGTAATTCCCATAAGAAATAATATTATCTTATTTCTTAAAGGAGCGTCCATTAATTACAAAAAAGTTGATTTTCGAACTTTTTCACTTCTCCTTCCTCCTTCTTGTTAAGATTGCGTATATGTGTAATGTGTATGTATTATGTGTATATTAACATAATAACACACATTTTTAAAGTAATAATATATAATTAGAAACAAAGTAAATAACCTCCCAAAGTAAGGATTTATAAGGTTTGGTTGACTTTCCCCTCCGTCTTAAAGCTGTACGCAAATAAACAATTCTTGATAGATATATTCTAGTTATGGATACTGTTAATTTTATCGTATTAAAGGCAAATGAGATTATAAATAAGTAATAAAAGAGTTCATTTATAAAAGAATTTTTTATATAATTATATTTTTGCAAGGATATTAGATTTATAATAAAATTTAAAAATATATTTTTTGATGCCATTTTCATCATTTTTCTAAGAAATTCGTTTGTATGTTTTTTTCTGATAAAACAATGTTACTGAAAAAGCACAACATTGTTTTCTATCGTTCTTTTTTTTGTCAAACATATACGAGTATACGAGTTATTTTTTCCAATTTCCACTTTTTCGCATGACTTAACGTAGATTTCTTTAAGATTTTCACCTTTTTGGTAATGAAAAAAATATTTGCTGTATTAAAAAGACCTGGAAAGAAAATGTATAGTTGTATGAAAAAGAATGCAATTTATTCTATAAATTCTTTGTGTTTCAAACTTACAATATTTTCATTATAATAAAATCGGTAGATTGGTTGTAGTTATAGTTTTAGTTTAGTTTCAAGAAACGTAATCAGAAAAGTTCATGTACTGTACATATGTATGTTGGTAATTTTAATAGATTTTCATCAAAAGTATGTTTGTCATTTTATTATATTTTTAGTTTTACGATTATACAGGTAGGTGAGTCATAATATCAAATGGAAGTTCATCGAGAAAAATATTTCAAGCAAAAAAGTTCATATGCACATTGCACATATATCCGAAAATTCTTCGTTAGTTTTTAATTAATATCTGTATTATGAAATTATACCCGGTTTAGTATTAATACGTGTTATCAATTTTTTTAGTATAAATTACTTAGACCAGGGATGTAAGGGGCTAGTGGACCCACCGATTTTTACCTTGTATTTTTATGTTCTTAATTTTTTTTCCTATATTTAGCACTTTTATGAAGTCATATGCCACAAAATACACAAAAATATACTTTGTTAATTTATCATTAAATCAACCGTTTATGAGAAATACGATTAGTCCGGTGTAGTTAGCCGTAAAAAAATGTAAAACCTTGGAACCCGTCTATAGTGAATGGATTTTCATGGGACTTTTTCATTGAGTTTCAAATCGTAAGGACTTTAATCTTTTAAATTAAAAAAATACTCTTAAAAAAATTGAAATTTTTTTGCATGTGCATAAATTCTTTATTGCTTTTTGAGCGTAAATACCTGTAAACGGTGCTATTAAATAATATTAACGAAAAAAAAATTACAACTTTTGATCAACATACTACATATTTTCTCAAGCTACAAAAAAATTCAACCAAATATCAAAAACCATTGCATTTGTGCAGACATTAAAAAAATATATATGTAAACCTATATATGTACCTACCTATAGTATTAATATTTTTCTTAATTCCATGCAAGTCCTACCAACCTAAAACATCAGTTCCAATCAATACCCTAACGATACACGTAGCTATGCATGCACCATGAACCTGTGGGACTTTGATCGGAGGTGCGGCAGCATGATTACTCAAGGGAAAGCATCCGATACTAACAAGCTAACGTCCTTTAGTTGTTGAGCCCTCCGAGATCCCGTACAACATGTGTACACGTTACACTGGACTTAATGTGTACCCTGAAGAACATCTAGCGCTGCTTGTTTGCACCTGTAACAATCAACAAGGAGATTTTGTTGTATATCTCTATCGATTCGTTACAATTTAGCGTCGCATTTTAAAAGTCAAAAAGGAAAATCTTTTTAACTTTCTTATTGCTACCTACTATTTATTTTTATTATTATTTTAAAATTATAAATAAAATCTCTTCCAAAGACCTAACCTTGCCAGATATGGAAGGGTACTCCAGTTTATATTTTGGACATTTTAATCTTGTCAGATAAAGTATGGAACAATTAATATGATTATATAAAATTAAAATCTAATATATTTATTTATTCCATTAGATCCTTTTGAAATATCGTAACTTTAATAAATATAAAATCTAATAAAAATATACTGGGACATGTATAAATATATTTAATATGCTTATTGTAAATAAAGTTTTGACATGAAGGACAGAGTATAAATACGAGTATAAAGTTTTGGCGGTCATTTTAGGTGGACGGGGGTTGTCCCGGTTTATACACAGGTATGATTAGCTGACGTTTCTTCCCCGTAGACCCACTACTCCTACGATCTGGGACCAGGTGTGCGTTCAAGAAAGTGTAGGCGTGAGTCGAATATCGAAAAACGGTCATGCTTTTGAATGGGTTTAGTTAGTTTCATCGCATATTTTTTTAAAATTTATATATTCAGCCAGGGTTATATTATTTTTTTACTTTATCTAGTTTAAGGATGTATTTAATATTCCATGCTGAAGTTTGTAAAACTGTTGGGGTTATGAGACCTTATTTGAGGTTCAAGATTAAGGGCACAAACAACTGAACCGATTGGCTTTAAATTCGGCCTGCATGTCGAGCAAAGTAGTCTTCAATAAGCGACGAACAATAGTGATTAGTTATGTATTTTTCAACTGCAACTTTTATTTTTGAAGAAAAAATCGAACTTCCTTTCTTTTTTTTTACTCTGATCTGTCAAACCATTGTAAAATTTGGGTTTTTTGTTTGAAATAAATTTGAAGGTAGATATTATTTAAATTCAAATTCATATTTATTATATAAAAAAAAAACAGTTTGTTGAATGATAAATAAAAACATGTTCCAGGTTTATTATTTCGTTGTTGAGCCGACAAATTTAATATTCCTATATTTACCCGCATTTTCACTGAACAGGGACGTCTACAAAAAGAATTCCAAGAGAGCAATATTTTAGACAGATAATTAACTTTCATTGAACTTTTTTTGGGAATTTAAAAAAAGTAGACTTAAAATACAAGGTTGCATATTTTTACTCGTGGTAGTGTTACCACCTACCCTCTCTACAGACGTCTATGATTCGTAATTATGTACACTGCCGTGCAAAAGTCTTTGAACACCTGTGATTTTGAATGTAAATATACAGATTTCAGTCAATAAAAATCGCAACAATAGCGAAAAGAATATGTTTACTTGCAGTCAAAATAGTAAAAAAAAAAACAATTTTTCGTTAGCTTGAAAGACACTGTGCGTCAATACTTTCAACTTGAGTAAACCTGACCTTTCAGGCATATAATTTAAAAAATTTCCTTAACATGGAAAATTGTAAATGTTGTATTTTAGATATGCTAGGATTATTACAAATGTTGTAATTAAGTAGGGGAAAGGGTTGCACCTTGGGACGGTTTTACCTTGGGACAACTGCTCTAGAAATCTAACCACTCTAATGGTAACTCTCAGAATTACATCTTATATTGGCAACCCTGTCCTTTGTTTGCTCACCAAATTATTTCAGTTTCAGTCATTATTCGAAGCTTTAAGTGTCAGTTTATTGTTTTCGTACCTTGAAAGTAAAATTTTGCTGCAACTTCTAGATCATATACAAACAAGATAAGCATTTTTATTGACATTATTTGATGTAGTACTATTGCAGCATTACTTAAGCAAGCAATCTATGCAAGAAGTTGTTAAATCGTAAATTTTTTAGAGTTTAGAAAATTTATTTTGTGAAAAGAATGATTGGTTACACCTTGGGACATTTTTCTGGTTGCACCTTGGGACTGAGAAATGTTCAGAAAGCAAAGAAAGCATTTTGTATTCCCCAACGTTGACGACATCAGTAGTGTTAATCCATGCAATATTGTAAAAGTATTGCCAACTCCAACAATACGTCGCGGGTTACATTCATTTAAAATTGCATTCCCACAGAAGCTTAATTTGAAATAAAATTTATTTTATAACAATTATGTATAATTATATTTTCATATTAATAAACATTGACTACGTAAGTCTTACTTCATTTTCACATCTTAAAAGCTATAATATTCACATATTTGCCATGTCCCAAAGTAGAACCAATGCTGTCCCAAGGTAAAACCACAGGTTGTACCTTGGGACAAAGATCAACAACTTATTAAACAATGAGTAGTGGTGTACGCTTTGGTGATAGCAAAATGATTGTTGATTGAACAACTGCCTACAGTTGTAGCCTCTACAGAGCTAAAAGATTATTGTATTTGAACGAAAGATGTCAGTGCAATAATTAAAAAAGTAAAAAATGTCCCAAGGTACAACCCTTTCACCTACTCTTATCAACATTTAAGATTTTTTATCAACAATTTTTGCTTTTTTATATTTACAATATGCAAAAAAATGAGTGTCCAAAGACTTTTGCACGGCAGTGTATGTTATTTTCTTTCGATCGATTGGTTGGCGATGCATTTTCCCATCGCGGCGCGTCGTTGCAATATAGGTGCTGGCTGATACTTCTCTACCAAAACCTTGTGATCATCCCTTTCGGTCTCAGGCCGACTGAAATTGTCAATTTATCTGTCGTGTAGGATTGTTTTACATTTCATTTGGACATTGATATTATTTACAATCGTTGGGAATTATGATATATATGTTTCTGCCTGATTTATATACGGAAATCTCTTGGGTGGTTTAAAATAAATATATATATTTCGAATTATTGGTAAACAATCAGTTTTCATTTTATATTATTTGTTTTGCTGATAATATATACCTATTATAATAATAATTGGGTAAGATACAATTTGAGGAAGTGGAATTATCATTTAGGTTGCATTGTCTTTTTTGCTTTCGTATATGTTAAGATGATTTTTTCGAATTTGAGATTTTTATAGAAATATATATTTCGACCTTAAGTCTGACAGTTTTCGTAAAAAAACAAGAAGAAAAGAGAGTAAAATTTTAAATTTAAATATTTTTAAAGAAGAAAACCTATTTTTAAAACGATTTTACAACCAGAATTCTTTTATTCGATTTCTGAAACGCTACATATAAATCTTTTAGATATATCTTACACTCAGAATATTAAATATAATGTTCTGAAGTCTTATGTTTCGTCTTAAAAAGATTATTAAAACCCTTATGAGTGTGACAATAAAAACATCTTCATCTGTGTGACAGATACTCTCATATTATTTCTATATGAAAATAGAAAGGTCTAGTCAGGGATGAGAATCTACGGATTCCTAAAGGTAATAATAAACGAGCCTGAAGGCTTCCACGGTGCTCTTGATATAATTAAGAGTTTCTGGGTAAAAATGGGGTCGATTTAATAAACGAGTATTTTAAGATTTTTAACATTAAAACGTTAGCTTGGAGTATTAATGTTAAAATTTAGTGCATATCATTAAATTATTTTAACACCTTTATCGTCACGCCGATAAAGTTGTTTAAGAATTTGGAGCTCCCCTACGCTCCCCAATAGACCAACTGAACTAAAACACGTAAAAATATAACATTAACAATAAGGTAAAGCACTCATGGAGTTACAACCTTGTAGCATACCTATAACATAAAAAAAATATTCAATAACGCTATGTGTAGGTACCTGCGGGTACCTAGTCACACACATAAGGGTTAAATAATTAGCAAAAAATGTGTAATTTTTCAAAATTTATTTGTTTATTACATAAAAATAAAAAAATTAAACTAAAACAAGACCGAAACGAGATACATAGTTCCAATTTTCATGAGTCATGATAGAAACGATACTATCGTTCGGTATTACCAAGTTAAACGAAATTTAATTAAAGGGTTTTTAATTTTCTGCACTATGTTTTCACAATACATATGTATTGTGTACATTATTCCATGAGAGTCTATTAGCATTTAACAAAATTTGATTTTAAATATTTATATTATATCGTACATATAACATTTAAATCACGTTGTTAATACACCAAACGCGCTAAAATAGCATAAAATGGTTGATAGTAACGGGCATATGACATGTAACCTTCTAGACCGAGACGAGACTTACTTGACTCGTGTCATCTCGTATGTAGTCCTACTCCTAGCACATATGATAGACCTATAAGTAAACGTGCATATGTATGTATATAAAACGTATTGTATATTAAAAGTCACTTGTTTTGAGTATAAAAGTATATACAAACGTAAACGAAATTTGTCTGCCCACATAATTTAAAACAAACAAAGCAAATAATACGTATATAACGTTATATACCTTTTTACCTTTCCATACGGATTGTAGAGAAAAATTCTTGATTAAGTGTACGCGTTTGTAGTTATTTATGGCTGTTTTTTTGAACGCGCCTGTGTTTTGTGGGGTCCGTTCGATTTGTATTCCAAACGAGCCACTGCGAACTTGCTTTTTTGTATTTTAGAATTATTATACTGGTCAGATTGTTATAATATGTTTTTGATAGTTCGTGTATATTTGTAGGACGTGCGCCAACAATGTTGTGTCAAATATTTTATGTATCAAATACAGTTAGTATAAGAAAGTACTGTACAAAGTCGATTTTTGTAGGATTCCGTATTTTGTACGTTTCTATTTTGACTATGTCTATGTTTGTGTGTCTGATTATATTTCGTTTTTGAATTTTTAAGACGATCTTATAACCAGAAACGGGTTCTTGTTAATATTTGAATTTTTTAAATTATTTTTAAAACAATGTTTTTTTCTACTATCGATAATATAATTTATACCCAATTATTTTTATATTTTTTAACAGTTAATTGTAAGAAACCAAATGCACACTTAGTACAGGGTATGATTGTATATGATAGTCCCGTGACACGCATGATAGCTTTTTATTTTGTTTTGTTTCACGCGTAAAGTGTGTGTTCATTTTCAATTTATCATATGAAGATTTCTGAAAATGAATATTTAAAAAATGCTTCAAATAAAAGTTGGTTCGTTTTGAGGAAGGGCAAAATGGCGTTATTAGTTGATTTGGAAGATGTTTTCAAGGTCGATTCAAATGGTAATGGAAATATGATATCTTATTCTATGGGAAAAATTGTCTTTAGTAATTCCATCTTTCTATCTCAAATTTGATTTTCATAAATTTTTTACTAGGAAATCAAAAAATGCAAAGAAATGCAGTAAACTAATTTCTTAGGTCTAATAAAACTTGCTAAAGAATTCGAGATTTTGATGAAAATAGTCATTTTAAATTTTCCTAAATCCATTTTCACCATGATGTCTGTCTGTAGAAACTGTAATTCAAAAACGATAAGAGATTGAAAGGTGAATTTTTATATTTAGAATCAACATCTGAGAAAAAAATCGCCTACAGTAGATGTTCTATACTTTGAACTTGGTTGGGCACGCCACTTTCCATAGTGTGAATCTCCACTCCTCAAAACTTCTATATATTGTACAGCTGTCATTTATAGTAGAAATGATAGCACCGGCGCGATTCGCAGTATAGACATTCACAGTATACACTCGACAAATTAATTAAGGGGACACCTAAAAAATAGCATGTTTTCAAATGCTTGTAACTTGATCAAAAATTGACTTTTTTCAAAACTTTTTTATTATTAAATTGAGCAAATTTACTCTACTTTATGATAGTCTAATTTGTTCCTCAACATCTTTTCATTTTTTAACTTTTTTATGTAATTATATAAATTAAAAAAAAAACTGCATATTTTGACACTTGATGTAGAGTGCATTTGTGTAGAAAATGAAATTTTGAAATAACCTTTTTGTAGAGAATTTTAATACCTTCAAATTTATATTCGTGCGGAAAAAATGTGACAAAAATTCGCAAATGTATTACAGTTTTAGTGAAAATCAGGAAAAAATAATTCAAATGAATATAGCCGGAGTTATTTTGGTGGTACAGAAAATAAATAAAAATAAAAATGAAGCTCAAAGTATCACCTTTCAGATTATGCAATGTAATGAAAGATTTTTTTATGAATTACAAAAAATATTCAAACTTTAAACAGAATAGAAAATATGAGTAATTAGACAGTAAAATTAAAACAAAGAATACATACCCTAAACATAACATTTTAGGTGGTCCGAGCTAGAGGTCTCATTAACAATACATGTTCTTTATAATTCATTTTTATTTTTTTAAATAGGACCATATTATGCGAAGATATTCAACTTTGATGTCTCAACATCAGAAAACCCAAAAAAATTACAAATTGGAATTTATTGAAATTTTTCTCGAAATAAAGCAGCTTATGAAAAATTTTAAGAAGTCAAAAAATGCATTATTTTACTGAAATAATAACCCAAAATGATCCATATGGTTTTAAAATTGTACCTAAATATGTGTGCATACTGTATACATGCATTTGTGCATGTAAAAATAAATATTTAGTAAAAATAAGTATTTTTTGACTTCTTAAAGATTCCATGACCTGCTTTATTTTACGAAAAAAATTTAACAATTTGCAAATTTGTAATTTTTTTGGGTTTTCTGATGTTGAGACATCAAAGTTGAATATCTTGGCGTAATATGGTCCTATTTAAAAAAATAAAAATGAATTATAAAGAACATGTATTGTTAATGAGACCTCTAGCTCGGGCCACCTAAAATGTTATGTTTAGGGTATGTATTCTTTGTTTTAATTTTACTGTATAATTACTCCTATTTTCTATTCTGTTTAAAGTTTGAATATTTTTTGTAATTCATAAAAAAATCTTTCATTACATTGCATAATCTGAAAGGCGATACTTTGAGCTTCATTTTTATTTTTATTTATTTTCTGTACCACCAAAATGACTCCGGCTATATTCATTTGAATTATTTTTTCCTGATTTTCACTAAAACTGTAATACCTTTGCGAATTTTTGTCACATTTTTTCTGCACGAATATAAATTTGAAGGTATTAAAATTCTCTACAAAAAGGTTATTTCAAAATTTCATTTTCTACATAAATGCACTCTACATCAAGTGTCAAAATATGCAGTTTTTTTTTTAATTTATATAATTACATAAAAAAGTTAAAAAATGAAAAGATGTTGAGGAACGAATTAGACCATCATAAAGTAGAGTAAATTTGCTCAATTTAATAATAAAAAAGTTTTGAAAAAAGTAAATTTTTGACCAAGTTACAAGTATTTGAAAACATGCTATTTTTTAGGTGTCCCCTTAATTAATTTGTCGAGTGTAGAACATCTACTGTATTTTTTAAAACGATCTTACTCTTGTTATTTTTTGAAATGTTCCGTGGTACCCATGGCACCTTTTTTTTAATATGAGTGTGCATTTTGTTAAAAATAAATTTATTTTTGTACTCATAGACATACATAGAAACTTAAAATTTGGTACACAAAAGTAAAGATAGAGGTATAAGCCAAACAATACTCTGTCTTTTTTACACTCAGAGTCGATTTTCGAATCAGAAACTTAGATGCTCTATGTCTAGTATTGTAAAAATAAATGTCACTAGAAATTACCAAAAATTGTTTCATTGAAAAAGTCAGGTACCAATTTCATTTTTTCCTTCCCAATTATAACGTATTTTTCAAATATATAAAAGAGTATAAATTAAAAACTAAAGTGACAATAATACAAATTAACGCTGACACTTTTATAAAATTTCCAGTACACAAAAAGTTCGAACGAGAGAAAATAATCACGTGACGAGCAATTGTTAAATTTAAAAGCTGATTTAAATCGGAAACACCTCTATGATAAACGCTGTGTTCAATCAATGTCGGGCGGCGCCACCAGAGGGCGGCACATCCGGTTATTTGAAATTGATGCCCGAAGCGCGTGCGCGCACCGGAAGTGCATCGGATATTTATTGCTTTTTCAAGTGGACATTGATTGTTGTGACTTTTTATTGTTGTCACTCCGAGCTTTTTTGTCTGTTTCCATTTTTTATATTATTAACCTTTAATGTATATGGCGTTTTCGTAAATTGGTTGGTTGGAAATACATTACTTGAGTTTGTTTATGTCAGTTACTAAACGGTACTTAGTGGTGCATGTGTGATCGTTAAACTTGTAGTACATTTATAATTTGATTCCTTCATTTACAACGACAACTATAATATTCTATTTATGAATATTATAGTTATAATATTATTTTATAACTAACTGTATGGGGTGCAATATTTGCAAAATATTATAGATAATACTAGGGGCTGTGCCCCTGGGCGCTTCGCGCCCCAACCCCCTTTTACGCCATATTTTTTACACAAATTTACTCGGGTCTGCGACCCTCGTATGTGCGTATATCATACTCTTACCACTATTTTTTGATAGTTAATTTTGAAAATTGGCGGAAATAATCAATATTAAAATTTTCAGTAATCTTACATGTACAAATTACCTAATCACAAATTTACTCGGGTCTGCGACCCTCGTATGTGTATATTATAATAATTTTCCATTATTTTTGCTGATACTAATTTTTTTCTTAAACTGGCGGTGATAATCACTTATCATTATTACAATTTTCAGTAATATTACATGTACAAACTACCCAACCTCAAATGTCCTCGGGTCTCAGCCTTCGGCTGCGACCCTCGTACGCACGAGTATATTTTATTATAAACCTAAAAATTATCATTGAAAACATTTATTATTATTAAAATTTACACATGTTTTTCATATTCAAAGAGTACGTTAAAACACTTTCAATACTATTTATTAGCTATTATTTATAAAATTGGATCAAAAAATGGTTAATATAAGCTTTTTTAACTTTTTATTTTTGTATATTCCTGAAGTTTTTCATTTTTGTTCAGTTTCAATCAAAATGAATTTGTCTACGTCACTTTTAAAAAATAGCAATTTTAATTATTTTTATGTGACGCCCCTGACTTAATTATTATTAAAAAAAAATTATTAATATATCAATCTCAAAACTTAAAAAAAAAATCATTAAATAATTTTTATGGACGCTACTGATCTATATTATAATTTTCATATTTTTCTGAAATTTATAATTTTTGAATAATTAAAAAAATGTAAAGTTTTTACAAACGTTACGAAATTTCTATTTAAACTAATTAGAAAAAAAGATTTTAAATATTATTTAATTCGCCGCTCCTGACATAATAGTTAACAAAAACTTTTTAACATTATCTATAGATAATTATATTAATAACATCAAATTACCAATAAATTTTGGTTAAAATTTAATTTATAATCAATTTAATCAAAATGTACAAAATAACATTTTTTTACACCCAACCGAAAATGTATTGTTATTTATTAAATGGTTAACTTTTGAATTTTTTATTTTTATATATTCCTGAAGTTTTTAATTTTTGTTCAATTTTGGTAATTTGTGTACGTCACTTTTAAAAAATATCAATTTTAATTATTTTCATGCGACGCCCCTGACTTAATTATAATTTAAAAAAAAAATTAATATATCAATCTGAACTTTCAAAAAAATAATAATTCATAAATAATTTTTTTCGAGGCGCTACTGATCTATATTATAATTTTCATATTTTTCTGAAATTTATAATTTTTGAACAATTCAAAAAATTTTTTGGGACGCTACTGACTTATTTATTTTTAAATGTGAACTTTTGGATAAATTGCATTAATCTCCTACAACAAAACTATTAAAAATTATATTTTTATACAATTTCATTAAAAAATGCAAATTTAAAAATATTTGAAACGCCGTCCCTGATTTAAATGAATATTTTCAGCAATTAAAAAAAAATTCAACAATTTCACTCAAAATATTTTTTTTACAAACGTAAAAAATATGTCACGTAATTTCAATAACTATCAAATCTACCGTCATCAAAAATTTTCTCACTCCTAATAGAAAAGGTAGAAAACCTTCTAGAACATTCCCTGTCATCTGTCAGTACGTCATCAAAAAGTACGTAAATCAGACAGAAACATATGATTTCGTCCAATCAGAGCTACAGATTAAAAAAAAATGCCGACGGTATTTTATCATAAAATTTAATTTCAACAAAATTTTTCACGTACTTTTTCGGAAAAAAATCACAGCTCAGAGACCTTTCATAACTAAGAAATGAAATATAGCCTATTGACTGGAAAAAGAGTCAAGCTACATGACAAAAAAAAAATTATCAAAATCGGTCCGGTGGTATCAGAGTCTATAAAGCTATAGTTTCGTCCGGACATACATACATATATATATACTAGGGGCTGTGCCCCTGGGCGCTTCGCGCCCCAACCCCCTTTGACGCCATATTTTTTACACAAATTTACTCGGGTCTGCGACCCTCGTATCTGTATATATCATACTCGTTCCACAATTTTTTGATAGTTAATTTTTTCATTTGGCGGAGATAATCAATATTACAATTTTCAGTAATTTTACATGTACAAATTACCTAATCACAAATTTACTCGGGTCTGCGACCCTCGTAAGTGTAGAATATAATAATTTTCCAATCTTTTTGCTGATACTCATTTTATTTCTTAAATTGGCGGTGATAATCACATATCAATATTACAATTTTCAATAATATTACATGTATAAATTACCCAACCTAAAATGTACTGTTATTTATTAAATGGTTAACTTTTTATTTTTATATATTCCTGAAGTTTTTAATTTTTGTTCAATTTTAATCAAAATTAATTTGTCTACATCACTTTAAAAAATAGCAATTTTAATTATTTTCATGCGCGCCCCTGACTTAATTATAATTAAAAAAAAAAGATTAATATATCAATCTCAACTTTCAAAAAAATAATAATTCATAAATAATTTTTTTGGGGCGCTACTGATCTATATTATAATTTTCATATTTTTTTGAAATTTCTAATTTTTGAACAATTAAAAAAAAATTTTGAGACGCTACTGACTTATTTATTTTTAAATGTGAACTTTTGGATAAATTGCATCAATCACCTACAACAAAACTATTTAAAATTATATTTATATACAAAAAAACACAAATTTAAAATTATTTGAAACGCCGTCCCTGATTTAAATGAAACATGTATAAATTACACAACCTTAAATGTACTGTTATTTATTAAATAATTTTAAAAACATTGCACTTTTAAAAAATAACAAATTGAACTATTTTCATGCAACGCCCCTGACTAAATTATAATTTAAAAAAAAATTAATATATCAATCTCAAAACTTTCAAAAAAATAATAATTCATAAACAATTTTTTATAGGCGCTACTGATCTATATTATAATTTTCATATTTTTATGAAATTTATATTTTTGAACTATAAAAAATGTTTTTTTAAGTTTTTACAATCGTTACGAAATGTGACAGTTCCCAAAAATTTCATATATTTAAAACGACACCAGCCCCTGACTTAATTATTATTTTTAAATGTGAAATTTTGAATAAATTACATCAACAAAACTATTAAAAATTATATTTTTATACAATTTCATTAAAAAAACACAAATTTAAAAATATTTGAAACACCGTCCCTGATTTAAATGAATAATTTCAACAATTAAAAAAAATTCAACAATTTCACTCAAAATAATTTTTTTACAAACATAAAAAATATGTCACATGTAAAAAACCACGTAATTTTGGAACTATCAAATTTAACGTCATCAAAAATTTTCTCACTCCTAATAGAAAACGATAGAAAACCATCTAGAACATTCCCTGTCATCTGTTATCTGTCAAATTTAAACTAATTAGAAAAAAAGATTTTAAATATTTTTTAATTCGCCGCTCCTGACATTATACTTTTTAATATTATCTATAGATAATTATACTAATTACATCAAATTACCAATCAATTTTGGTTAAAATTTAATTTATAAGCAATTTAATCAAAATGTACAAAATAACATTTCTTTCCACGCTCCTGACGTATATAAGATAAAAAACAGCTGTTTATAATTTATTCGTTTAACAATTTCAATCAAAATCTATTTTACGTAGAAATTATAATAGATTCACAAAACTAACATTTTAAAATTAATCAAGTAATTTATCAGTGTGTTTTTTATGAAAATGACAATAAAAATCCATGTGTTTTCTTCTTTATAATTGTCATATTTTGACAGATATAAACAAAATACAACAGTGATATCTTGTAATTTAGCAAATTATCGTAAAAATAGTATTTTTCAAACGACAATCACACTGTCTGAAAAACAAAAGCCGACACTCGAACCAGCTAATTCATCGTTTTTTCAGTAAAATTTCGATGTACTTTTTCGGAAAAAAATCACAGTTCACAGACCTTTCATAACTAAGAAATGAAATCTAGCCTATTGACTGGAAAAAGAGTCAAGCTACATGACGGAAAAAAATTATCAAAATCGGCCGGGTAATTCCAGAGTCTATAAAAATAACATTTCGGGGAGACATACATCACACTATAATATAAACGTGTATGTTTATATATATATTTATTTATATATCCGCACGAAACTATAGCTTTATAGACTCTGGAATTACCCGGCCGATTTTGATAATTTTTTTTTCGTCATGTAGCTTCACTCTTTTTCCAGTCAATAGGCTAGATTTCATTTCTTAGCTATGAAAGGTCTCTGAGCTGTGATTTTTTCCGTAAAAGTACATCGAATTTTACTAAAAAAAACGTTGAATTAGCTGGTTCGAGTGTCGGCTTTTGTTTTGTCAGACAGTGTGATGGTCGTCTGAAAAATGCTATTTTTACGATAATTTACTAAATTACAAGATATCACTGTTGTCTTTTGTTTATATCTGTCAAAATATGACATTTATAAAGAAGAAAACACATGGATTTTTATTGACATTTTCATAAAAAACACACTGATAAATTACTTGATTAATTTTAAAATGTTGAATTTGTGAATCTATTATAATTTCTACGTAAAATAGATTTTGATTGAAATTGTTAAACGATGAAATTATAAACAGCTGTTTTTTATCTTATTAACGTCAGGAGCGTGTAAAGAAATGTTATTTTGTACATTTTGATTAAATTGCTTATAAATTAAATTTTAACCAAAATTGATTGGTAATTTGATGTAATTAGTATAATTATCTATAGATAATATTAAAAAGTTTTTGTTAACTATAAAGTCAGGAGCGGCGAATTAAAAAATATTTAAAATCTTTTTTTCTAATTAGTTTAAATTTGACAGATGACAGAGAATGTTCTAGAAGGTTTTCTATCCATTTCTTTTAGGAGTGAGAAAATTTTTGATGACATTAAATTTGATTGTTCCACAATTACGTGGTTTTTGAGTGAAATTGTTGAATTTTTTTAAATTGTTGAAATTATTCATTTAAATCAGGGACGGTGTTTCAAATATTTTTAAATTTGTGTTTTTTTAATGAAATTGTATAAAAATATAATTTTTAATAGTTTTGTTGATGCAATTTATTCAAAATTTCACATTTAAAAATAATAATTAAGTCAGGGGCTGGTGTCGTTTTAAATATATGAAATTTTTGGGAACGTCACATTTCGTAACGTTTGTAAAAACTTAAAAAAACATTTTTTATTTTTCAAAAATAGAAATTTCAGAAAAATATGAAAATTATAATATAGATTAGTAGCGCCTCAAAAAAATTGTTTATGAATTATTATTTTTTTTGAAAGTTTTGAGATTGATATATTAATAAAAAAATTTTAATTATAATTAAGTCAGGTGCGCGCATGAAAATAATTAAAATTGCTATTTTTTAAAAGTGACGTAGACAAATAAATTTTGATTAAAATTGAACAAAAATTAAAAACTTCAGGAACATATAAAAATAAAAAGTTAACCATTTAATAAATAACAGTACATTTTAGGTTGGGTAATTTATACATGTAATATTATTAAAAATTGTAATATTGATAAGTGATTATCACCGCCAATTTAAGAAAAAAATGAGTATCAGCAAAAAGAATGGAAAATTATTATAATATACACATACGAGGGTCGCAGCCGAAGGCTGAGACCCGAGTAAATTTGTGATTAGGTAATTTGTACATGTAAAATTACTGAAAATTGTAATATTGATTATCTCCGCCAAATTAAAAAATTTAACTATCAAAAAATAATGGAACGAGTATGATATATACACATACGAGGGTCGCAGACCCGAGTAAATTTGTGTAAAAAATATGGCGTCAAAGGGGGTTGGGGCGCGAAGCGCCCAGGGGCACAGCCCCTAGTATATATATATATATATATTCATACACGTTTATATTATAGTGTGATTGCACGTTTATATATAAGTGCGGATGTACTTATTCATAGTTTAAATAAACATACAGTTAGGTTAGAATTGATAACATAATACATAATTGTATTTTAGTGTTGCAAAAACGCAAACTTACATGCAAAGATTGTAAAGTAATGAAACGAAACTCAAGATGGAAATTTTAATTATTGTAACTGGCAATTTTAAAAAGCGCTGCATTCACCGGAAATAACTTAAAAACTTCACCACTGATTATGTTTATAATTTTTTTTTCAAATCGATGGATTTTTTTAAAACAAACTGCAATTTTTCCAATTGTTAGCTATCCGATTTGGTTAAGTTTTAATAGGGTTTAATTCTGATAATAGATTAAGTGAATTCGAAAGGATTGCTGTTGATATTACCTTTTTGTGACGTCCTGGCTTAAAATGTACCAAAAATTCACATAATGAACTTTGTTTATATTTTAGTAGAGAAACTTATAACCAATCGATATCAAACTATGTAAGTATGAAGAAATTGTTGAAGAAAGGCTGTAGCCGGGTAAGCATGCAAAATCGGCCTTTGCATGGATTTGGCTGATTATTTTTTTGAAAGTCACATTCTATGTAACATTCAACCTGACCAAATATTAGCTTCCAAAAATTTGTAGTTTTCGAAAAAAAAATTTTTTTTGATTTTCAAAAAAAATTTTTTTTTTGATAATCCATCAATCGAATTTGATGGTGCTTGTGGTATATTATAGAGGTACTTATGACTCATCAGAGGTAATTTTATTATGGTCCTCTGTACATAGTAAACCAGAAAAAAAAATTAATCAAATTTAAAAAATTAAAAAACACTATGTTGTACTCGGGGGGCAATCACCATTTTTTTTATAAAATATACCTCGTACGTACCCAAACAACATATCAAAATCCCAAACTGATATGAAGGGTATAACATACTCGTATAAATTCGCATACGGTCGTATTGGCGCGGCGCGCGCGTGACGCGGGTGGACTATATGGAGTGCAAGTGTCTTAATACTTTTAAAACATCTTTAATTTGTTGCTAAACAACAGGGCTGAACTAGCCTGGAGAGATCCGGGGATTTTGAAGGGGCCCATGGCCTGACAAAGATAAAATATAGAGGCCGTAGCCGGGAATGTATGGGAACCGCCATTGAATCAATTATGTTAATTTTTTCTCATAGGTTGCTTTTTAAGAAACATAAAATCGCCTCAGATCGCTTTTAAAATGTTATAATCGTCTTTAGTAGCAATAAATCACATTGCCGCTGCGAACTAACGACTCTTCTTGTATAATAAGTTATAGATAGGATTTTTTTTTCAAAATAAAAATGTTCTTAGTAAACATAAAAATTTTGAAGCACAAATACAATTAGGGCGATTTTATGTTTCTTAAAAAGCAACCTATGAGAAAAAATTAGCATAATTGATTCAATGGCGGTTCCCATACATTCCCGGCTACGGCCTCTATATTTTATCTTTGTCAGGCCATGGGCCCCTTCAAAATCCCCGGATCTCTCCAGGCTAGTTCAGCCCTGTTGTTTAGCAACAAATTAGAGATGTTTTAAAAGTATTAAGACACTTGCACTCCATATAGTCCACCCGCGTCACGCGCGCGCCGCGCCAATACAACCGTATGCGAATTTATACGAGTATGTTATACCCTTCATATCAGTTTGGGATTTTGATATGTTGTTTGGGTACGTACGAGGTATATTTTATAAAAAAATGGTGATTGCCCCCCGAGTACAACATAGTGTTTTTTAATTTTTTAAATTTGATTATTTTTTTTCTGGTTTACTATGTACAGAGGACCATAATAAAATTACCTCTGATGAGTCATAAGTACCTCTATAATATACCACAAGCACCATCAAATTCGATTAATGGATTATCAAAAAAAAATTTTTTTTCGAAAACTACAAATTTTTGGAAGCTAATATTTGGTTAGGTTGAATGTTACATAGAATGTGACTTTCAAAAAAATAATCAGCCAAATCCATGCAAAGGCCGATTTTGCATGCTTACCCGGCTACAGCCTTTAAGAAATAATGCTCATTTATCGACGTATATAAAAATTTAAGACCGTTAATAGAATTTACACAAAGCTTATGTTTAATGTAGTAATTTTCAAGTTCAAGATATATTTATTATACAGGGTGGGGCAATAGTGCTCGGTTGTTCGTTAGCTCGTAGACCGTGACAGATAAAAAATATTTTTAATGCAAATGTAAACTGTTGGTAAATGCGTATAGATAGAATTTATTTTCAAATATACAGAGTGTTACAAAAAAGTGTGGCACGCTTAAGTTCATTTTTTTTAAATGGAATGCCCCAAATATTTTTGCATATTTAACACTTCTCTTGGGATGTTTAATCATATCTAAAATATTAGCCCCATCTAATGTCCGGCTTAGGAGTAATAATATATTTTTCAATAAAAATTATTTTTATATTAGCAGCTTTGAAAACGAAATTAAGTGAGGACCTTATTGTAGGAGGTTGTAGGGTGCTCTTATTTAAATATTGTAGAGCCACCATGTACAGGGTGTTTAAAGTTAATTTTCAAATTTCGATAACTTCAAAGTAATTTTTCTCAACTTTTTCAAATCGAACACGCTATATATTTTTTAACGATGATATTTAGAATAAAATAACGAACATTTTTTGTACGTAGGTACATTCACTTAATTTCGTCTTCAAAACTACGTCCGCGGTAGTGGTGAATATTGTTATGTGGAGTAATATAAAAATAATTTTTATTGAAAAATATATTTTTACTACTAAACCGGACATAAGATTGGGTTAATATTTTAGATATGAACAAACATTCCAAAAGAAGTTTTAAATATGCAAAAATATTTGGGGCATTCCATTTAAAAAAAATGAAACTAAGCGTGCCACACTTTTTTGTAACACTCTGTATATTTGAAAATAAATTCTATCTATGCGCATATATCAACAGTTTACATCTGCATTAAAAAATATATTTTTATCAGTTACGGTCTACGAGCTATCGAACAACCGAGCACTATTGCCCCACCCTGTATAATAAGTAATGTTAAATAATTAAGTGAAAAGTATATTTTGACAATAGCAGAGCAAATGTTTTGTTGATCTTGTGGAAACGCAGTTTATTTGTTTCTATTTTTGAATTGAATCTGTGGGAAAACCACCTTCACACCAACATAAAATAGTTACATTTGGTTAAATTGATTTTGCATCGATCACAAAAAAACTAATTGCTTCAAAAACAATATTTATGCGTTTACCAATAACACCAAGATAGAATCAATCATAACAAACTAACCCCAAATCGAAAAACTGACCAAATGAATTAGCGTGAGCAACGAGCGGTTTTTTCGGCGATCCATCTCTGCAAAGTGGCCAGCATCAATATTAATACATGCATTTTTGGCTTTGTTGTTGTTGTTAGTGTTGTTTTTGTTGTTTGTTTGTGCTGCCATCTGTGTGTGCGAGGAATAAATGCACCGTTTTATGCATACAGTAGAGCGGAATTTGAATGATGATGATTTCCAAATCATACGCGAAATTGATACCGTTTGAATTTAGATAATATTATGCTTTCATGTGTGTGCGTTTGTAACCTTTTGAAGTTGGCACGACTGATTGTGTCTGTGTGTGTGTGTTTGGAGTTTATTGTTATTAGGTGCAATTAGATTATTAATTAAATTGATCGAGTAAATATACATTTAACGATTTCCCGTGACAGTTTGACATTAGTTTTGATACATTTACTTTGTAGTTGTATTTGATACGCTCAAATGTTAAACTGATGTAAATCGATTTTATGTAGAAAAGTCATTATTCAATTCATAGTTTTACCAAATTGTTTTTCTATTAGCCAGCAAACTTGAATTTTCATCTCATGAAATATTTAAAAATGTGGCATATCTGATTTTGCCATAAACCACAACTAACTGTTTAATTTAAGTATAAAAAAAAGTAAATTTATATACAAGTTGTTGGCTTTAATAAAATAAATAAATAAATAAATAAACCTTGTCATTAAATCCTGATGTACATCGATCAATTGACATATCTGAAAAATGACGCAAAGTATGAAAACGAAAAATCTTGATCAATACACACCAATATCAAAAGTACTGGTCTGGTTTTATGAAAAACTACTCTTTATGTTCAAATGAGTCACTGAAAACCTGGAATATTAATATTTTTTTGGACTAGCAATAAACCTCAATAAAGCTCTGTGACCTACCCAAAAACTCGTCACTCATGAAATTTGTTTTTGCCTGCGCCGTCCTTAGAAGAAGTCTATTTCTATCTATTTGGTATTCATAACTATCTAGATGTTGATAAGGTACATTTTAATTTTTGTAATAACGACTTGTATTAAGAAAATATCAATTATACTAAAATTAAAAAGAGTTTGAACTGTACGTTGACGAGAAGTCAGTTAGTGAGCGAGGGCAAACTTCTGGACTAAGTCATGCATGATTGATTCTGAAAATCGATAGCATTTATTAATACTAAGCCGACTATCAAATTTCATAACTGTATCAGAATATGTTCTCCAGATATTTAATAAAAAATAATCATTTTGATTGTGGCTGCTACTCGCTCAAGAAGATTATTTGGACCACTTGTTTAATTACAATCATTGTAAATCGTTCTGTATATTTAGATACAGTATTTTTATTCTTGTGTTAAATAATAAATAATAATAAATCAATATTTTCGTTACTACAAGACTAATCGGCATTCTTTAATGAAATCCAAACTTTGAATCAATTTAAGTACAAAGTTTTAAAAAGATTTCTATTTACAACATCATAACATATATAATATAATGAATTAAGTTATAAGAATGAATATTTTGTTAATATAATTTATGATCTTTCTTTTCAAAATCCATCAATTTTAATCTATATTCTTTCATATAATGTCGCGGAACTTTTCGCTATATTAAAAACTGGAAACTTTTCAGTAATGCTACTTTTTTATAGTGTCATAGACAAGAGCTTGACGAAGCGTATAATCTATGGAAAATCTCTAGCGCAGTCTGTAGTCTCACCAATTCCCTTATGGGAGTAAAGTTTAACTTGTTTGTTGCTAACAATGGCTTCCACCGATGAAAGAAGCATCTATAATTAAGTCACTCCTGTAAAACTTACTTAGATTCTCTCAACTACGTGATAAACTTTACCAAATGCTACAGTTATTGAATTTCTAAATTGACACTTTTTTTCTCGTTTTCCCTCGTTTTCTAACATTCTTTTTGTGTGCAGGGTTGTTAATTTGTAACGAATACATGTGCAACGTTAAATACTAAAAATACATGAAATTCTAGTTTTAATAAATTATTTAAATCAATGGAAGCCTTTAAATGATTTAACTGAGAATAAATTGATATATTCATCAAATACTTTGAGAAACTTGTTGGGGAACTTTCGCTATTAGATTCTATTTCCGATCAATATATATGGCAAAACTTTACTTGCTATTTTTCATGTGAAAATATACTTTCTATTTTATCCTTTCAATTCAAGGTGAATTATTAATATAATGTTTATTCATAGTTACAAGAAAGTTTGAAAGTTTTTTCAATTTGTAATTTTTAATTAGACAAAATAAGATCATATACTCTAAACTGGATTATGTTTTTCTTATGTATTTTTGGGTGTTGAAAACGAATTTGACACTACAAAAATATCGTTAAAAATTTCCAAAAAATATTAAACATTTATATTTTACATTTATAAGTTTGAGAGTCGTGATAATTTTTTTGGCCAAATCTAGTGTACGACTTTTGTATATCAGATTTTTCTATTTATAACGCTGAACGGCCATTTTTGATCGAGTTATGAAAAAAATAATTTCAGTTTATTTTAATAATAAAATGCAATCAAAGCAAAATCACATTTTTAGTTTTGAATGCCTATACAGGGTGGCCAGTTTCAAGAAAACCGAGAAAAGTCAGGGAATTTGGTTGGCAGTCAAGGAAAAATGCAAATTCTGCAAAAATATTAAAATTTTATCTATGCGGCCTTTTTTTTAGCTTTTTTATCAAAATTTTAATTATAAAAATCAAGGAAAAACGGTAAAAATTCTCCTGGAAAACCGGGAAAAGTCGGGAAATTTGTTTCAGAGAAATACTGCCCAGCCTTTATAACAATATAGGGAATAAATGATCGTAAGAAATCCAAGGACAGAAAGATGAAAGTCCTTTACACATAACTTAGTTAGGAATGGTTGTATGCCGATAAAAAAAGCAAATTCAAGTCTAATCTACAAAAGCCAATTATAAGATTTTAAAAAAAAATTGTGAAGGCCCGTGGTGATTCGCATTTTTTGCAGGTCAGAGAGATTTTTAATTGTTATGTTTATTATCAGTTTCTTAAAAGGCTGTAAAAAATGTCCAATAGTATTTTATAGTACAAGACCTTTTTTGTGGGCTTATGGTATTTTATTTAATTTTAATATTTCGACACATGAAAAATATAGCGAATTAAAAAATAAACGATTTTTGCGTTCTTTCGATCGTCTGAACCACGTGATTTTTTTGAACCTTAGATATATATATTATATATATATACATTCACCCTGATTTTTTTCATCTGATTTTACCACAGAACATTAAAAATATTACATTCTTTTTTATGTTCTGTGGATTTTACCTTATTGTATCTCTAATAGTTACTGAGATTCTCATGTTGGAAAAGTTACCTGGGACACCCGGTATACTGAAACATTAATAACAAGTATTATACTGCGTATTTCAAGTTGATTAAGCCATCGGGAATTTAACATTTGATGAATTAAAAGTGTTGTAGAAACGAAATGATAAACTTTAAATAACTTAATAAAATCAGATTGTTTCGAGGCATGGGCATATCAAAATGCACCAATGACACGTCGTTATATTTGTACAAAGGCACACTTCTTATTTACCCAATGTTAAATTTCCTTTAAGAATAAACTGTATATTTTTTGTTGTAATTTTGCGATCCCTTGTAAGATATTTCTCAATTGATCTAAAGTATAACAGTTGTGTTCGTGATTGTGTATTGGTTTTTCTTCTCTTTATACTTTACACTACATCAAAGTATCGTATGGTCGAATTTCAACGCAATGAACGTGATACTCTTTTTTAATATTGCTATCATAAAAACAGTTACCCGCCGTGTAAATCTGTGTTTATTTTTTGCCCCTTTATTGTTGTACCAAGTCAAGGAATTTACGGTTTATTATTTGAAAACTGTTCCCACTGTTGATATTAGAGCGTGTGCTCTTATTGTCTGTGCTAATATTAAAACACGTACAACCGGTAAACAAAATGTTTTGTTTTAGGTGTATCTAATGAAATATTCTGTTAATGTTGTATTTTAGTGTAACGTTGTGTTTTATATTTATTTTTAATTGCATTGAACTAATTGAAAATCATTATAAAGAAATAGGAAAACTTCTTTCTAGATATCGGAAAAAAACACTGTGTCTATCTATTACAGGTTTCTAAAGACTGAACTGTTTGACGTAGAAAAATGAGATTTGACATTATTATAGAAAATGGTAGACCGATCATGGACCTCAGTTATAAAATTTAAAAATTTGAAGCTATTTAAGGGGAAAATTGGGTTAACAAATATGTTTTTCTATTCAATCCCAGTGAGTGGGGTATCTGAAAACAGCTGACAATTCAAGGAATTTAAATATGTAGGTTTTCATATTTTTATTTTTTTTATTTTTTAAAATCGTTTTAAAAAAATTACTTTACTCCGAAAGTAATAGTGAAAAAATTCAGACATAAATTGGGAACTTAAAATTATGCCGAGATAGCAAGAAAATTATCAGGACTCACTGCACTAATGTAATTTTTAATAATTCAAAATGCAGTTCCTTTGTTTAAAAAAAATTATTTGATTTTTGAAAAAAAATGAAGTCAAAACCAATCTTACGTATTATTATGCTAATCGAATAGATTTCTGTTAAATTAATTAGATCCTTCCAAATTACTATAGACATACTTTAACATACTTAAATATATTAATACATTCACAAAAGAAGAATAAGAAATAATCGTTTCGAAAACACTCAAAGGTCATTAGTTAACTCATAATCCAAAATTAAGCGTGCTCCATTCTGTTAAGCCAAGATTAGAGGAAGAGAAGAGCCGCCCCACATCGTGCGCCGCCCAAGTACCAATAAAGATAAAATTAAATTAGATACACCATGCACTGACGCTGCAGAATTGGATACGTTGTATCGCTCACTCTCTCTCTCTTTTCGTAACACAGCGACAGAGACGAGGATAGAAATTCGTAAAAGTTTTATGTTTGTATTTATATCCTTTCAACAAGCTTGAAAACTAACGAATAATGTTGTCAAACTAACAAAAAACATAATTTAAATAGTTAAATGAATGTGTGTGAGCTATATTGTTTTTAATATTATTGAAAATTGGATATTGGAGGAATAAAATGATGTTAGTTCAAATTATATACGTACGTTTTATTGTAATGAAGGTATATCGAACCATAATTTCATTGTTTCAGTGCTACGTTATGCAAAAACTATTTATTGAATTATTTGAATATTTGTAATAGAACTTATAGAGTTATTTAAAAAAATCGTTTTTGATACCTGTATAAAAGCAATTAGTCAACATGATTACGTTTTCAACTTTTGACTTTCTATAGTTTCAAATGATTTAATACTGCTACTTGCTAGAATTACTATACTTCCAGGAAAAAATAAATTCGATCTACATTGATCAAATAAGATCATTTTGTTAACCTTGCGACGTGTTCCTCACAGATTTTGTACACTGTTAATTAAATTCTAAGGGATAGTTTTATTTTGTTTTGCGGTAGGAATAGAGGAAAAACGAAAAATGTGTAAAATTTCGAGGAAGGTTTTTATTCCCTAATGACACATAAAAATATACGTTCCATAGAATTGAAGAGTACGAAGTTGCATCAAAATTGGTGAGACACATCTTACAATGTTCCTTTCTCGGGAAAAATTGTAGATTGAAGAGATCCACTCAGATCTCGACAGATGTCCATTTTGAGACATCATATTTTTCACTGATTTTTGATCTGTGGAGACTTGCAATGATCTACAACGGTCTACACTACAAAGATCTCTGAAGATTATTGTAATATTGAAAATTCGTTTTAATCTCTATCCCGATCTGCAACGATCTTTAGAGATCTTTGTAGATCCTTTTAGATCTTTATAGGTCATTGTAGATCTTTGCAAGTCTCAAATCAAAAACTAGTGAAAAATATTATGTCTCAAAATGGAGATCTGAGTAGATCTCTGCAGATCTACAATTCTTTTCCGGGTTGTTAGATTTGTATATTTTCACGTAAATAAATGAAGATCTTATACGGCGTTTACACCGAGAAAACAAAACAGAAACACGGTGTTTTTATGACCAAAAAGCAGTAAACCCTATACATTTTTAAATACGAAGTATTTTAAAGACACTAACTAAGATGACTGAGTCATATTGAAGATATACATAGATCAAAATAGATCATGTGTATATTGTATTATTGAGAAATGTAAGTAGGTAGTCATGCTCACTAATGTCACTTTGAGATCTTTCAGAGTAACTAATTTACCGACTCTGAGACAGTAACGCCATCTATAACACCTGCTTTGAAACTTCAGTGATGCATATGATAATTACTTGATAATATATTATATAATTTTGGCAAATTAAGCTCTACGTGCATTTAACACGGGAGTAGGCTTGCATCAATAGATAATTTTATACATAAACTTTTACTCAACTTTTGCTGGAGAGTAAATTCTTTAAAATACACTTGACCAATATATCTATTTAAAAATGTCGATAAATTCATATAACGCACATTATATGAATATACCTACATATATGAAAGTATCATATAGTATATATGTTCTTTTAGGTTTTATTTTGAAAGTAAAGTTAGAAGGACATGTTCTAAACTAATTTCCATATGTGGTCTGATGTAGATGCTGAATGTTAAACACCTGAAATATGCTAAAGTTACTATTATTATTATGGACATTACTGTAAGTTGCTGAAGAAATATTAAACTTTGTGCATTACATTTTATCTTGAAATTTCCCAGACGTTCTTGATGTTCATGTCATTTGAAAAGTGATTTTATGGGTGGATGGGGGGGGGGGGTGTTTTTTAATTTTGAGTCTTAAAAAATACGTTGTGTGAAATAAATACAGTAGAAACCGGTTATAACGTCCTCGAAAGGACCGGTCAAATTAGGTCGTAAAAGCCGATAGTCGTAATAACCGGTTAAAATACAATTATTTTGAACTTTTATTTTGAGTCGTTAAAACCGGTACGTCGTATTAACCGGAGTCGTTATAACCGGTTTCTACTGTATTATAAAATATATTTATTAAAATAAAGTTACGTGGTAGTTAATGACTTTTTAAAAATTAATATGGAGTTGATGCAATACAGGGGTGAAAGTAATAACAGTTTTCAATTTTTTTTAAGTAATCGTAGCAATTTGCTATCTATTGATAGCTTGGGATACTTTATTTACTACCTGTACCTACTAACCAGTTCATATCTCAGAAAGTTTCTATCTGATCTCAATGGAATCATAAAATGTATTGTTACTACCCCGAGTACCTACGTTGGAATATAATTCATTAGTTAATGCTATTGTACTATATGTATTTATTCATTTGTTTAACTTTTGTTAACAAACAACGTTTTGTATACCATATTAGTCGATGAGTAAATAATGTAGTATTATTACATTAGCTTCAAATTGCTGGGGTAGGTAAATCTAATTTCTCTATTTTCATTCGCGGTATAGGCCATCCTCGATTATTATATTTAATTATTTACTGAATTAATATTCTTATTGTGTGGGCCTTGGCTTCTGGGTATAAACTGTTTCGGTTTGGTATTTCTAGATATCGGCCAGCGTTTCATCGTCACTACATTAGTGAACATCTTTTTGATGTTCTATTGAAAGTGATGGTTTATATTACCATATGTACATAGCAGGAGTACCAACATAAGTTTTATAAAAATAAATGAACGATCGTTTTTATGCTAATTTAATTCAGTTACCTTTTTGAGGATGAAGCCATTTAAAGCGAAATATTTGTAAATAAGCCATTACTATACGATATCAGGCAACTATCTGATAGCTGTCCAGTTGTCTAGACATGGCCATTACAAGTGCACCCATTTGCAAATTTCGTTGTTGTCCTGCATAGAATTTGAACGAATCGAAAATAAAACACTGACCTCTTATTTTAAATTGTTTATTTATTTTCCAACATTTGATTGTAGTTCTAAGAAATTAAATTGAAAAATATAATTTATTTTTTATAGCTTTTCCTATGTATATCTACATTTTTTTCTATGATAATAGAAGTAGAAATTTGTTTAATGTTGGATATTATAAATAATTTACTTTATAGCAAAAGCTGAGGTAAGCTACGAGATGTCAAATTGTTATGAATTTACTAAGGATTTTAGAGCAATATAATAAATGTTATGCGTTTTATAAGGTGCATTTGTCACTACTGCTTGTAGATCGCTGAATTCTACTTAACGCAAATGTGTTAAGATCATTCATATAAACCATACCATTGATTAGAACTGTCAGTGGGCTATCACTTATATTCAATTCCCTGCACATAACGGTAACATAGCTTTTGCTACCGTACATTATACTTTTGTGAGCTATTTTTTTATATATACAATATTACAAAATAACCTTGATAAATCAAACCATACTTCATTCCAAAGTTACGGTTAAAGATACAGATTTGTTTGAAAATTTCAACACGCCATTTTTTTATACCATAAACAAAATCAAAATCACATAATTATTTGGTTATATTTTATGCAGCATACGTGATTTTCGCTCAGAAATATTAACTCAAATACAAAAAAAAATCAAATCATAACTTACTATACAAACACTGGTTTTCACTATTTTTCATGTAATTTCAGTTATTGAGATAAAAAAAACTGTTAGTTGAAAAATTTGAGATCGAGACTTACCTAATTCTCGTCTCGTCTTCTGTCTCATAGATACGAGTAGCATTTTATTTTATAAAAATATATGTTATTTATGTATCTAAAAATAAAGAATCATTTATAAATACAATTTAATAATAAAAGCCGTCCAGTCTTCATGTTGTTTAACGCCGTGGTATAAAAATAACAAATGATTATATTATTTTCATATTAAATCATGAAATCCAAGCTCGCGGTGTTCCGTACAACGGACGGGCTGCCACTGATACTGTTGTTATTATCACCAAATGTATTAAATATGCTTGTAAGGAAGCATTTTATAATTTCTTATACATGCTAGTAGCGCGTCGTCGAAAATACACTATCGATTTTGTTAAAATTGCCACAATCGCTTAGAAATGGTGTCACCGCGTTTCTAATTTCCGAAACTCGAATGGAATTTGACGCCGGAAATCGAAACGTGATCACGAACTTTGTCTTTCGTTGTATTTAAATTACGATTAAACAATACGAAAAAAATATTAACAATTTGAAGAATCGAGTAACATGCAATGGGTATAATAAGTTGTTTTTGAGTTGCAACTTTTCATTTGAAAGCTTAGCTCATATAACTTTTTATCAACAATTTAACATTTACATTAATTGCATTTGTAATACGTATATCTATTGTAGTACAACTATTTTTTAAGTATATGAATTTTATATATTAAAAAATTTGTCACATGCGAGTCAAGACTCGCATACTAGTGTCCCGTACCGTATGCATTTTTCATTGTATTTGATTATGTTAATATCATTTTATCAAAGTTTTATTTAATAGTTTATCTATAAGAAAAGATATGGCTTTAAATACACTATACACGAATATTTTTACAACAAAAATAATATGTACGTAATTGCAGCGAGTACTAATCAGTTTTTTGTTAACTCGGCATCATTGTACATATTTTCAGAATTTTTCAGATTTTTCTCGCTATTATTTTTGAAAATGTGGACATAATAAATTTTTAATATTTGTTATTTTAAATTAGATATGAGTAAGCATGAAACATTTATATTTTTTTAACTAGCAAGCTTTCATTTGATACATCACTGGCAATAAAAAAATTGATTATTTTCTTGAAAAAATAAAATAAAACACTGTTTTAAAAATAATTTGAAAACTTGACAAGATTATCGCTATATGGCTAGTTTTATTTTCACTTACAATCAGATCCATAAATCAAATATATAAGTTACCATTTAAAAAACCATAAACAATCATGATATCCCTCCTCACTGAGAAATTGAATCTATGAATTTTATTAATATAATTATTTGAGTCTTGTATTCAACATACATAAAATATAGCTAAATCTTAAACAATTGCATCGGAACTAACATAATACTAAAATGGCATTGCAAACGAAAAAAGTACAATTTATTTAAATAGTTATAACGAAGACAGCGACTTGAAAAAAGCATTAATGTGCATGCATACAAAAAGGAATTTGCATCGCAGACCAATTATAATTTTTACTTGTCACTTATTGCGAGAAAGTTATTACTCCTAGCCTCCAACACAAAACTATTAAAGATAATACAAATAGAAATATGATTCAATTAATTTTTGTAATTAACATGTCTTTTTATTTAAGTTACTGGCTATCAGGCTAAGCCTTCCACAAATACAATTTTACATTGTAAATATATGTTGACTCGATGAACGATACATTTCATTATTTGCAGTATTTAAACTTGTTTCATCAGCAAGCTTTGTAATTAATAATAATTGTAATATGCGTATTATTTTCTTTTTAAATTGCAATGCCACGTGTAAAATGATAAAATTTTTAATTCGTACAAGTAAGTTATTTCTCACAAAAGATCCTAATACTTGTGTTTTATGTTAAATACAAAGTTGTACAGCCAATATTGTTTATGTCTCTTAAGGGGTTACATACAGTTAGAATTTTCAAAAAATATAAATTTTTTTAATTTCATTTTCGTAATGTACATATATTTAAGTACACACAAAAAAAGTCAATCCGGCGATTATTATTTTCGAAGTTACACGCATATTTGTAAAGACGTCTCAGAGCGTTTGAAAGTAGGAGGCCGGAGTTAAGGAGTTATATACAGTTAGAATTTTCAAAAAATCGATTTTTTTAATTCCATTTTCGTAATGTACAGATATTTAAATACACACATACAAAATTTCAAGTCGATCCGGCGATTATTTTCGAAGTTATACGCATATTTGTAAAGACGTCTCAGAGTTGAATGTAGGAGGTCGGAGCGGCAGCGCGTTTTTCTCAAATCTACGTTTTCAAAGTCGGTGACCACTATTCCTCGGAAACGGCTGAACCGATCAATTTCAAATTTTAACACAAGTTTCTTAAGAATCTTTTTTTAGTAATTAATCGAAGGTTTTATCTCACCGATAAATATTTATTTTTTTATAAACAATTTAAGGTCAAATTTTTGTCGAAAATCGATATTTTTTTTTGAGAAGCCGCCATTTTGTGAAAAAATTTTATTTTGCTTATTCCTTCGATTAAGTACAAGATTATACATTACTTTAACGAAATTCGTTTGGGTTTTTTATTTTAAAGTCCAGAGATATAGTGGTCACCGCAAGGCGTCTTTTTTGAGAGGACCTCCTGGAGAACAGCTGTAGTAGCTTTCGAAATTATTATTTTTACAAATAAAAAATGTTAAAATACAAATAAAAGTTACCATAATATGTGTACAAATTTTTACATTAATAAATTTAAGTCTTCTCTTAAAAAATTCTTGAAAAAACCCTTTTTTTGGCCTTCTAACTATATGTAACCCCTTAATTTAACATAATTGACCATATCAAGTTAGACTATGGAATGCTATAGATGCGATTGATGAATTATTATGTTATTAACATACTTAATTTCATATTATATTTACAATGCCATTCATAATCTTCTATTAGTAAATTTTACTTTGTGAGGAAACATTTTTAGCTAATTTATATTTCACACAGTTTGTAGTCTTTAAATAAATTAAAATTATTCATACGTTTTACGACTCCGTAAATTCCCTACAAAATTGTACTATTCTAAAACGTAGCGATAAACAAAAGACAATTTTTCACGTATTAAACACTACATTTTTAATATAAAAAACACGTCATAAAAGCTATGTCACATTTACGTACCAAGTGGCGGGCATATAAGAAAAAAACCAGTTCGAGAGCAATGATGAATTTGCCAGATAAGCTGTTTGCGCTTTTGTCTCTGTGTGTGTGTGTGTGTGTGTTATCTCGTTCAGATGGCATCCTAGAGTTTATGACATAAACCATTTCTTACCCAAAAACGTGCTGAACATAAATGGCATCACCTTATTGCGGCCCTACCTTACTCCCCTCAAACACTCCACCCCTTCCCCACATGTATTCCCTCTCGCCCCGCCACCCATTTCAGTGCGAGTACACAAATTCGAGTCAGCATCAACGTGTGTGTACTTTGTGCTTATGTATGACATGCATGCATTGTATTTATACAGGATGAATTTAAATGATTGATATACATTTTTTTACTTTCTTATTTTGATGTTGTAAACTCGGATTATTTGAGCATACGCGAGTTACTTTGGCAAGTGTTTTAATTACTATTATTCCATTTAGTTCGCGAGCTAATGAAGTGGTGTGCAGTTTAGATCATAAATATGCTAAATAACTAAATGGAATAGCTGGCGTTGAATTGAGTTGAAGTTATCTATGTGGGATAAAATAACCTGAGTTTTCAATATAAATTGATCGATTTGTTTTAAGTTATAATAGTTATACACAATTAAATTATATTTTGGTTTAAGTATTAATCTCAAATCGCATTTTATTATTTTTGTATCTTTCACTGGAGGCCGATTCAACCCTTTATGTAGGAAAATTTCATACTGCACACTACCAGCAGGGTTAGATTTAGTATTATGTTCTAGTCTTGGTCTAAAATTAGCATTATTTCTGAAATTCTTTCAGAAATCTACATAAAAGTACACATTTTCTGAAAGGCCAAATTACATTATCTATACTTGTTTAGTTTTAATTTTCTGTTATAAAAATTTAAACTAAGTTCATTATATCGAATTTTCAGGCCGCGAGGTCTCAAAATGTAAATCAACAGCAATCTTTTTGAATTCACTTAATTGTTTTAACGTTATTGGCCAGTATACTGGCTTGCTCAGGTGCTCAGGATCTTCCAGTAAGTCCAGGAGCTTTGGGTTCAAACTTCAAAGGCTTTAAATATTTCCGTTAAGGAACATATATGATTAGATCCAGCTATATCTGATGAATCTAGACTTTTTGATCATTCAGCATCTGCTGAATTCTGGCGATAACCTTTTTAATTGTATTGTATGCTTTCATAACATTTATGTTTCTATAATAAAGTGTTATATAAAATAAAATAACATTGTTTTCCTCATAACAACTCAAAAATTTAATAATAATCCCCTTTCACGACGCTTGTATATACCCGAATGGTTGGTATACAGCCCTTTTTATTATGAGTTCAGGGTTCAAAGGGTTAAGGAATTTTCAGAATTATGGCAATGTGGATTTTATGACCAAGCCATATTAATTTAATTTGTTTTTTGACTCATTCCCTACTTGTAATAAATATTAGTGAATAAACATACCTATTACTGATATTTGATGTAATGAAATTAATATGTCGGATGCTTACTTTTGAATCATTCTGTAAATGTGTGTGTACAATATACACAAGCAGGCTGTAATATTGAACAATCATTGCCAACTTGATATGATCGAGCCGTTATTTGGGTTGTCGTACCGTCAAATGTTTATAAAAGGGGACGCATACTTTTCTATTGGTTATTCAATTTTATCCAAAATTTTTACAGGTTCATTTTACATTTATATACTACTGTATCTTTCGCAAATAGAAAGTTTAGTGTTGAAAACTTTATATCTCGAAGAAATATAAAAAGAATATTTTATACGAAATATTGTTTTTTATATACTTTGTGGATTCATCATTATTATATAATTCAATAATTTGACTTTTTCTGTCGAGTAAGAATGCACTTAATTTTGTAGCTAGTAAATACGGGCCCGCACGAGGTACATACGTTTTTAGCGAGCATATTATACAATATACATCCATCATGTATCGCTTAAGTAAGGAAGGAGAGGAGAGTAGTATCAAAAATCTCAGTAAGAAGTGGCGGGTACGAATAATTTAAAAATCATCTTTATATTAATATATATGTAATTCTAGATGCTCTGTTATTAACAAAATAAAATGTAATTTAAAAGAACATATTTTTGAACAAAAATGAAATATATGATCAATTAAAACTAGATATTATACGATGTAAATAATATAAAAATGAAATAGACGGAAAGCAGAAAATTTATTTCAATTACATTTGACTTTTGGTATAAAAATATACACTTTGATAAAAAACACGCCTGAGGAAAAATTCAATTTGTAATTTTAATACGGCAAGTAAATTTCAAGATAAAATTACATCTTTCTATAGTAAAAATTCCGCTTTATATAAATGTCGCAATTTAAAATATGTAATATGTCTCTCTCCTTCTCTTTCTATCTCTCTCTCTCGCAGAACTTTTGTACAACTAGGAAACCAGTTATTTTTTAATTAGCAAAAAAACTGTTAACAATAGTTGATAAGTTTTGTGTTCTGAAGAATAAATTTCTTTATAAAGGACAAAGTTTTTCTTTGTACATGATGTAAGTAAAAACTAAAAAAATAAAGTTTCGTTATTAAGGATTTCAAGTTAATTAAGTAAATCTTTTAGAATAAACAAATATTACATAGGAATAATGAAGTTTTATAACTACAAATACTCGTAAGTTTGAAAGTATTTTTTTTAATTAAATAATTTCGCTAATTTTAAAAACAAAGTACTTAAATAAAGTTAATTCTACAAAGATAATAGTTTTTTTCTGAATAAACACTTTACTCTATGAATTGAATGTACTTCTAGAAACTGGATGGTTCTTTTATTTAAATAATGGCCTTTATAAATCTTTTTATCATATTTTATGGATTTTATTTTTATATTTATACAGGGTGCTCGGTTTAAGAAAGCCCTCAATTTATATCCATCTAGAGACTGAAAGATGATTGAATGAAATAAGATGTAGTATTTTTTAAACTATTGTCATTTCCGGATTAACTCGAAGTGCTGTTTTCAAATGCATATTTATATTTTTTTATCGTGGCATTTTTTGTACGAAAAAAATAAGCAACTTTTATTTTAAATAATTTCCGAATTCTTCTTCTTCTTCATGCATTCATGTCTGCTGGCCTAGCCTTTACAGACAGCCCCTTCGTGGAATGGCCGAATTCAATATTCCAAGATATTTGCAAAATAGTTTTTTTACCAGGGAAAAATTAACTTTAGAAAAAGGAATACACAAAAAATGTTTATTTTGTCCTAAGAAAAAATTCGGTGTTTTTTTTAGATTTTTTTTGCATTAGAATAGGAGAGTAAAAAAGCCAAAATAATTTTCCAAATTTTAATAAGTAAAAATATACTATATTTTCTCTCTAACGTTGATGGTTCGGAGTAAGAAAATTCTTGAAAGTCTTAAAAATCTTTATTTTTTTAACTTGCAGAACTTTTTAGACGCTCAGTATACTTTGTTTGCAATGATTAAGGTAAATGCACCCTAAAATAATATTTTTACATTTTTTTCGTATGTTGAAAATTGTAAAATATTAAGTTCAATAACGCAATCAAGGAAGTAACTAAATTTTCAAAACGGCTTAAAGTTATTCAATTACTAAGAAGTAGCCAAAGTTTCCATGTACTTGAAAGTACATTTGATAGGTTAAAAAGTTGTTATGCTCAAAGTTCTGCATAATATTTACACACTATAACTAAACATCTTACAAATTGGTACAATTGCGCCCCACAGTACGTACTATTAACAAAACAGATACAAATGCAAACAATAGTTGTGTTTGTCTTGTGAAGTTAGTTCTTATGTTCGTTACATGGCTTATTTCGTATGCACATATTACCGAGGTCATTGAGTTCGGATTTTAAACAGGAGGGGGGGGGGAGGCACACAATTGTACATACATTATTTTGTATTATCGTTTTAGCTTTTACTTAAAACTTTATAAGTTCACTGGCTAATTTTGTAATGGGATATGCATACAATTGTTTTACTTAAAACCAAATAAGTGACTTACATAATACTAAAGTTTACAATAGGACAAACAAATGATATAAATAATATAGTTTTTTTTGTGAGAAATTTTGCTTTCTCGCACATATACAGGGTCCTCCAATAGTGCGTCCGGCATTGTTTTACGCCCAAACTATTGAAGATAGAGTTTTAGAGTAAAAAAATTACTATATATATTAGGGTGGTCCTTATTTATAGGTGAAGGAAATTTTTTTGAATATTTTAAACTCCGTACCCCCCAAATTTGTTCCTTATCATGAGACTTGAATTTCTGTTAAATTTGGTCTTGATCAACCAACCCCTTCCCGTGCCGACTTAGGGTTGAAAAAAGTTCAAATAGGGTAGTTTTATTGTTTTTTGCGTTTAATTAAAAAAATAAAACAATTAGCATAAATATGTACATAACATTTATTGTAGAGCGTAAAATTGTCTATAAAAATTTTTCTCATAGTGTATCACGAATATCTATTATTTTCCATGAAAAATAATAATTTTTATTTGAAAAAAATTATTTAATTTATTTAATTATTAAATATATTATATGAATGGTAGTCCAGTAAAGGAAGCATTTTGACAAGAACTTTTAAGGGACAAGCAATGTTATTGTTGATTATTATAGATTTTGGTGCGGAGAATTCGAAAAAAATAACCTGGACTAGAAAAAAGTGATGCAACACCCTTAAAAATGGGGTTGAAGGGTGAAATCCCATTTCCATGTGTATATTCAATTTATTTCAAACTCTAAAGCGACAATAGGGTATTTTTATGGTTGAAATTTATTAAGGATACTGAGATGAATCGATTGAGACCAAATGTACTGAATTTGACCCAAAATTACCCATTCTATAATGTTTAAAATAGGTAAAAATGCTTATTTTTAGTGAAAATAGTTTAAAAATTAATAACTTCCGTTAAAATCATCCAAATGACTCGAAATTGGTCTCAAATTGTTCCTGAAATACCAAAGAATAATGATAAACTATAATTAAATAAAATATTAATAGTTTAATCAATGAAAATTGTTTATGTTTATGGGTAAGTGATATAAATTTTTGGAAAATTGCAATTTTACTAAAATTTAATTAAAAACATAAGGGTTAAATATTTTTTAGTAAAATCAACGTGAAATCATCGATTTGTATATACAAACAAAATGAGCCCCTCTCAAAAAAAAAAAAAATATATCACTTGAACAGATGCAATTCCACATTAAAATGCACCGATTTTTTTTGTTTTATTGAAATAATATATTTTTATGCACTTTCGCGTACACTATTATGCACTTTATTAATGCATAAACTTGCAATTTACGTTAAAGCATACATAATAGTATGTTTTAATCATAATTTACAATTTTATTAAAAAAATGTATTTTACTTAAATTGTATACAACAAAAATGCGATGCATTTTAGTGTGGAATTGTTCAAGTGAATAATTTTTTTCTGAGAGGGGCTCATTTTGTTTGTATACCTATACAAATCGAAGATATTCATGTTGATTTTACTTAAAAATATTTAACCCTTATGTTTTTAATTAAATTTTAGTAAAATTGCAATTTTCCAAAAATTTATGTCACTTACCCATAAACATAAACAATTTTCATTGTTTAAACTATTAATATTTTATTTAATTATAGTTTATCATTATTCTTTGGAATTTCAGGAACAATTTGAGACCAATTTCGAGTCATTTGGATGATTTTAACGGAAGTTATTAATTTTTAAACTATTTTCACTAAAAATAAGCATTTTTACCTATATTAAACATTATAGAAGGGGTAATTTTGGGTCAAATTCAGTACATTTGGTCTCAATCGATTCATCTCAGTATCCTTAACAAATTTCAACCATAAAAATACCCTATTGTCGCTTTAGATTTTGAAATAAATTGAATATACAAATGGAAATGGGATTTCACCCTTCAACCCCATTTTTAAGGGTGTTGCATCACTTTTTTCTAGTCCAGGTTATTTTTTTCGAATTCTCCGCACCAAAATCTATAATAATCAACAATAACATTGCTTGTCCCTTAAAAGTTCTTGTCAAAATGCTTCCTTTACTAGACTACCATTTATATAATATATTTACGTTACCGTCAACAAATAATTTTTTTTAAATAAAATTTATTATTTTTCACGGAAAATAATAGATATTCGTGATACACTATGAGAACATTTTTTATAGACAATTTTACGCTCTACAATAAATGTTATGTACATATTTATGCCAATTGTTTTATTTTTTTAATTAAACGCAAAAAACAATAAAACTACCCTATTTGAACTTTTTTCAACCCTAAGTCGGCACGGGAAGGGGTTGGTTGATCAATACCAAATTTAACAGAAATTCAAGTCTCATGATAAGGAACAAATTTGGGGGGTACGGAGTTCAAAATTCGAAAATTCAAAAATAAGGACCACCCTAATATATATCGACCCTAAAGAATTTCAAGAAAATATTTCCAGCCCCCTAAAACCGCTCCTTGGGAGGTAGTTTGAGGGGTACATGCCCGTTTCTCAACAAAATCAAATGGAATGGTATATCAAAAAGTACATATTTGTAAAGATCATAAAAAAATAAGAAACTTTTACAAAACAAAATTTTTTATACTTTCAATTGTTTAAAAAATATGGCGACTTGTTCGCAAATTTTAGGGTTTTACTAAAAGTGCTCTAATTTCGCTAAATATCAATGGAATTTTATTATTTTTTTAAATTCAGAAAGAAGAAATAATGAACTTTGTAAAGATGTATCATTATTTGAAATTTTAATAGTTTAAAGTGTCATACTCGACATACCAAAAATTGAAAAGTTCAATTAGGGATAATTCAAAATTTTTAAATACAATGGTATATCAATTAGTACTTTTTCTTAAAGAAGATATGTAAATAAACAACTTTTGATCAAAAAAATTTAAAATTAAAAATTTTAATTTTCAGTTTTCAATTTTAAAATTATAATTTAAAATTTAAAATTTTCTTAACAAAAGTTGTTTATTTACATATCTTCTTTAAGAAAAAGTACTAATTGATATACCATTGTATTTAAAAATTTTGAATTATCCCTAATTGAACTTTTCAATTTTTGGTATGGCGAGTATGGCACTTTAAACTATTAAAATCTCAAATAATGATACATCTTTACAAAGTTCATTATTTCTTCTTTCTGAATTTAAAAAAAAGAATAAAATTCCATTGATATTTAGCGAAATTAGAGCACTTTTAGTAAAACCCTAAAATTTGAGAACAAGTCGCCATATTTTTTAAACAATTGAAAGTATGAAAATTTTTGTTTTATGGAAGTTTCTTATTTTTTTATGATCTTTACAAATATGTACTTTTTGATATACCATTCCATTTGATTTTGCTGAGAAACGGGCATGTACCCCTCAAACTATCCCCCAAGGAGCGGTTTTAGGGGGTTGAAATTATTTTCCTGAAATTCTTTAAGGTCAATATATATAATACATTTTTTATCCTAAAACTCTATCTTCAATAGTTTGGGCGTAAAACAATGCCGGACGCACTATTGGAGGACCCTGTATATTTGAAAGTAACGAGAAGCTATGTGATCATTTTTTAAATAGAAACAATTTTTATTCTCCGATTGAAAAATGTTTATTAGATCTTTCTGTTTTAGGCCAAGACAAACATTTTTCATTCCATGTGTCTGTCTTTCTCCTGAATCTTTGTCACTGGTATAACTCATGAACCATTGAATCTGTATTAATATTAAGAAAACTATAGGTTGGTTTGTTGGGTCTGATTAGTAGATATGAAAAACGTTAAAATTGTATCTTTGTTGTAAAATATTCTCTTACGAAAATTCATCTCCATTATCTTAAAAAAACTGTCATTTGTTTTTATCAATCTCTATTTACTTGACATATTAAATATCATTTGGTGTTTACATAGCAGGAAGTTTATGCGAATAAATAATCAGGCACTAATTATTAAAACTTATTTACTTAGCATATGTTTTTCTTTATAATTTCAGTTTGGATGTTAGAGAGTACATAAATCAAAACGACAAACAAATAATCCATTGTCTTAAAAAATAATCATACAAGATGTACCATATTCACATAGTTATTAATCCTGTAAAAAGAGCAGCATTTCTCTCTTGAAGGATTCCCAAAAACCTCTAACGACCCATGCATCGTTTTTCCGGTTCAAGTTTTCCCATTTCCCGCTGAGCGCGCGTCCTGTAAGTGGCTACACACATTATACATAAATTACAGAAGCACACTTTGATTGTTTTGTCCAACAACTATTCAAGAGATGGCGCTAGTGGAACGCCAATTTCATTTGGGGACTCTTTATTACGTTTCGGATATTATTTAGATGCTGTTGGCCTTAAAAGCGTAAGCTTTGTACTGGTTTATGAGCCAGTTTTAAGTATTTTGTTTTCAGAAGTTATGAATAATGGTTAGTCCGCAGAGAGGGGCAAACTGGGTATCTAGTAAGTTGATGTAATACTGATTAAATGATTAAATCAGTTTTCTATTATTTAAAATAAAACGTTACGAATTTTTATTAAAAAAATAAGCTGTTTAATGAAAAGCTTTTTGGATAAAAGTTTATGTGTGATGGGGGGAGGGGGGAATCATGTTTTTTGACGTACCAAGAGATAATTTCGAGAGTACGAATGCAATGTAGTTTGTAGATGATTTATAAATTCGGGACTCATAGTCGTACTGCTATAAATAGAACGTTAATAGATAGCTTATATAGGTTTGTTTATAAAAGAACTCTCTATTCTTCAATTCCTAAATACAGTAATATAAAAAATGTGATAATACACGTAATTATATGATTTTAGTAAGAGCACAGTTGCTACTGTGACCTTAGTGTTTTATTTGTTAGTATTTTATTTTTTTGGTATTTTTAATTGTAGCTTAAAAAAGAAAACCGTTATTTTTGTATTGTTAGATTTTGAAGTATGAAAAGTTATTTTTGAGAAAACCGTAATTAAATGAAATGATAAAAACACTAGTTCAAAAATTAAAAACTCGTTTCAAATGAACATAAACATTTTGTAAAATTGGAATCTTATATTAAATATTATTGTATTATATTTTTTTATAAATCTCTCAGAATATTTTTATATTCTTAACCAACATTTTATAAAAAGACAAATAACGTAATACATAAAAGATACAAGATACAAGAATTACACAAAGAAAGAATAATATCCTAAATATTTTTGTTTCAGTGATTTAAATCACTCAATATTATTTTATCTTGCACAAAAGCGAAGAAACTGTCTACTCAGGCTCGTATTCAATATATCTTTAAGAGGGGAGAAGGCATAGTAATTTTATAAAATTTTTGGTGTTTCATACTAAAATCAGTCTATTGTCCGGTATTATAAAGGACCTACCAAATTTGCAAGCTTGCTAGCACTCATAAATGAGGTTATTAATATTGTTATAGTATCTATGGATTAGTTATGGAATTTAGAGCAGTGACACTTCAACGTATTGTAACACAGTTGGCGACTCTGACTGTATAAAATAATTTTCAAATAGCAGAACCGTTTTAATACCGTTGGTGTTTACATACTACGCTTGCGCGAAATCTGTCAAAGTCATCAAAAAACTCCAAGAGAAGTGTCATATAAGTTTGGTATCTCATCTGAGAGTTGAGAGTGTTAGCAAACTTGCAAATTTGCTAGTCCCTTTATAATACCAAACATGTGTCTGCCTGTCTACCACATTTTTGTAACTACTGAACCATTTGACTAAAAAAGCTAAAATTTGGCATCCAAAAGGGGGAATGAATGGGTTACCAGAAATGAATACCGGCGAGTGGAATATCAAATAAAAGTTGGCAATTCAAGGAATTTCATTTGTTTTGTTGTTTTTAAAACATTCATTTTAAAAAACGTTCAAAAAATTCGTAAAAATATTTTGACCACTGCCCATTTATATCTCTGAAAATAATAATAAGAAAAATCTAAAAAAGGGAATATGTATTGTGTAATGATGTTGAAATCACTGCACTTACTTTTTTTTAAATAATTCAAAATTTGAATGTGATAAACGATTTGAATTTTTGCTTCCCCCTCTCTCGGGTACGTCCCTGTAGGTAGTAGTGGCAGCATGTATGTATGTATTTGGATGTGAGGGTGGGTGGTGTGTCTGTATGTAGCATAGTCACCAATGATAAATATTTTTGTAGATTTTTTCGTTCTATATGTTTTCGCTGGTATTATTCTTTTATTGATATTTCTCAAACCAGCATCTGCATTGTGCTGTATATATGGGGCACTATTGAATAGTTTCTGTTCCTCAATATCTTTGTGTATTGTAGACAAAAGCTGCTCTCTCGATGGCTAACACGTGAATTATGTTCCTACATTACTAAAAATATGTGTTAGATTTGTTACTCGTGCGGTTGTCGGCTATGTTATTTCAGAAGCATTTTTATAATAAGTATAATAGTATCTGTATTTATAATTTTAATATTGTAATAAAGATTTTTTATGGTTTTATGATAGGTGTTCCATAGTTTTCCGGTTGATTTTTAATAAAAAAAAAATTGCCGTGGGTTGTTTATGTATATGTTACCGGCAAAGTATGTAATTCAGGCATTCTATATAATTCCTAGGATTCTATACGATGCCTAACGATTTCAGGTAAAATATGAAATAATTTTTATGTATTGTTATAATAAATAAAATAAAATATTAGTTCAGACGAATATTAAGTATATGATTTAAAATTGTTAAATTAAAAAACATTCAAAAATATTAGATATTATTTAGTAATTTAATAACATATTAGGCCAGTATTAAGTAAGATAAATAATTAGTATTTTAATATTTTATTACATAAAGTAAGCCAATATCTGTGCCTGATTGGTTAATTCACCCTATTTATGTTTATATTTCTAGTTTATACAATACCTAGGAAATGAATATAATTAAATTCATTTCATACATTGCCTGGTGATTTTTAGGCATTCTATAGAATACCTAGAAATTCTATACAATGCCAGATTTCATACATTGCCGGTGCCGGTAACATATATAATTATATAAAAAAATCTTTCTAACTGATAAAAATGAGTGGGACATATGAAAAATAACGTTCTCTATAACTCTTACTATGAATTATTTTTTAATTATGAACAGTTTAAAATAATACTTAAAAATTTGATTATTTTCTTTAAAAAAATGAGGGGAGGAGCAAATAGAAATAAATTATAGATAGTAATATTCTTTACAAATTTCACAAAAAAAGAATGCGCATTGTTTCAAAAATAATTTGAAACATTAAATAATTTAAAAAAAGATGCGGTTTTCGTCTCAGACAAACACTTAAAGGTTCTTTTATTATTTTTTTAAATGAGAAGAGGGACAAATAGAACAAATTATAGATCTTTTTTTTTAACTTTTTCCAATAACATTTTTTAATATGCATCGTTTAAAAATAATTCGAAAAATTAGATCGTTTTTAAAATTATGAAGTTTTCTTCTACGAACATTTATTTTAATATAAACTAGCCTACCGTATTATTACCGTAATAACATAGAGATTTCGATGAAACTTTGAATTCAATAATCAAATTAACATGAATTCTTATGAGAACTGCATAATTTCGAGACATGACAGGACTTTTCAGTCATGTGACAGAGAAAATTTGAATGAATTATTAGGAATCGCGTTTTTTAACTAAAAAATGATAAGTGTGTGAAGAAAAGAGAGATATACGCATCTATGTGATTTCGCATGCTCCAGAGAAAGACGTACATTGCCTTCATTCTATGCATATTCACAGGCGCTTACCCGCACCATTCTCCGCAAAGCCAGCTCCGCACCCTATAGTATCAATCTCTTTAACTACAAAGAAAGTCTAATTAAAGAACTTGTCTAACAAACGACCGTTGAGTAAATTTGTTGGGTATATCATTGAAATTAAATTCATATAAATTGATTAAACGTATGTAGTATATAATCTAAAGTTTAGATTATTAACTCTAGTTTAACTTAAACGTCACACTAGTACTATAGTACAAACAGGATAAAACATTACATTGATGTTAACGTCAGACAAGTAAGTGACGAGCCCGACATCTACCGGGGGAAATAAAAAACACCAGCGGGTTTAGAAAAGCATCCAATCTAGATAGTACGTTCACGATGTCATGTGGCACGATAAAATAAATTTGAACAAAATACAAAGTGGGTGAAATTAAATCATACAAGTTTTGTATTATTATATATGTAAACGCGTCAAGTGAAACAACTTTTAGTTTAAAAAGATGCAGCCCACGTTGCATTGGCCAATGTCAATAAAAATGTTATTATGTTATAGTAGCTTGACACAAGTCAAGCCTTAGTTTGACTGGTTAACCCTGTGGATTGGCCAAGCGGCAAGGCTGAGAATAAACAAAAAAATGTTTATTATTTTTAACTTTGTTATAGTGATTATACTAGCGAAAACTTTACAAAACATAGATTTATTGTAAATATTGAATTTTTCTCTGTTTCGCTACTTATCCATTACAGAAAATCGTAAATATTTCGACTCTTGTGCGAGACCCCTAAAATCCCGAAGTATTTTTCCCACCGGATCGAATGAGATCAATTACAACCTTTCATCTGTGACATAATAATAAGATTGTACACAAATAATCAAATGTGTACATGAATATATGCGTGCGTATGTATAAAGAATAGTTTGGATAAATAATTTGTATGAAAAACTAGAAAAAAGTAGAAAAAAGCCAGGTAGAATGACAAAAATATATCACATTCTATGCGTTTTCCATGCAAAATGTATAGGGGTCCAGCCAGACACCATGTGTCGGTCCGAAGGTGTACTTTTTAGATGTTCTTATAGCAATCCTCTCTAAGGACTTTTCGTGATAATTGTTTTATAAATCGATAGCCAATAAAATTTTAGGAAGCTCCCTGGAAGTACAAGTCGCTAGCTTAATAAGAAATATATTTAATTTACGATTGAAAACGAAAAAGGTCTGGCTGGACCCGGGTGTCGGTCCGAGGGTTAAAGTAGCAAAACCTTGCTCACATCCGTATTTCTTGATTTTGTCAATCAATATCATGAAATATTTTGTTCAATTTAATTTTTTATACTTGCTTAAAAATAATACATAAATGAGTTTTATTAATAAATCGAGCCACCGCCGGTATGGCTAAAAATGGCGACGTTGTCGAAACTTTTACTATGAGTATCTCTAAGCGACCTCCAGAGGTATTTTTTTGATATTTTTGAAAAATGTTTTCTTGCAGTTTTTTATGAATATCTCTCGTTTCAATGGCCAGATTGTAAAAAAAAAACATTTACTTTGATATGAATTCTCCTACAACACTTTGTAGTTAAAAATTCTAATTTCATTATCTAAAAAAAAAAAAATAAAAAAAAAAAATCTACAATAAAAAACCATTGCAATACGTTGCCCCCAGGTTATCAACGAGTCAATGTTTTATGCAAAACTTCTATTTGTTTGTATGTAATAACAAAATTATTTTAAAATTGAATGAAAACCTAGAAAAAATAATGTCCGGAACAAAAAATTAGTTGTGTTTTTTTGCATAGGACATTTTCTTTTGATAGCACAACTTATCGAAAATGAGTCCAAACTTAACATTTCGGGGACATAACATACTCAAGGATCCTCTACTGCTGTACGTACTAGTACTTGGCAGATAATTTTTGTATCACCAAAGAAGATCGAGGCTTAGGAATGTAATCACATGTAATAATGCATATGAAAATGTTATAGAGTTCGTGAAAATATAGAGTATCTTTGAGTGCCGCTTTCATTATACTAAAGCCCGCCGCATACGACGCTATTTTGCCTGATGGATTGTCGGCTGGGACTTCTGCTGACAACTGAGTTGGCTGTGGAGATGGAAAATGACGTAACTGATGGCTGTATTGCTTGGATGCATGCTGGATTCTACTGATAGAACATGCGCTATTTTCGTGCTAGATTCTTTGCTTGTTTGAGTGAGGACCAATCGGAAACCAGTATTTTATCACGTGGGTGACATGCGCATAAACTGACAGATGATATCATAATATATGTATATTTTAATGCTAGTAGTTTTGAAAGTGAAGTGTTTGCTGCGATGAGTAAAGAAAATACTTACATTTTTGTCACATATTTGTGTTGACATCTGAGCTGTCATTTATAACTGTGCACGCAACAAAACCAGCTTCAAAATCCAGCTTTGAAACTAGCATCGTGTGAAGCCAACCATAAAAAAACAGCACGACATCTAGCGCTACAGCACGCTTGAAACCTAGCAGTTAAATAAAGCAGACACTTATGCAAGCAAAATAGCGTCGTGTGCGGCAATAAAGCAATAGTCGACCGCTTAATTAAGTTACAATGTACATATGTGGCGTTCTATTCAGTAATGAACTGGACGAGCTTTTGTTTCAATCCAGTGGCAGATAGTTTAATAGTTTATTCTTAATTATTAAATTTACTATTCTAAAATTTATATGTTTTCGGAAATATTCTACACTAAAATGCAAAATTAACGGCTCACTAAATTTTTCAAATATTTGTAGGTGTTTTTAAATAGCTGGATCTCTGCGAAAAATGGTCGTAGAAGAGTTAAAAAAAAAAGAGTTCTAAAGCTGTCCTGTAGAGCCTCTCAAAATTAATATAATTAAAAAAAAATTTTTTTTGGTATTTCAACTTAAATAATCTGCCGTGTGCCACAGGACTTTCTTATACGTAATAATGACAGTGAACAGTGTACGTGATTTTTATTTTAGTGAAGGATATTTCTGACAAACTAATAAAAGATAGAGTAAAATGAATGAGACATAAACTATAGAAATATTATTTTATACATTATGTATCGAACGAATTTTGTTTAACATAATTACTAACAATAAAATGGAAACGGATGTTTACTCATGTAATTTTTTGAATTTTTTGAAATAAGACAAAAATGTTTTAGATAAAAAATGTCGAGTATGTTATTATCTATAATTTATTCCCCATACATTTTTTTCCAACACTTATGATTTAGCCAGAAATATTTTTTTTAAAATCATTATTTAGAATAATCTATACTGGTTGCTGGGTGCTTTGACCGTACGGATCACGACTAATACCGTCAAGTCGCACGACGACTACTGCAAACTAAATGAATTAGAGTATACAGTGTTTATTCTCAGTATTACGTATAAGAAAGGCCCATGGTACCTATGGCAAACACGTACAGTCTCTGTAATACGTATAAGAAAGTCCCATGACACTCATGGCAGATATTTCTTCTCTGTTATGAACCATTTGAAATGTACTTAAAATCGAATACTTAGTAAAAAAAAAAAAAATTAAATTTGTTTTTTTCGAAAAAATGAATAGAACATAAATTATAGATAATAATATTACCTACAATTTTCAACTTGGCCATTTTTCTCTAATTCGCACTGTTTCAGTGTAATTCAAAAAATTCAAAAATCGATGTAGGTAAACATCCGTTTCCGGTTGAATGATCGTTTTAAAAAATAGGAGGTTTTCTTCCCAGGCAAAAATCAATCTTAAGTATAAAATTCCACCTTTCTACGATTTGTCGTATTTGAGTTACAGCGTCTACAGACAGACCGACAGACCGACAGACAGACAGACAGACAGACACACAGACATCATGGCGAAAATAGTCAGAATGGATTCAGGGAAGGTCAAAATTAATAATTCCATCAAAATCCGGATTTCGAAAAAAATCGCGTTTACTATACTTACTTATACTATATGTATATTTCATATACATTGGTATAAGAAAGTAAAAAGGAGGTTATCCTGAAAAATAATAAAATGTTCAATAAATGATTCAAAAACTAGAACGTTCTAGCTTTAGAACTGTTTTTTTAAAACTCTTCTACGACCATTTTTGGCAGAGATCCAGCTATTTAAAAACACCTAAAAATATTTGAAAAATTTAGTGATCCGTTAATTTTGCATTTTAGTGTATATAAAAAATATAAATGGGTTTATTCTATAGTTCGGCTGCGCCTACGTCAAGTTTGGTTTTCCTTCTTCTTCATTGATGAAATGGATAATACAATCTCGAATTCATCTGAATGTTTATAAAACGTCAATTCTATCTGTAAATTTGTTTATTTACTATTAAATTGAAAACAATAATTCAACATCAGAGTAAAACAAATTTTCTAAATGATAAGTTGATAAAAAAAACATATTGTTTGCAAACATATTTGGAGTATCTACATTTACAAGCCTTCACAAAAAGCATGGACATATTTGCACCCACAATGTGTACATGTATATTGTAATTTAAAACAACAAATATGCAAACAGGCGTATTTGTGCTGATATTTATGCGATATGTCCGTCTGCTTGTTCAATCCATTGAGGATTTAATAATTAATTACATGCTAGATTATTATGTGTATGTACGCTACTATGTTAAATGTGGAATTAGCTAATTCATAACAAATTAAGTTACATGATCGAACGTTTTCATTTTTTATTGCGTTACATGGAAATATTTATTTGTTCATTTTTATTTTTTTAAATCTTTCTTTAGGTTATCAAATTTTAACAGTAATGCACTAGGGGAGGGGGGGAGGGTGGTTCACTCCAAGCCGTAAGTGAGTTAGCCGTGGGCGACATGGTTAAGGTAAATTTAAATGTTAGAAAAGTAAAAAAAAATACAATATAATAATTTATTAGTGAAGAAACAGGTAACAAAATTTATTGAGTACAAAAAAATCTATTACGTGGACAATTTTTGTCTTAATTTTTATTATTTTATTTCACGAAAAAATGACAATATTTATAAAGCACTATCAGGAGGGGGGGCAATAACTAACGGTCCACCCCAGGCGGCAACCTTCCTTAATTCGTCACTGAATTTGAATACCAGTTACATATATCAAAGTTCTAAACGTGACTATTGAGTCATTTGAATTAATTTGATAAAAATATTCATTCTTACTGAACCTTACAGTGCCAGTTGGGTTTAAGGAAGTTGCTATAGTCTTTAAGGGGCAGGCAGTAAGAGAGGTTCGCATTTGTTAAAGTTTACAATTCAGTAACGATTACTAATTGTTTTAAAACAAACTAATTTAGTTAAACTTGATAATACCAAATGTTGGACTTTTTATTTGCTTGTACATATTTGTTTTATTTTAACCATTAATTAACTTCTGTTATCTGTCTAAAGAGACCAGCAGGTTTCATAGACAAACCCCCTTTTTATAAAAAAAACAACTTCTGTTATTCATAAGATATTTAATAATTGATAATCTAAATTTCTTTGTGCTTAAGAAGAAATCCTAATGTAATATGTCACGAAACGTCAGCTACATCAAAGTGATGTTAATCGTAGACATCTCAGAAGATACATATTTAATGGTATAATTTATTTATTTTTATTAGTTAATTAGGTAATCTTACTACATAGAAAGATGTATTTGTGAAAACATCATTGCAACTAATTTAAGATTTCTTGAAATATTTTGTATTTATACAATAAAATTGTATACAAATGTACAATGAAAAATACATTTTTTGTAGACTTTTTAAAAAATAGACAAAAAATAAAACAGTAACCGTCTAAAATATCAGATTTTCTCTTAAAAATATACTCCTGTGTGACAAACTTGGCACCATTATTAATGCCCACTGGAGGGTTAATAATTATTAATTATTATTGTACTGTATTTTGTTGAATATATACATTACTCGCATTACCTATAATAATTGTATTTCTACAAGGAGCTTGGACGATGTAAGTTTTTATTTTATTTTATTTTTACGTCAGTATGTATCGGACATAAAAAGAAATACTAAGAATGACGAACTAACTTCAAAAGATACTTATTGTGTGTGTGTTTGTGTGACAGAGAAATGCCCCCGAGTAATATATCGTTCAGTGCACTGATGTGAACTATGCTCGACTTCCGGGGTTGTATATATCCTGTACAAATGCTCCAGATCATTGGCTGTTATTTCTAAATCATGAGCAGGTAGTTTACCGTGGAAGAAGAGGAAGACTCGGTTGTTTGTTGTCGTAAGTACAGATGCTTTTCAAAAATATGGGTCCTGAAACCGTACGAAATTTATTTTGTGGTAGATGAAATGCTTCTGTTCATATGATGGTAAGAAATGTTTGCCGAAAAGTGTTCTGAATAACACGTTTTAAGAAAATTTTCGAGAAGACAGTTCGTCAAAAAGTGGGGAAAAATTCTTAATCAACCAATAAGATATTTGACAGTATTGATATTAAATTAATACCTATACAATAAAATGTTTTTATTTTTTTCCTTATTATCTAAATACTGAAATTTCTAACCTGTTTATCGCGTGACTACAAACACACATTTATCAATAGTATGACGTTAGAATACATGCTACACAGTCAAAATACTCAGTCACTATTTGTTTGTTTACTGATATCTGATGTCACGCATACCACATAACTTTGAATGAGCGTTATAGCGGGAAATTTTTCATTTTCATTTCAACAAATTTTCTTCATTATTTTGAAAAAGGAAGGGGCAAGTACCTATATATTACAAACATACGCACCATTTATAATATATTTTTAAAAATCAAATACCCTTTTGCACCATCACGTTTGGTTTTTGAGTTATCCTAGCTTACAAGTAATTAAGTTGGACATATTCATAAATTTATTACCAAATAAACATTTTTTTTAAGTTTTCGTCCACTGCAATAAATTCATCATCATATTTCGCCTTTAAAATAAACTTTAACTTTTCACTGCACGATTTTTTTCCATCGAGATATACTAATTTGAAGATATAATATTTTAATGGATTATAATAGACAGAAATATAACAAAATCTTAAAACGAATGTATCTAATAGTCAGTGAAAAAAATCGTACATGAATCCAAATTAATTTAATTTTCTTCGGCTTAATATTTTTAATTACTGCTTATCCCTTTGATGCAATAGCGTGATGTTATATACCCTATAGCAGCGGTTCTTAAACTAGGGCCCACGGACCCCCGGGGGCCGCCGAACTTTTATATTTCTATTTATCAGTGATTAGTTAGTATATAACGACCTATTTTGTTTTTCTATCAGGGATGGGGGTCCCTGAAAAATAATTGTTCAAAAAAGGGGTCCCTAGACCACATAAGTTTAAGAACCGCTGCCCTATAGTACTCAGGAGTCCATAAGGAACACTTTGGTAAAAGTTTCATCCAGATCGATTCATAATTTTTGAAAATATTAACAAACTAATAAATTTACAATATTTTCGGATATTTAAGCGTTATATGTTAATATGTAAGAATGTCTTACACAAAATAAATAGATATGATCTATGATCCTCATACATAAATAATATGTATACATTAACAAGTATATATCAATTAATGTCAATTTTAATAATGAAACGAAGAAGTTAGATGTAAGTAATACATCATAAAGTACACGGATCAAGTAAAATGACGTCTTTGCCGAGTTAGAGTATAGTTTACTCAGATATACGTTTAAATCAATTTGACACTAAGTTGAAATAAGGTAGTTGCTGAAGGTATTTGTGTAGAGACGGAATAGAATAATTCAACGTAAGTGCATACTTTAACTGAATTAGATTTATCTTCACTGAAGATGCAATCTTCGATGTTATATTACACGTGTGTGCGAGGATGTTTGAGTGTGAGTGCGGTGTGGTTGAAGAGATAGGTTGTTTGATTATGTATGTATGTTATGTAATTTCGGTCTTTTTTGTGATGTGTTGTAATTCTGAAATTATGTGATTTTATTTCTGTAAAAGAATTGTTGACAAATAGGTGGTTCTAAATTTTTATTTTTATTTTGGATGGTTTCTTTTTTAATATAGAGTAAAGTCGGTATATATGGAACATCATTCATGTTTTAGGTAAGAAAACTATGATTAACTTATTTAAAATCAGCACTTATCATTTCATTGGACAGGGAATTTAATCTTTTAACGAGAACGAGTAGGCAAAAAAATAATTCTTAAATAAAAAAAAAATCTAAAACAATCAGCCTCTTAAAAAATGTGCGTGTAATATGGCCCACGGTGGTCCATATTACACTCATGTTACCATATATTACAGGATTATTTATATTAGGTGGTTAATGGTTAAAACATTTGTATTTTAAATATATTTTGTTGTTTTAATTTCAAACTTATATGTTGTCACTGTAATAAAATAGTAGTGGCGGTGCAAAGAATACGCAGGCAAAACCGTTTTATTAGTACCCTATTTAGTGAGCACCATCATGAAGATTTGTACTAAAAAAAAAGGATTTTTGCGGAAGTGAATAGTTTTGAAGTATTGAATGGTTAATATACTTTTCATATTTTTTGCCTCACCACAATTCATAGTCATATAATACTCCATAGTCCATAACACCCGCAACCACATATTATTAAAAAAAAATTGGTTTCACCGAAGCAATAATTATTAAGTGGATTAAAAGCACTGTTCATTAGGGTGTCCCGAAAAATTTTTTTTTTGTTTTCCTTAACGCAAGACCTCTTGAAATTTGTGTAATTGATCGTAGATTACCAAAATAATTTTAAAAATAAAAATAAACTATATCTTTAGGGTTCTACCGATTTTCAAAGTTTTGAAAATTTGTCATTTTTATGGTAATATTTCGTTATCCTTAATTTCGGCTCCTGAACTAAATATATAAAAAAAAATTACTTTTGTTCTATTTAGGTGTAATACATACACGACGTTTCGATTTGTATGCAACAACACGTTACCAGCGACTTCGAATTTGTTAGGTTTCAACCTGCAAATTACCTCAAATTTTATCTTGTTTCGAGGATTTTACTCGCGAGTGTTTTCTTCGTAGCCAAAGTAATTTTTATGCTATAAAAGTACAATTGCGATTATTAAAGTGTTAAAATCGGATTTTGTGAATTTTAAATAATGAATTCGAGGCGTAGTGAGACTAATTGTGCTATATTGGGACCATACAAAGAACTTGACGATCGGCAGCTACCAATTATAAGGGACGCCATTAAATTTATTTTATTTGTCAAGAACGAACTGAAATTGAAGTATAATGGCAAAGATCCATCCAATTCAGATATATACGCGATTGTTTATGAAGAGATCAACAATATTTTCGATTCCAATCGTAACTAAGGAACGAGTTATTCAATTACTTAAATCCTATTTTGAAAAGATACCCCAAAATCAAACGAAACGATACTTTTGAAAACAAACTGAAGTGTTTTTTGGAGTCATCTGAGAAGTTTTTCAATGTTTCTGCTTGTAAATGCACTTCGTTTGAATCTTGTTCGTATTTAAAACCTAAGAAAGTTCCCATCAACAAGAGAAGAACTAACACCGGTTGGAAGGGTGGCGTGATTCGATATTTAGAGGAGTATTTGGAGAGACCGTTACAATGGTGTATTTGTATGCTTCATGCCAATGAGTTACCTCTTCATCATTTATTTTTGACCTTAGATGGTTGCACTTTGGGTCCTAGAGAATATTCCGGACCTATTGGCAGACAATTAGCTGATTGCGAAAATAAAATAATAACCCAAGCGCGTGGCTATCCAACACGTGCGGTTCACAATACCACGGTGTCTTTTTGTGCGGTGGCTGGTAATTTGTCTGACTTGTCGAAAAATGTGGTCGATGAACTAAGTACGGATCAAAAATATCTTCATGAGATATGTCAAGCTGTATCAACTGGTTTCTGTACTCCTGAGCTGGCAAACCGTCAACCTGGAAAAATGATGCGCTCGAGATGGTTTACTTCTGCTAATCGTATACTCAGACTTTACGTAAGTACTCTTAATCCATCATAAAATTTGCAATTGCTTATCAACTACGCGGTTAAAGTATACGCTCCGATTTGGTTCCTAATCAAGCAAAAGACGAATTTTAAGGACGGAGCCAAACATATTTTTCAACTAACTATGTACTCTTTTTACCCGAAAATCTGATATCTGTTATGGATTCTGTTATCGAAAGATATGCTTTTTTTGCGCACCCAGAAAACCTACTTGAATGTTGTTTGATGATAGAGACCACATTCGGGAGCTGATATTGGGAAGAATAATAAAAGCTAGAGAAGCTAAAAGTAGCACTAAACGTAGGATATTTAAACCACCGAAAATTAATTTCTCTGCTTGAGATTACACCGAAATTATTATGTGGCACGAGAGTCAAATTACAATACCGCCAGTTCATCAACATATTTCTAATAAGGACCTTCAAATCATGGTAAAAAAATAAGAGCTTGGAAATTTTTGACTTTCTTTGTCACACACAATCTGTGGAAATATGTTTTAAACTGGTAACAGAGACCTCACAAAGTGTAACTGACGCTACTTCTAGAGATGGCTTCATTAGAACCAGGTTGCAATCTCTAGCAGAAATGCCTTTTGGACACAAAAATAAGTTTAAATTCTAAGTTTTTTTTCATTGATTATAAGCTATATTTTGTTTATTTTGTTTTTATGTGCTTTGTTTCATTAATTTTTATAATAAAATACCTTTTAAACTTGATTTTTGTATTATTTTAGGCATATGGTTTAGGTCTGTAAAAACGTAAAATTTCCAAAACTTCAAAGTGCGGTAGAGCCCTAAAGATGACATGCAATTCTGGTTTTTGTATTTTTTGCGTAATCTGTGTACAATTACACAAATTTTGATACCTCTTGCAATAGTGTAGCTCAAAAAAAATTTTTTTTAATACATTACGGGACACCCTACTGTTCATACGGCCAACCCTTGTACCTACATGTTTAAACAGCAATATAATTAATTTAAACAATTTAATACAATAAAAATTTAAATTAACTTACCTTAACATAAATAATCAAAAATGATAAATTTCATTAATGACATATCCAAACCCTGTCATATGAACTGACGCAGTTATTTAGATACATATTAATTTTGTCTTTATAAAATATAAAATGGAGCAACTAAAGGAGGCGTCCATATTACCCGCCAGGTCCATATATACTGACTTTATTCTACTATGTCATGTGCTTTTTTGTAATTATTAGGGTAGAGTGAGATGAGTTGAGTAGTTTTTTTTTAATTCCATAGCTTTAATAACATATTTTACATATCAAAATAAAGTTAGTTTATCCTAGAATTTAAAAAAAAATTATATCAAAAAAGTTAAAGTTACTCAACTCTAACTCACATACGGGGTTAGAGTATGAGGCATGTTGAGTAGCAACCATAATTAACTTTTTTATTTATTTCAGATAAATAAAACAATTGTTTTTCTAAACAAAATTCTTAAAATATTTGTTCTAATGTTAATACGAAACAAACATACAATAATTCATTTTAAATCTTCGAACATTTTGACTAATTATCTCACATATCTTAATATTCCTATACCCGCGTCAAATAGAATAACACATATACCCGCGCACGGTCTCTGGAATCAAAAGTTCTAGAGTCTGTTTTTTACAATCTTTTTTTGTTATGAGAGCCTAGTAAAATTATTTTTTTAGTGGTAAAGGATGTGTTGAAATAAATAAACCAAAATTATAGACAATATTTTGATTTAATTAGTGACTAACAGTCTTTTATTACAGCCTCTAAAAAAATGTAACTTTTTTTAACGAGCCACGAAAAATTAAAAAAAAATTGTTTTTTCTTAAAACAAAAACTAAAAATAACTCTGAAAACCTCAAGATAACAACATGAGGAATAAAGTATTATAAACTATTCTCAACCAATTTCTCACCATGCATTCGGAGCATACTCAAAAGTGTAACACCTATACCCGCGTCCGCGTCGGTCTTACAGACCAATTGATGTCGTGTACTGGTACATGTCCTTTTCGCACGAATGCTCGCACTGCATTAAATTGAAGATCGCGACAAATCATGAAGCTACCAGTAAGCTCATTATCTTAGCATTCTCCGTTATTGACAAAATTAAAAAAAGGTAATCTGTCGGTCTGACAGACCAATACGCGGGTATAGGAAGGTTAACTAAAGTAACAAATTTTATTTAAGTAAACAATATTTGTATTTTTGAACAACAATTAATAAAAAAATAAATTAATGATAAAGTCAAGTAGATAACAAACATAAAATAAATTAAATTGAGCAATATTGCCTAAATAGAAAAACAGTTATTAGGATTAGAGTCAACTAACCATTTTGAAATTAAGAGAAAAATAATAAATTATGTATTAGTTTTTGACGAAAAAATACGGCTGTAAAGCTCGTGTAATTGCCGAATGACATCTAGTACCCTCACATGTACTGGATTTACCTCTCACATTTCCGTATACCGTGAAAATTGTACAAGATGTAAGTAGAGATATATAACCATTACTCAACTTGTCCCTATGTTCAACTTGCTCCTCCCTATTATATCTATTGTATATCTAAGGCAATTAATATCCAATAAAAATATACAATACATTATCTAAATCCATAGACAAAACAAACATCTGTTAATTCATAGATACCATTTATATACACAATCGGATTTACATAAACTTATAAAAAATATTTCATATGCCATGTAGGTACACTTTAAATAAATTTCATGAAAAAATAGACCTACATAAATTCAAACCGAAACATCTATTAATCCATAGATAACATTCAAATTAACATACGTACACGTTTATTATTTAAATTGTATGCACGCGTGTAGGCTAAATAGGGGGGCGAGAGATGGCATGTATATTTTTCATCCCCAATTAGCATGGCCAGGGTGGGTGATGAGTGTAAACAGTACAATATACACCTTGTTATCTTGTTCGGCAATGACAATAAACGCCGACAGAGGTGACAAATTAAATACGAACGTAACACAATACTTCGTCGCGCGCGTATCACCTTCCGCCGGCGACTGATATAATTGTATAAATTGATGCCGACAATTACACATATAGAAAGTGTTTACGTATGGGAAATTTTCGACGCGTATGAATGGTGGTTAGTAAAAACTGCATTAATTTAGTGTGTTAATGTATAAATATATAAAATGCATATCCCGTTTTACTTTATTTTATGCATTAATATAATTATTCAGTGCCCTAACTACCACTGGGGCAGCCGGGGCTATGCCTCAGGGCCCTCGAGCATAGGGGGTCCTCACTGTAAAATAGTTAGGTGTCAACGAAAAAAAGAAAAAAAAACGTTATTCAATGTAATAGCACTTGAAAATACTGAGGTAACAACGAAAAAAGTCTTCAGTTTTTATTTTGTATATGTATAGCGAAGGGCCCTCACACACATTCTGCCCCGGAGCCTCCGAACTTCTAATTACAGCCCTGGAATTGTCAATTTTTACAACTAAGGAAACGCTCATAAACCACGTAACTCTTTTCTGTTTTAACCCTTTGAACCCGAGGGATGCTGTTGTTTGGTTCTCGACATTTGGTTCATTCTGCATCCGCTTATTCTGTCGATAATCTTTTAAATTGTATTGTACTCGTATGTTTTCATAACATCCATATTTCTATATTAACACGTTCAGTGCGTATTTTATAAAAAAAAATCGCGCACCAATTTTTTCAATGTAAATGCAGCTTTTTTTGGGAACTCTGCAAAGCTCCACACGTGTGAACGGTTCTAAGGCAACGTACGAACTGGCGTATGTGTACGAAATATATTGTATATAAACACGACTCCTGTGTCGACCGCGTGGCTATAATGTTTATATGCCATATGGACACGGGAGCCGTGTTCAACGCATTCAACGTGTTTATAAAATAAAATAACATTGTTTTCTTCATAACATCTCATATACCGGCCTGTTCCTCAGGAGCTCGGGGTTCAAAGAATTAAAATGAATTAAATATTTAAAAATGAAAAGTCTGAGAGAGATCGAATTAGATAGAGAGGCCACCACCGGTTGTGAACAACTGGTTGTTGGCAACAACAAATGTACGTTGTGTATGTATCTCCAGGGAGATTGAGAAGAGAAGTTACAGATCTAATTCTAGTCGGACGCGCGCGGATGATTTATCTTATAGATTGTAATTGATACCGGATTAGGCAGTCTGCTGGGAGGTCACCTTTAACCTACGCCGCCAGCCCCGGGGTTCACCTAGCCACCGCTGTCAGACTGCTCTGGCTTATTGTTATTCACTAATTTATATTGTTTTTAGAGAATGATTTGTTTAACTGCTGTGAAGTTATTTATGCATTGAATTTAATATAAATTATTTTATTTTGTTTGTCCAATATATTTTGTCTTTCAACAATAACACTACATTTTTAGACATGCTATTGTTGATTCAAAATATAGAGATAAATATACTATGAGTGTGTACCAAATTTGAAGTCAATTGGACAGTTAGTTTTTGAAAAAAAAACGCTCTTAAACTTTGTCATACTATTTCGATAAGGAATTTATAAGATTTTGATCGATTTTTGATACTTACTGTTAATAAATTACCCCTAGGATATTAAAGTGTAATTTTCTTTGGTTTAAAATGGTCTTCTGCAGTTCATATTAAGACAAATATTGCAAGTCATTATTTCCTGAACATTCCAATACACTTCGACTTAGTCAATTTTAGTACTAAAAACGAAAAAATAAAATCAACGACCTCAAAAACTAAGATTTGGTATGAACAGTATATGTTGGACCAATGATAAACTAAAAAATTTGGAGCCATCTGTTTTCTAGTAGACGAACAATTAAATTAAACTAGTGATAAATTAGCATTGCTAGAATTAACACATCGATAAAAATTGAAAAACTAAATTGTAGGTACGGGACACTAGTACGTGAGATTCGACTCGCACTTGACAATTTTTTTATTTTTTGTAACCAAAATAAAAATATTGTAATACAATTGTTCTTTACCAACCACCCTGTAATGGTAATGCAATTTATATTACCTACTTAAAATACAGTACCCAATCTAAAATCAATTATTGAAAATTGCATTTCCCAACAAGGAAATATTTATTTTAAAAATTACATGGAAATATCTCGTTGTGCGAATTTTATATGTGATTAGTATTAAATTGAAAAGCCGGTACATACGATATATAAACAAAAGAGTGACGGACGTTATCATAAATAAATCTGATTTGTCAGTTTCAAATATGCATGATTTAATTTGATATTTATTGCTAATGTTATGAGTACAAATTATATCTATGTACATACACATGAACAATATTTATTAAAACTTTGTTTATTTAAATTGGTACAAACTAGAGATACTCGTAGTAAGAGTTCTGACACCCCAAATAAATTTCTGATTGATTTTATAAGTAGCCACATCATTTTCTCATTTTGTCAATCAATACCATTAATTATAAAAAATATAAAAAATGAGAAAATACGTCTATGGCTATAATAATATGTTTTTATTATATAAAATTTTTATTGTATATTTTATGCTTGCTGAAAAAATGGCGACGCTGTCATAACTCTTATTAGAGTATCTCTAATATGGTACATGCAGTGTACAGATATGCGAGTATATGTGGAGTACATATTGTATTTTATTAATGAATAGGTAATGAAGCATATGTAATTTTCGAATATGTATTTAGTTTTGAAAATTTGTTCGACATTTTTGTACGACTGTATGTATACGAATTCGAGAAGATAGTTAAGTAAATCTTTTGCATCTATTTTGATCACGGATTCGCATTCAGCGCACGAAAATTCATAAAAAGTGGCTTGATCACTGAATTTTTTTTCTATGCCCGTGAATCAGTGGATTTTTGTTCATTAAGTACGTGGATCCGATAACTTCAGAACGGTAGTTTTTCAGACCTAGGTCCCATTGACTTTTTTGATCTACACATTGAGGACTATCATTCAACAGAGTTTCGTAACATTTGACCGAGATCGGTTTTCCATAAGGAGAGTTGCGAGATCCTTTGTTATAGTATATTTTTATTAGAAAATTTTTAATTGTATGCATTTATATAATACTATTTTTAAAATACCATATTATTATTTTAACCCTCGGAGTACACACCTATTTTTTCAACCTACTAGTACACTCTGGGTCAATTTGACCCTGCTTATTTTTGATCGCCTATAATTCCGCAACTACGAAACCTTTTGACTTACCAAAATTCAAAGGTATACTTTGATTCATGGTAAATGAATTTATAAGTGTTACAAATACCTTTGAAGTATTCAACATACTTAAAAAAAATCGCGAAAAATGTATATAATACCTGAGCGCTATTCACGATCAACGTCGGTGTATGGGTCAAATTGACCCATAAGAGGCTCCGAGGGTTAATAAAATAATTAACTACACGTTTTTGGTCGCGGGCCGCATTCTAGGGTCTTACGGGCCGCTTGTTTGACACCACTGGTTTAGAGGCCTGCAATTTATGTAAGAAAAATACAAATTAGTTGGACAATTAATAATAGCACAAATGGGGTTGCTAGCGCCGCTGTTTTCTGTCCATTCCATATATGGAGTGGGAAGGGAGTGATGGGTTCCATTTGTGAGATAGCCCACGCCCCTGTGTACGTGTTCATGGCATGTATATGACTACCACAAGCTTTTATGCCTCTGGACTTGATCTAATTACATCGCTCGCTATGGCCAGAGGATATTTTTAATTATTTTATAAATTATTTCAAAAATATCATGTAGCATTTTATAATTCATTTAGTTGAACTTTATATGATAATAGAAATATTAGGTACTTTTTTGTTGTATGTTTAGTTTATTGTAATTTATAAATATATAATTATTACATATATAAAAAATAACAATATTGAATATGAGCAGGTTATTATGTTTGTAATAAAAAATACTATGGCTAGGCCATAAAATGCACACCCCTTAAATTGTACAGGTACAATATAATTGGTGAAACTTAAAAGGATGTTTGAAAAAGATTGGAGGTAATTAATATTATATAAATATATAATATGAAGTCTATCACTCATTAAGATTTTTTAGAAAATCAACAATGAATCTTGATATCAATCGATTATTACCTTTTTTTATTTAAATTTAGGATGTATTGTAATAAAACAACAATCATTTTAATTTACAATTTTTATATATAACATATTTTTTTTGTAAAATGTATAAAGTAAATAAATTAATTAATATCTAATAATAATTAAAAAGATAAATACATCCACATATTGCAGCGATAACAGCTGTGTTCACCTGATGTCTAGCATTTAAAATGAAACAACAATGTAACGTTTATAGGTTATATGACGTATATAATATATTTGTTTTAAAAATGCAAACTTACCTGATTTTATCTTGATTAAAAAGATTGATTGGCTTTGAATAAAATAATTAAAATACAGCACGTATCGATGTACATTGTACATGTATTTATACAGGGTGTCCCATTTTAATCTATCACCCCCCTAATTTTTTTATCTATCAATTAAATCAAAAAATGCTTCAAATAAAAGTTGTTTGGTTTTGAGGGGGACCCAAAATGGCGTTATTAATTTTTTATTTTTTGGGCGTCTATACATGGTCAAATAGGTCCAACTTTTTTTTTCAAATGGAAACCTATATTTTTTATTAAAATATCTTATTGTTTGGAAAAAAACAAGTAGCTTTTGTTTCAAAAAAATTTTTGTATGACTTCATTTTTTTTTTAATATTCAACAAAATAATTTTAGATTTTAGAATTTTACTAATTTTTTACTCGAAACCCATTAACTTTAGAGGAAAAGTGTAAAAAACAAAAATGTTTATTTTAATGTGATATAACTAGGAAAATTATTTCAGATTTTTTATTTTATTTTTTATTTGCTTTAATATTTTGAAGAGCAAAAGTTAACAAAAAATCCTGATATAATTTTCCTAGTTATATCAGATTAAAATAAACATTTTTTGTTTTTTACACTTTTCCTCTAAAGTTAATGAGTTTTGAGTAAAAAATTAGTAAAATTCTAAAATCTAAAAAATTTTTGTTTAATATTAAAAAAAAATTAAGTCATACAAAAATTTTTTTGAAACAAAAGCTACTTGTTTTTTTCCAAACAATAAGATATTGTAATAAAAAATATAGGTTTCCATTTGAAAAAAAAAAGTTGGGCCTATTTGACCATGAAGACGTCCTAAAAATAAAAAACTAATAACGCCATTTTGGGTCCCCCTCAAAACCAAACAACTTTTATTTGAAGCATTTTTTGATTTAATTGATAGATAAAAAAAATTAGGGGGGTGATAGATTAAAATGGGACATCCTGTATAGGTATTAATTAACACAATATAATAATTATGGAATTTGAAGTGACATATGAAGAAATAGCGCCTACTACTATTAATAAATTATAAATAGCAACTACTCTATTTGTAAAAAAATTTCTTGTCAAAATACGAATTTTTGTTTAAATAAACTGCAAATTTCGTTACTTCTAGTTATCCAATTTTGTTGAGTTTTAATAGGGTTCTATTCTGATAATAGATGAAGTGAATTCAAAAGGATTGGTGCAAATTTATTTCGAATTGTTGCCTGTAGTTCGGCGTTTCTATCAAAAAAGCGGGTTAAATCGACAAATTGAACTTTATTTATATTTTTATAACAGAAAATTGAAACCCATCGATATTAAACTAAGCAAAAATGGAGACTGTAATGTTTTCTATCAGAAAATGTAAAAATGTAAGTGAGATACTGAAGAAATTTAAGATATAATACTCATTTTATCAATTTATATACGAAAAACGATTTTAGGACGAGAGTAGAACACACTTCCAAGCAGAGCCTGCTTGGGGTGTGCAATAATGAGAATTCACTTTGGGTTGAAAATTTTTGTTACTTGGGGAAATAATAGCTCATAGCGTCATAATATCCAGTCCAGCGGCGCCTACACATTTTATATTGATTTTTATTCTTATTTTTTTTTTTAGAGAAAAATGCAAAGAGTAACGTGCTGAGAATTAGTCAAATTATATAAATATATTATTTTTAGAATATTTCTCACAACATTTTTTAACACCTATATGGAAACATGTTTTTTATAACATAAAAAGAGAAGCATATTTATATGCTATTTATTTATATGTTTTTTGATATTTTTTTCAAATTTTCGTTTGTATAAGTTGATGTAATGGTAGAAAAATAAAGTTAGAACATTTAAATAAAAAAAAACTGTTTATTGTTAACAATTTTATTAATTTTAATAAGAACGCCAAAATGCGAGTCGGTCAAATTGACCGATGTTTCCATATAGGTGTTAATATTATTAAAAACTGCAGAACCATAACTACAAAAAGCCACAAAAAGTAATTTTCCTTTTTACCGAGCTTATATACGTGTTTTTTCAAAAATATTTTAAATACAATATGCTACCATCTTTGCAATAATATTTAAATTAGTACCGAAAATCTTAGTTGGTTGTTATCTTTGATGAAGGTTTAAATCTACGGTACGGAATATTGTCAATATTAATTTTTAAATTGTTTTATTTATTTAAGTAGGTATTTACAGGTTTAGATTAAATAAGATTAAACTTATTTTTAAGGGCTTATTTCTGTATCTACATCCCACTAGACCAGGCCTTCTCATAAGGGGGCCGCGAAGAACCACGAATATAACAAATAAATTTACTATCGTAAAATAAGTTTAAATGTTCAAATATGCACTTGCTAAAATTATATAAATGAAAGAATTTATTTTTTTTAATCCTTCTTTGTTTCAAATAGGGGGAGGGGGCGTGAGTTATCAATATGAGCTTCAAGGGGACTGCGACGTCAAAAAGTTTAAGAAGTACTGCACTAGACTATTTCATAGTCTACTAGATATTAGCCAAAAAAAACGTTTTAATTCAAAATTTTCCAATCGTGAATATTTCTTAAACGACTCGAATTTAGAAAAAAAAATGTTTCAAATAAATATTGTATGGACTAGTAATATCTAAATAAAACAACTAAATTGTCTAAACATCAAAAAATTTAATGAGCAAATATATGTAGCGAGCTTTTGATTCACAGAATGCGAGAACGATGCCGTTATCTCAACAATATTTCATAACATAATTCTTTGACGTTTAGACAATTTAGTTATTTTATTATTTTAACGTCACTACTAGTATATTATGATTAGTAATATTTATATACATAAATATATATTTTTAATAGTAAGATTTTTTTAATTTTGTATAAAAGTTTTCAAAATAAAATTTTGTAACGTTTTAATATGAACAGTCGGTATATCTAACAATAGAAATTTAGGTCATTAGAACTGAGATGGAAATGTACCCCATAGCAAGACTAGATGCAAATATGCATTGGCAGCGGTTTCCATGTCACGGTATACAATTACAACAAGAATAAATATGAAATATAGGGTCAATGTTCACGTCAGTGCATTTCAAAATTTATTATACACTTTTATGGTAAAAAATATACTTACATCCAATTTATTCGTTTTATTTAAAAGATGCTGAAAAATTTTATAGAACATACAACAATTCTAAAACTAATGTAATTTTATTTTAATTCATGTTTTATCGGTGCATTGTAATGTATAACAAAACGTCGAAAGTGATGCAGCTATAGTATCTGTAAAACATATAAATCGTGTTGATATTTTATTTATTTTATATTTATTTAGAAAAATTCAAATCAATAACGTTTAAAATACACTTAAAAAATAATTATTTTAATTGACCTATATCATAATTCCAGAAAAATAAATTGAATTAATACAAATGAACCAAATACATATTTTTATGTGATAATATATTTTTATATCGATTATAAGTTTTATTTTAAATACAAAGAAAAAAATATTTACTTTTTACAATTTTTATGAGATAAAAATTCAATTCGGAAAAATAATTGGTTATTTGACTCATGAGTATTGGTAACAATTATTTTTTTATCAATAAGATTTTGATAGGAACAACAAAATATGTTGCATTTTATAGTTTATAAAGGCTGAGTCATATCAGGTGGACCAAACTTGAACAGTTGATCGGGAAATATATTTCAAGCAAAAAAGTTCATATGAACATGTATCCGGAAATTCTTCGTGAGTTTGTTCCACCTGATATGACTCACCCTGTATAGTTCAATTTATAAATGAAAGTAGTTTTCACCATCCATCTATCAAACCTTTAATATAGTAGCATTGAAAATTTTCATCATGGGATTTTGTAATACATATAGCATAGCTGACCTAATTAATCATTAAATTAAATATTATCTATCATAAATAGAGTAACAATGAACGTAGTTGTACGTTATTTGTTAGTTAACAGTAATAATATTACCCCTTTGTCTCTTTTTTATTATGAAACCCGAAAAATCAAGCAATCTATTCCTTGAAATGTAACACTATTTATAAAAACAAATTCCCCGAATTCAATTTATTGTTTTACACCAACTAGATATTTCACATGACAATAATTAAATATAATTATTGTCCATTGTACGACACGCAACAACATATATGTAATTCAGAAATATCGAATTTCAGCACATGTTTTTAAATCCTATGTACATTTGGGAGGGGTATTATTTCATAAAAAGAAAAACGAGAGTAAAAGCACATGTAATTATTTACACATTCATCAAACATTTCATATTTAATGAGAAGATATCGCACGAAGATACAGTCTTTCATGTTTTTATCTCATTGTGTTGTCGTGTAATTAACATTGCTTTCAGGTTTAAATACACATGAAAGCGGCGCAGAAATGTACATTTTTTATTTGTAATAAAAGATTAAATGTACATTATTATACATATACATAATTAGGTATATTTTTATATAATATATCCTATAATAAATAAAAAAAACACGGCTTTGAACAGTGCGTATAATTATTATATAAAAACATATTTTTCTGGATGGCTGATAAAAAAATGAATAGGACGTAAATTGTAGATGGTAATATTCTTTATAACATTTACAAAAAACATTTTTTTCTAATTCGTATTCGTTTCAAAAATAGTAGGTTTATGCCAGACTAATATGGATAGCAAATATAAAATTTAATCATTTTATATATTTTTTTGTTAAAGCTGAATGCTAATTTTAACATGACATAATAATATGTAATTTAATCAAATCTCTTGTATTGTCAGTTTTCATTGCGTCTAAAGTTAAAAAATTTTATTTAGTACAATTTTTTTTTATTGGTTTATTATCCAAGCTCGATCTCTGCTAAAAAATTACAATTTTAGATCTCCAATATAATTGGAAAAAGTTATTTTTGGGACGGGGTGGGGGGCTATTTTCTAGAAGAGTATATGATTTAAAAATGTGTCTTTAAAATCATATACCTAAATTCCCACAATTAATTAATGAAGTTATAGGCTTTTGGAATGAGCAAGAAAGAATGTATAATAATCGTATTATATATTTTTTAATCCGACTGTAGCAAAAGAACGGTGATATTTAATACCTCAGGGGTAGCCGAATAATACTAACAATAAGTATCAATGTATTTTTTTTATATATGTATAAAATCTCTTCTACATATGTACATTAACACTAGAAAGACGTGAGCAGTCATTTGACGGTAATTTCAATTTCAATATTGAATAATTCAAAAACTATTTGACTTACCGTAATGAGACTTTGTGACTTTTATTAATATTAGTAGTTAAATGAAACTATGTATCAAAATAATTCACATCTAATTTCTTTATTGTTTGAAATGTTGATATACCGACAAAGACGGCGGCGGTCTTTTGACGGTTATGATCTGATAAATATGTTTTTAATTGTTGTATGAGAGGGTACAACAATAAATACGTATATGAATTGTCAGTCAAATAAGCCTGTAATTGTGTATCGATATTATTGTGAGTAATTTGTGAAAAAAGCCCAGAAAATTCGAAGAAGGCAAAAATGTCTTATTCAGAAATGTAAAGATAAAACTAATAAAGTATGCGATACTTATACTTGTACAAAACCGCTTTGCGGCTCTTGTAACATGTAAAATTTGTGTATAAATATTAAAATTAAACATACATTACATCTACTTTTATTTCTTTACTTGACATTTATTAATTACTCATAAAAAAGATATTTAGTAAATTTGTAGTCATTTGACCGGTTGCCGTCTTTGTAGGTAGGTAGATTTTCCCGTCTTTCTAGTGTTAAACGGTTTTTAGTTAGAATGTTCTTACAGACAGCCAGAAAAAATAATATTCTATTTAATTCACTAAAAACTTTTTTTAACTTTTGTACATACTTTCCTATTAATTCTATTTATAAATATAACAAAAACAAATAAAAAAAGACGTATCCCAGTAATACTATAATGCTAAACGGCACTGCTGAAAATACATGACGGAGAGATAAAGAAAAAGTATGAGCACTGAAGCAATGCATCCTAAAAAAATAAAGCATTGCCTATAACCGTTCTAACAAATGGCCGAGATTCAACAAGAGAAAAAGCCGGAGTGAAGTTTGTTGAGAAAAACGACTTCTAAACAATCACAGTGGTTCCTTTCTTATCTCCTTACGCACGAACGTTTACCCAACAACAAAACTTACACTTTTCAAAGTATATATTTAAATGAAATTGACTATTATTCAGTTTCATTGAATTTCAAAAACTCACATTATCCGAAAGCTCTAAAAAATAATATCTACTTCAATGATTTTATATTTCATATCTACATGTGATCAATTGTCTACATTTTGATGTAGAGAACAATTACACTATCCATCTATAAATCTGTGTAATAAGGATTAATTAAATTAATTAACTAAAACATCGATTTATACCGGGTGTCCCAGATAACTTTTCCAGCATGAGGATCTCAGTAGCTATAAGAGATACAGGTTTGGTTAAATCAGATGAATTATTTGTAAGAAAGGGGTGAATATTACTACACCAAAAAATATTTATTATTTTATGTAGTTTACGCGGTATACCCAAAAAACTGAAAATTCGAAATTTCTTTAAATGGCTATAACTTTTTTGTCAAAGTAGATAAGTCCTTTTTGTAGGAGGTTTCTTAAAGCATTTTTTGTGTAGAATTGATTGGTGTATTTAGATTTTTTTTATCACTTTTAATTTCCGAGTTGCAAGCCCTGATTTTAGTTTTTCTTATGGCCGCTATGTTGGCTATGGCATATTTGAACGTGTTTTTTACCTTACTTTACAACGATATGTCACTTGTCACATTTATTTTCGAAAATAAGTCGATGTAGGGGAACTTGGGGAATGGTGGAACATTGGGGAATAGCGGGACACGTCAATTCCGCCATCTTTGTATAAATTTTAAAGACTAAAACAGCTGGTATAGTTTCGTATCTGTATATGCTTAGTTTTCATCAGTAATAGACACATCATTATGTATCGTGAGAGTTTCTGCATCAAGAAGTGTTTAATTGATTGTCCAAAAGTTTTATTCACTGTTCGTATTTGCTTTGTTTTTACAACATTTTGGAAGTAAAAAAAAAGTTTTATATTTCATATTTTTATATTTTACATTTCGACTTGCAAAAGGAATTTGGCATAAACTCACAGTGTCAATTTTAGTTTGTCGAATTGTAAACTTAGCGTTTGGGGTATTGAGGGACACTTATTTTGAGGAATAGTGGGACGCGTCTTTTTTAACGTTTCTCAAGTCAATATCGCATTTTTATGCATATTAGTCATTTTTCTTCCAAAATAAACAACCCTAATGTCTACGGTGGACAAGGGGTGGGTGTTTGCTATTTTATAAGTATTAAATTACCATGCTGAAAATTTCGTTGTTTGGACCTCAAAGGTCACACCATACGGTTTGTTTTATTCCTTCTTTATCATAATTTGTTTTATCAACAACTTTTGTCACTTCCAATAAACATTTCACATTCATATTTTGCATTTTTGCTCCTGTCCCACTATTCCCCAACTTTTTTTTAGAATATCGAAAATTAACGTTTTCGAAAAACACAATAAAGTTATGCAGTCGTTAAAAATTTCAACAAACTGTGGCAACTAAAAGATAGATTACAAAACGTACTATGACATACATCTTCAAAATTTGAAAAAATATAAATTTCTAAACAAGTTATGGACCATACAAAAAACGTGTCCCACCATTCTCCAAGTTCCCCTACTAAATACCAGTGATATTTATTAAGTATTTTATTACAAACATTTAAATGAGCCATGCAAAACAAAAATTGTAAACAAAAATCACAATAACAACAATCAAAATAACAATTATTATTTGAAAATAATGAACTATTTAAAAAAATACATTATAATTTTTTTTCGATAGTAAGTATTGCAAGTGACATATCGTTGTAAAGTAGAGTAAAAAACACGTCCAAATATGCTATAGTTAACTTACAAGGGGACGATACAGCATGTTCGTTGAGAATTTCAATGAGCTTGTGGTATGTAAAACTAGAGCAAAAATAAAGAGACATGTGTCCAACAACTTGAACTCATAGGCCTTAATTACAAAGATAATTAACTTTGAAAATTTGTGTATTCAATATATACACAAATGTATATATTGATATATTGTGTATAATGTTCGCTTGAAATATAACTGTAATAGCCGCGTGGTCAACGTGCTGGCATCTCGTCTGGAAAACGATGGTTCAAATCTCGGTTTTAAGATTTTAATTTTTATTTACAATTATTTTTTATTTTTCATTATTTTTTTGTACACATTACCTCTCCCTCGTGCGTAAAAATTGATAAATTAGGCATAAATAAAACATATATTATTATTAACAATAGATGTTTGCATATTATTATTAACAATAGATGTTTGCTATATATTGATATATACGCCAGTACATAATTATTATTTTGTTTTAAAGTAAATTTAATTTATTATCGACACAACTCATTAGTTTTTAATTGATAAAAATGTGTGTATAATTGAACAATCATCTATTGTTAATAATAATATATGTTTTATTTATGTCTAATTTATCAATTTTTACGCACGAGGGAGAGGTAATGTGTACAAAAAAATAATGAAAAATAAAAAATAATTTTAAATAAAAATTAAAATCAAAATCTTAAAACCGAGATTTGAACCATCGTTTTCCAGACGAGATGCCAGCACGTTGACCACGTGGCTATTACAGTTATATTTCAAGCGAACATTATACACAATATATCAATATATACATTTGTGTATATATTGAATACACAAATTTTCAAAGTTAATTATCTTTGTAATTAAGGCCTATGAGCTCAAGTTGTTGGACACATGTCTCTTTATTTTTGCTCTAGTTTTACATACCACAAGCTCATTGAAATTCTCAACGAACATGCTGTATCGTCCCCTTGTTAGTGGCCCATAAGAAAACTACAGTTAAGGCTCGTAACTTGGAAACTAAAAGTGATATAAAAAATCTAAATAGAAAAATCAATTCTAAACAAAAAAGTGCCTTAAGACACCACAAATAAAAAGTACAAAAAATGTATAGTCATTTTAAGAAATTACAAATTTTCAGTTTTCTGGGTATACCGCCTAAACCACATAGAATTATGAATATTTTTTGGTGTAGTAATACTCACCACTTTCTTACAAATAATTCATCTCATTTAACCAACCTGTATCTCTTATAGATATACTGAAATCCCCATGCTAGAAAAGTTATCTGGGACACCCGGTATACCATGAAAAAAAGGAAGAAAATTTGTCAAGTGCGAGGTGGCTTCTTCTTATTGAAAACTATCTTTAAATTGATAATAAATAAACACCAATTTTCAATAATAAAGACTAATTACTTAAATAAATTAAAACCTGAAATCGCGCAAAAATTAACAGTGTCAATGTAATATTATCCGTTTCGTCGTTCTGTAGGAGTTTTAGAAGTCCATTGGACTAGAAAGATATTTTATGATTATCAGCATTCAGTTGTAACGGTTCCCCCACTTACCGTTTCATTAATTTCAAATTTTTAATTGATACAGTTATAATTAACGTTAATTAGAGAAACCCTGATTTTGGGTTTTCATGTAATCATATTTAATTATTGATTTAAATTCTTGATTAATGTATAAAGACTAACTCTTTATTTTACAGTTTTCATCATTCTTTTTAAATTGAAACGGTAAAATCAAATAAATGATCATATAACTTGTGATGAATCAATAATATTCGAACTATATCAAATATTTTTGTTAAACTTAACCCATTGCTTCCCGATTTTTTTTTCTTCGAATTTTTTAATCATGTTTTCATATTTTTTGAAAATAGAATCCATTATGTCAAAAGGAAAAAAATAGAGACATGTTGTCCTATAAATAGGACACTGGGAAGTAATAGGTTAACCTAACCTAACCTAAACTAAAAGCGGGTCCCGCTGCTTCACCTGCGTATCATTTACGCTCTTATATACGTCTATTTGAACAAAAATTATATAATGTGCTTATATTTTTATGTTCTAGCTGTGATATGTATTTTGTTATTTCTTGAATTTGTTATGTACTAATTAGAAAACGTATGTAACGACTTAAATATTAAATTAAGATGTAGGGCCTCGCAGATTTTCTAGAAAACTATTTGAACTCAAATAATTGTGATGTATCTCTTATAGTTTAAGCCAGAGTACGGGTTAAAAAGTCCCGGCACTATTTTTTTTACATGCGCAGTGAATTTTTTGACTGCTAAGTTGTTTTCAGTGATTCAATGATAATATGTAGGTACCCTATAGCACTGATTGTGATATTTCAAGGAACTTGTTAGTGTAGGTTTCATCAACATCAGTTCAGTAATAACTTCGATCAAACCCTCTCTAATATTGTATTATATTTTAATTTTATTTAAGTAAAGTGTACGCTAAGTCAAAATGTGTGTAGAACACGATTTATCACAAGGTAACGACGTGACGGTAAGTAAAATGAAGAAAAATATGTAGATACATTTTTGTACAATTAGACAGCTTGAATGTAAATATAAATAGCAACAGTAAACAATATGCATTTGTACTACTTTATTATGCTTCCTATTGAAAAACCGAAAAGAGGTATAATATGACCATAGTTTAAAAAAATATAAATTTTAATTTTTGACTTTCATGTTATTATGTTTTTATTTATTTTTTTATAATTTTTATATATCGTTTATGTTAAAGACATTATGTTAAAGACATCTAAAGCAGAAAAAAAGTGAGTAACTTTAAATACGACGTAACAAAAAAAAATCGCACGCCACTGATTTTCTCTTTTATTACTTTACTTAACAACAACAAAAAGTTAACTGTTAGATAATAGATTATATAGTATAGATAATTTAATAAAATTCGTCGGTACGGCCCTGCTTACCAAAAGCAAATATGTGAACGTTGTTACTTTTTCCCTCTTCTCGAGATACTAAAGAATCTCTTATTTTTACATAAAGAAAATCATAAGTGTTGTATGATAGATGTTAGTAGCTAGAACGACAGACTATTCATTATTTAAAACATCCTGCAACTTACACGTACGTAAATGTCTAGGGTCTTTGAACACAGATATTTACATCGTTGCTGTTGAAACTTTATCTTTTTAAATTCTTCATCTACTTAACACAAGTTTATAATAATGAATAGACAAGATAATTACGAACAATGTACTACATACATACATTAAATTCTAATGTATAGACAAATTAAATTTAGCTTTTTTAAGATAGAGTGAATAGACTATTATGTTTTCAGTTGTATTGTTGTTTCTTTTTATGTCTAGTTCTATTGTACATAAATTTCATTTTTCTAGTATGTTTTCTGTCTTCAAACACTATTACTGATGTGGCCACCACATGACGTTTTTGTATACATTAATATGCAGAGTTTAAATCTTGACTGTGCATAATTCTGGAAAATGAATTCGACCTAAATTATAGTCTATAACTTTCATACAAAATATTTTTCTGTGTTATTTGTTTATTATTATTTAGATTATAAATATGGTTATATTTAATTACAATATATATTAGATAGTATACACTTTGTACATCGAACATTTTTTTAAATACTTTACACTTAAAATTTTATAGTATGTACTTTATACCCGCGAACATTTTTGTACTTTTTTTAATGCATACGGCGAATATTTAATCGTTTTAAAATATAGAAAATCACAAAAACCACATTAAAAATATTAAATCTATTGGGGTGAAAGGAGGTTGGTTACTTTTTAGGTTAGGTTAAATTATAGAAAATCACAAAAATCACCTTAAATCAGGGAGTCGAACCGGTGCTATTTCCCGAACCGGTTCGGTTCCGGTTCACACAGAAAATAAAGTTCCGGTTTTCGTTCCGGTTCATTTTTTTATTTTTTTATTATTTCGGTTACCGGTTCAATGTACCTCCGAACCGGTTCGAACCGGTTTTTTTTTACTTTTGTAAATTATTCAAACATAATAATTTTAATTAAATTATAATTAAACCTAACCTATAATTTTTGAATTATATTTTCCTACATATCTTTACTTTCCAATTTTGTGTGTAATGTATCAATACTTTTTATAGCTTATTTTCTTTATTTGTATTAATTAAAAAAATTTGGTTATGCCGGAATAATAAAATTATTGACAATTCATATTTAGACTATGCTCAATGCAATATTAATTTAACGTGTATTTTAATAACAATTTTCATGTTTTTCTGAAAATACCATTTTTCTCTCAATCTGTCTTGTATATTATGGGTCAGTCCGCGGTAATCGATACCAGATAGTTAAAAAAATATTTTACGAAAATGAACACTAAAATATAAAATTAACATCAATTTTCATAAACCAAAAGAAAATTAGAAAAATTTTAGAACCAAATTAAAAAAAATTACCCTCAGCAACAATGATAACTAAGGGTGACCACATTTATTATAAATTTAATGAGTATATTGATGTATTTGATAAATAATTGCTATAAGTATTATAAGTTAATAATATCAATAAGCAATTAAACACACAAATAGTACTTTTATTTTATCCTTTTATTCAACGTGTCACACCCGTCACAATGTTTGTTGAGTAATAACCAGTTAAATAGATTACTTATTTACCTGATGCTCTTGTGGTACTAAAAAATAATTTATTCGTAACATATTAAAGTATGATTATTATAATAAAGTAACTTCAATATTTTCGCTAATATTTTGAGATTTTGAATAGAGGTTGCAAGACTTGCAATAGTTGGCGTCACACCCGTCACAGGGCTTTGAACGCTGACATTTTTTTGTAAAATAACCGTAGATCTTTTATTCTTTCAATATACATGTATTACATAAAGATCTACAGAAAAATGGTGAAACCATGTTATTAACTAATTAACTAGTATTATTTAGAAATTATGAATTTCAATCCGAGTTGAAATGTCACACCCGTCACCGCGGACTGACCCATTTGTCAGTGGTGCCAACTATAAATAATTGCAAAAATTATTTTACATTTGAAACAGAATAATAAATATATTTGTATAAAAACATTTGCAATGAAAAAGTAAATTTCATTGAACCGGTAAAATTAAACTTTATTGAACCGGTAACCGAAAGTTTTTTTTTCGGTTCGGCTCCGGTTCAGGTTCAACGTCATGTTTAAAATTTCGGTTCAGGTTCAGTTCCGGTTCGCCCAAAAATTTCGTTCCGGAACCGGTTTTCGGTTCGGGTTCGGGTTCGGTTCGACTCCCTGCCTTAAATACATCAAAAATTATGTAATTTTTAAATCTGACAGGTCCAAATTTAGGTCAAATGCAAAGTACTATTTTTTTAGTGCAAAGCATTTATTTTTAGTGGAAACTGTTTATTTAAAGTGATATAATTTGTTATATGTTCAATATATTATGTTCTATTCTATTTTCTCCCATTTGAGGAAATAATCAAAGAAAAGTGTTAGATAGAGAAAATTATTTTCTATAATTAAGTCCCATATATATTTTTGCATATACAAGAATCACATACACTATACCTTTACGGGTTTTTTGTATAAGAAAGTCATGTTATTTTTTATAATCAAAATAACATGCAATACATTAAATACATAAATTAACAAACTATGTCTACCTCACGAAAATATGTCAATAAACTCATTTTTAGCCAAGTTGGCATAGCTGCGATAAACACAATATTAAGAAATAACGTCTCGTATTAAAGTTTTATTTTTATTAGATCATTATGAAAGCTCCTTTTGTTATACATCTGCGAAGTAATCCTGTGAAAGGATATCTTGATTTTCATTACGTAATATCGCTTTGTGAATATTCGATGGAGATATAACGAACTGTGCTGAAAATGCAGTTTATACCACTAACAATAAGTCTTGGTGATCTTTTTGGGGTTGTTCAAAGATTCAATTAAGAGTATACTTTTAGCGTTTATCTGACATGCATAACAGTGTAATATTACTAGACAGATTTGATGTAGATGCGAAATACATTAATTATTTTATTCTATCATTTGTGAGTATTTGTACGTGTGTTTGATTAAGATAATCTCGAAAACTGTTGCACCGATTTTGATGAAATCTACACCAAAACTTTAGAGGATCACGCTATCACTCAAAACGGTTGAGCAGTGAGTAACACCGGGCCCTATCAGCTAGAATAACATAATAATGTTTGATCAAGGTAATCTCAAAAACCATTGATTGGATTTTGATTAAACCTGCACCAACGTATTCCTTGAAATCTCATAAGTACTATAAGATACATATCATTACGCTATCACTCAAAACAGCTGAGCAATGAATAAACTAAACCATTTAACTTGTAAACTTTAAGACCTCTTACACATTAGCAACTAGTAGCAACTTTCAGCAGTGCGATTATCGCACACATTTCTTTAAGCTTCCCACAGACCGGCGCGAATTATTCGCAGCGGTAGCGAATAAAGGCTCCGACAGACTGAGACGCGAAACCTTCGCAGCGATTGCGACGCGAATAAAAATGCGGCGAAATTTTAATATATTTTTTTATTTTAATATATTATATATTTAAATATCTACCGAACCGATTTTGCTGTAGCTTTCGCCATTTTGTAGATTCTTTCTTTCTGGAGTTAACACAATAGTTCCATTAATTGATCACGAATAGTTTTCGAGTTGTGAATTTTTTATCCGAAAAGAAACGTGAAAAATTTCCGAAAAAACGGAAATTTATTTCACCATCGTCTTTTTTTTTCGTTTGAAAATATACCGGGTGTCCCAGATAACTTTTCCAGCACGGGGATCTCAGTATCTATAAGAGATACAGGTTGGTTAAATGAGATGAATTATTTGTAAGAAAGGAGTGAGTATTACTACACAAAAAATATTCATAATTCTATGTGGTTTAGGCGGTATACCCAAAAAACTGAAAATTCGGAATTTCTTTAAATGGCTTGAAACTTTTTTGTCAAAGTACATAGATAAGTACTTTTTGTATACTCTTTCTTAAAGCACTTTTTTGTGTAGAATCGATTGGAATTTAAAATTTTAAATTTTTTGTTCAATAATTTTTTTAAAAATATTATCAATTTCTTTATTTTTAAACGGTTGTTTAAGAGAGAAAAATATTTTAATAACAGTTCTGGAGAATATTATTATCTTTTTATATCGTTTTTACGAATCGTTTTCTTGATATTCGTTTGTGTATAGTAAAAAAAAGTCTTCAAAGACATTTCGTGAAAATATTTTATTTTTATTTTTGTGTGTGTACAAAAAAATGACCTGAACATAAAATTAAAAACAAAATGACGGGTTAAAGACATTCAATAAGATTATATGTAGATAAAAATCTTGAAATTTTTACCAGATGGCTTCTGATAAAATTATAAATGCTCGAGTAACGATGATTTTATATGATTCTATTTCTCTACCAGACGTCCATGCATAGCTTTCTATTAGATTAACATATTAATAACTTGAAATGTAAAAAAATCGTACAGAAATTGTAAGTGAAACTAAATTATATTAGATACTTTCTTATATTGCCATATGTATGGAATACATGTATAATGTAGTTTTAATAGATATAATTAAGTATTGTTAAGCTTTCAAATTCAAAATTTTTATGGAAGTATCCATTTAACTTTCCCTGAATCTATTCTAACTATTTTCATTGTAATTCAAAGACGGTAGATTTTATATAGCCTTATCTATTTCTAGAGTCTTACCTTAGGTTGCATAAAGCAAAATAATCCACGATTAGTTAATTAGTTAATCTTAATTTGTAAATGAACAAATAAAGAATCACTAAATATGATAATTGTTTACCTTATAAAATGTATCATAACCGTGATTGTTTTTTAGAATTGTCGTAATAATGGTTTTAAACAACCAATTAGCTAATCGTGAATTATTTTGCATTGTGCAACCCAAGGTTAAGCTCTTCAATTGTTAATGCGCTATTAAAATTGGTTCAAAATCAAAACGAAAACTGATTTTTAGGAACTAACTAGTCGTTTTGGATAGATCGGACTGTATAATGCAGGTTAACATGTTTTTTGTTTTTAATCTATTATTTTCAGTGGACTCAATTAGTCTGACTTCTGAACAATTTGTACATATAATCTAGATATAATCATGTAAAAATTATGACAACATTGCAATTTTTAGCCAAACACGATCTATTTTAAAATTCATTTATGTATTATTTTTAGCAAGCTTAAAAAACTAACATTGAACATAATGTAATAATATGAAATAATTATTTAATTATATTGATTGATAAAAAGTGAAAATAACTACTACAATCAATTAGTAATCGATTCGGGCTGTCAGAACTCTGTGAGTATCTCTAATATAATCCGGCGATTATTTTCGATTATTCCAGTTCAAAAGTAAAACAATTTTTGTCTGCTTACAAAATGTAAACTTTTCAAATGTGTGGTGTGAGGGGTATTCACACTACTGGCTTACAAAAAGTTTCAGTATTTAATTTAAGCACCGCATCCGAGACAAATGGCGTCGGCGTTCCATGGAGCGGCGCGAGCGATGTCGGCCGCAGGTGCGGGAGCGTCGCGAGGCTCGTAAACTGTGGTCTGTCGACGTTTCCCCGGCGCTTCTACTGTGTGTTCTAGTAGACCTACACCGTGGCGGAGGCGCAGCTACCCAATCTAACTACGGCAGTTCTAAACAAGCGGTTTTAATGTTATGGCCCGCGAGTCAAGTATTTATGTATTTTAATGTCCGGTATTATCAAGAAATAACTTTTGTTAACCAACAAACGCTTTCAATGTGGTATCAAACATATGTATATGACATTTTTTTTAAGTATCATGAAGTGTTTGACAAGATTATCGCACGCGCGTTAAGTAACAACCAATAGTATTAATAGAGTGGTGATATTATGAATCTTATTCTAGGTCAGAATCAATAACTGTGTTATTGTAAGTTTATGTATAATTGATCTAAATATATCACATAATTAATACCCCGTAGATAGTGCTTATTTGCTAAAAAATATTTGTAAACTCCTTTAAAATACCGAGCATTAAATTTAAAAAATAGCATCTTTACCAAATTTTTGTATTTGGCAATCAAACTGTCAGAAGTTTTCAGATGTCTTTTAAAACATATAAGTTATAAATGTGACATATTGAAAAGTAGAGTAAAGAACACAATTTTGTGTACTATATGAAAAACTAACTTTTTAAATCGAAAACGACAATTTTTTTTTTAAAACACCAGTTAATTTTATACTAAAAGTGCCTTAAGAAAAAGGAAACAAAAATACCTTGGACAAAAAAGATACAGCAATTAAAGATTTTTCTTGCACTGCCTAAAATACATAGAAAACTTTTCATGTATTAGTACTAACCCCGTCCTTACAAATATTTAATCTCATTGAACCAAATCTGGGACAGCCGATATTAAAATCTTTACGAAAAACAAGATTGTCATGAACGGGGGAAAATAGCAATACACTTCTGATTTCTATTACTAAATTATGAGCATAGATATTTGTGAATTTAATTTTTTTTTCTCTGATTATATCTCCCATACCGTTATTTTTTACGTAACCGTCAATAAACATCATGAGTGCAAATTTTGATTAGTTTCTTTATAATATTGGAAATTAGAAAGTTTTGGAATTTCTGTTTTTCCTCAGCGCCTACACCATCTATGCTGTCGGTAGCCGTGGTGAAGGCGCTGGGTAGCCGCCGTTGTACGATTTCTACGTTCACCTTCACTCGCATTAAATTGTGATTACATAGAGAGCTATCGTTACGTGTCATTACGAATCGTATTAACCTTATATTTAGTTTCAATATTTTCTACTCTATTAGTTAATGCGATTTATCATCATGGTTTGATGTACTCTACAAAAAAAAGACATTAAAATAATCAATATATTAATGTCATAGTCTTAAAAATTACTGAGGTGCTGTATTATAAACTTTGTTTGTCTTACTTATATGTATGTATTTGAAAATAAAAAAAACTTGCTGAACTTATATTTTGCTATCAAAAAAATAATAAGAATAATAATAAATTATATTAGTTTCGAGTAACTTCACGGGTCGTTTTATCAAATCTAGTGAATGGCATTTCTAGATTAGGTTTTTATCTTCAATTTGCTTTCTTGTATTGCTGTACGACCATTTTTGGCCAAGCCAAAACGGTTATACGTTAAACCTAGGTATAACTTTGAACTCCTGTAACTAGGAAAAAAATGAAAAAAATTCCAAAGACAAATTTAGAATGCTGACAGTATTTTCTTCAACAGCCCTTATGTTATTTAATCAATTAAAAAAATGGCATTCTGGAAAATACAATGGGGTAATCATGATATCGTTAAATGGTATACAATTTTTTTAAATTAAAAGTATCTCTAAAATATCTGCAAAATCTTGAAAAAATATTTTTTTTTGTTCTTTTTGTTCTTAGCGATCGAATATGCCATATTGCTCTATGAGCAAAAAAGATTAAAAAATCATTTTAATATGCCAAAGTATTTTAGAATGGACGTTTATCCAACAATGACCGAAGAACAGTTTTTTTGTTTCAAAAATGAATGTCCTATTCTATTTATTCACTTCATATAAATAAACTCGGTGGGCCCGCGCGGCTTCGCTCGCGTGGACTACGGAATTATTGTTTAGGTAAAATATATAGTTGAATTATGTTTAAACCAAACAACACTTAAATTACCTACCTAATAAAAGCGAATCAGAACAAAAAGTAAAAATAATTTTTGTTCTATTTAAATATAAAAGTTAATTATTGACAACAAAATAAACAACTGCTGGCTGAGCGCAGTATCTTCCCTCTCTCCCCGTGACACTTTATCATAGTTTGCGCGAATTGCTACGAATAATATGTTATTATATGTACATTTTACGTTATTTCCTGAACCAAAAGACCAAATTGAATTCTGTAAAAGGTAAATTATATCTACATTAAGTACCTATGACGATGAAATCATTTATTTCGATAAGGATTAAAGTTTTGCAGGTCATAAGTCCATGTAAACCGAACCCAAATATTTTATGTTTTCTTTGTAACATAAAAGCAGTCATTGTGGCTTAAATATAAAAGTTAGACATATGGTATTGCGGACTTTATTGTAGGACTTTTGATTTTACACAGTTCTTTAATACATTATTTTGTTTTATATTCAACGGTTTAGGCAGCGTATTGCAAAACAGCGCGCCGACGGCAAAATTTTTCCGACTTGATTTACTATTATCGTTACTCCTTAGTTGTTATGTTACCTAACGTAACAAAATATAGCCTATAACCTGGTCAGAGTATGTACCCATGAATTAAAAAAAACACGTAAATCGGATAAGTGGTTCTCTAGTGATAAGCGCACTAACGGACAGACAGACAGACAGACGTTGAGCTTTATATATATTAAGGATTATAATAGTTTTATAGTACATAGCATCAGTAAGTAGGTTCGTACTGATTTTATGTAACTCACCGTTTGAATAACTGTGACACGTAAAGATACACAAAGCAGTAACATGGAGGAGTCACTAGTATCTATGATAGCTGTAATCTATTCACCCAATGCCTTTGAAAACTTCGTCAGTTAATAATAATGTCAGCGCATATGATACACAAAATGTACCGGGCGACGTGTACATTAAAAATTCTCTTTACTCGACTCTCCAAACATAATCCCCCAAGATTGCATACAATGCTCATCTTCTCTGCAAGACCACATTCAAACATATATCACATAGCGTTTATTTATCGTACAGAAAATGGTCTATGTTAGCACATAAATTATGTGATTTGTAGTGAGCGAACAAGTCAAATTGTTGAGGTACCGATGTTGCTTGAGAGTGAGCAATATTTTGATAGTATTATATAGTATACAAAAGTACAAAGCACTGACCCACCTGTCAAAAGTTTTTGCTCTTTCAATTATACTAGAAACCTGATATATTTTGACCGATATGCAGAAAAGTGACTGTACCAGATTTTTGCAAGAGGTCTTTTAACGGTGTTAAAAGGAATCCCCAAAAGATGGACACATTATTAATCCTGGCATAAGGAAGTTATTATAATGGGTCCGAAAATATAAATAAAAAATGTCAACAATTTTTTATGTTTCACGGTCATTACAGTATGTTTATATTATTTTCAAAAAGATGTATGCCTGTTTGCATACGTGATCTTTTTTTTTAAATATTTCTAGAGAAAGAAATGGATAAAATGAAAATAACTCTACTTTTAAATATATTTTAGATACAGATTGGATTTTTATTTATTTTTCACAAAGTATTGAAATTATAAAGCAAGCGAAAAAATATTTTTAGACTAAATCAAGCGCAAAGATTTTTCTGCAAACAGCATTCCGATGTTTTTCACAGAGTTATTTGAAATTGTTATTTTTTTCTTAATATCAAATAACTTTGTGGGAACAAAATCAAAACTCAAATATAAAACGTATTTGAAACTGTATGTAACTTAATAATAAATGCATTTTACTTCTTTTCATTTCATTTTATAGTAGAACGTAGTGCTGTATAATACATATATTATTCAAACAAAATCCTAGGTATTAATACCTGTGTACTTACGTAATATATTTGTAATCTGAACAACAAACGCTTTAATTTTTAATAAGATTATCTTAAAAAATTCATAGTAGTCAATGGAAAAAAACAAAAAGATTTTTAAATTTGTAATATTGTACTATGATATTCTACACTAATGTATCAACTCACACATTTGGAATTTGTAAGACTGCATTCAATGAAAAATGATATATTTACATTTTTTTGGATTACAGCTACCCACAATCTGTCTAAGTGGGGGCATGGGAGAGGGAGGAGATCTGGGGGCATATCATGAACATAACATTTAAGTTTAAAAGTATTTTTATTGCTTTTTAAATAACATTTTTTAATCTGAAATAAAAGCCATTTAATAGAAATTAATTTAGAAAAAAAAGTACAACAGAAAGTCACGTAAAATCAGATCCTTAAAAAATATAGGGTCTCATTAAAAAACACTCAAAAAAAATACAATATTACCCCTCCAAACTGAGTAACTTTTATCAGTGTTTTTTTAAGTTTTTAATGTATTATAAATATTATTATATATTAGATTTTATTTTTAAGAGCGGTATAAATAAATACTTTTTCCGTCACACCGCGGACGTTTGCACCTAACCTTTTCTATTGAATCTAACAGAGAGGTTATTACTTCAGAAATACATTAACAGTTACGACATTGCCAATTATTCCCAGAGCATAACTTGACCTATAAAAATATTGATATGGTCGAAGCTTTAAAGCACCGTGGTTTAATCAAAACTTCAAGGTACAAATCGAAAGTTCAATAGTAAAACTATTAAATACGTCGTAAGAAACCGGTGTTATTAGCGTACTGGGGATTTTTTGTATTCTGTCTATAATAGTTTATAATATAAAACATGTGCATCTGCAAAAAAATTCCAGGGGGGGGGTATAATAATGAATACATCAATAAACTTTAATTAATCACTATGAACTACGTATCTTTTTTAGGGGGAAGAAGAGTACAGTTCTACTATCTACATGGGGGATGGGGTGGCCATACTTAAATGTTATATAACATTTTTTCATATACCTACAAATAAAAGTTATTTTAATATGAGTAATTTAAATAAATGTTTTTTTTTTAATTTCTGAGATACCTACACTTTATTATTTCATACTGACATATGATTGTAATATATGGTATCATTAGATTGGGGGAGACATCAAAGGTTTTTATCTACATAGAGCAACATGAGTGAAGGGGGACGTCTAAAAATTAGTAAAAAAAACATTAAATGGACTTATGTTATTATTTGGTATAAAGGTGGAAGGAAATGTCTCGTTTACAGTCAATTTCAAAATGTATTATAAAAGGGTCAGTCCACGGTAATCGATACCAGAAAGTCAAAAAAAGTTTAACGAAAATGAATACTAAAATATAAAATTAACAGGCTATTTAACATCAATTTTCATAAACCAAAAGAAAATTAGAAAAATGTTGGTTAATTTTCAAAATATTTCAAAAAATTTACTAAAAATTTACAAAAAGTCAACAAATAAGGTGAAATCACAATATCTTACTTAAAAATAAGTGATGATCGTGGCAAACTATTAAAAGTCTTTGACAATTACATATCAAACGTGACGTTTGACCAAATTAACAAAAAATTACCCTCACCAACAATAATGACTAAGGGTGACCGCATTTATTTTTAATGAGTCTATTGATATATTTGATAAATAATTGTTATAAGTATTAGTTAATAATATCAAAAAGCAAATAAACACACAAATAGTACTCTTATTGTATCCTTTTATTCAACGTGTCACACCCGTCACAATGTTTGTTGAGAAATAACCAGATAAATAGATTATGTATTTACCTGATGCTATTGTGTTACTAAAAAATAATTTATTCGTAACATATTAAAGTATGATTATTATATAGTAACTTATACTTTCGCTAAATTTTTGAATAGAGGTTGCAAGACTTGCAATAGTTGGCGTCACACCCGTCACAGGACTTTGAACTCTGGCATTTTAGTAAAAAAAACCGTAGACCTTTCATTCTTTCAATATACATGTATTACATTAAGATCTACAGAAAAATGGTAAAACCATGTTATTAAATAGTATTATTTAGAAATTATGAACTCCACTTCGAGTTGAAATGTCACTACCGTCACCGCGGACTGACCCAAAATTTATTTCATATAAAATAGTTGAAATTCACTTTATTAGCTCAAATGTTACAATTCAATCCTGTAGAAAAGTTAAATAAAATATTTATATAAGAATGTTTTGTATACTTCAATAATCAATCAATAAAACTGGAAAGTATCTACGGGAAAAAAAAGTTTATCAAAAACCATATAGTATATTATTTATGCAAAAAAATGTTTTATAATTGAAAAATAAAACTTTTCCTTCATCATTAAAAAAAATATTAAAAATGTAACTTTAAAATTTTTTTATTATTTACCCTAAAAATTTAACAATGTATGATACATTATCAATATTGATAAATTGTTCAAGTTGGCAACTTTGATTGACTGCATCAATCAGTAAATAATCAAGTAACCACTAATTTTCGTAACTTGTTAATCTATGAAATCTGTATTGCCTGCAAGTTTTCATCAGTTTGATGTGTATAAAATTATGTAAGTCCCATTATCGTATAAATAATTTATAAGTGTATTCAAATTCCTTTAACGAGAAGTTAATTTTCAACTCTTACCTTAAATTTTCAATAAATTGGGTAAATGGGTAACTTGATATGATTAATTAATTTCCGATAGAGAGAGGGATGAAGCTGGAATTTGATGTTTTATAGGGAAGCATTAGTGATATCTCTATTTTGAGATATAATAATATAAGTTTTAAGTGAAGGTAGATTAAACAATTGTATTTAAGTGCAAGTATGCCAAGAAGCCACACAGATTAAAGATTTATACAAGCTTTTAGGCTTTCGCGGTGAGTTTGATATGGATATTGATATTCTGGATATAAGCCGAGTCAGTTAGGTCGTTCTATTGGCCAACGTTTTGTCTCACATTGCAGTGGAAACATATATACCCAGAAACCAAGATCGGGATTAAAGATTTTTTCTTTGAATTTTGATACTAAATTATTAGTTTTATTTTTTTTCCTGCTCATTTATTTTTGCTTTGTAATCATTAACTTTTGAATAATTCGCATGTATTTTTTCTTGAAAATATAATTTGTAAGTTTTGACAAGATAGTTGAGACACATATTGGGGTATTTATTAATTGTAAGATTATTGATGACTTTACGTATGTTGAAATGAGAAAAAGCTGCCATGGGTTCTGCGGGACTTTCTTGTACGTATTACTGAAAATAAACATATAGTGGTGCCTCGTTTAACGAACGCCTCGCATAATGAACGCTGCGCACAACGAACTTTCTGTTCGTTCATTGCGCGACTCGAACAACGAACTGCATCGTGTTTAATTTTGCCGCCCGAACGCTACTACGCATCACGAAGTCGCCCGAACTTCCAAGGTCGCACCAGTCGATGCTCAAACTTGCATGAACATGCATCAACGCGCGTCAGTCGTTCTTTTCTGTGCTTTACTCACACACTTGTTTGTTTTAATAAATGTAATTTTGTGTGTTTATATTATGAGATCTAAAAAAAGCAGGAAGGTGATTTCTGTTGAAATGAAACAAGAAATAATTAGAAAGAGGATTTGACCCTGCAAGCCTCGGTAGACTCTCCTAAATCTGATTCTGACTAAAAAATAAAAAACGTGTGTACAATCTTTTTTATGTTACAGTACCATATTTTATGCTACAGAACGAATTAAAATTTTTAACATGTATTGTTATGGGAAAACGCGTTTCATATGACGAACTTTCCGCATAACGAACTTGCTCCTGGAACGAATTAAGTTCGTTATGCGAGGCACCACTGTATAATATACATAATACAAATCTTTTTGGCTTAGCTGATAAAAATACAAAAAATAAATAAATAATGGGTTTTAAAGAAAATAACGTACTCTACAACTTTTTTTATAAACAATATTTTTTCTATTATGGATTGTTGCAAATATAATATTGATAAATTTTTTTATCATAAAAATAGGATATTATAGAAATGTCCTTAAATATTTTTTTTGAGGAAAACATGAATAGAAAATAAATTATAGATAATAAATTATTTACTATTTTTACTTAAAACATTTTTTAATAATACGCTCCGTTTCAAAAATAACTCGAAAGTTCAAAAAAATTACAAAAGTAAACATCCGTTTCCGGTTTAGGGTCTTCAAAAATGTGCACAAGATCGTTAAAAAACTAGAAGATTTTCTTGCCAGATATTGATCCTAAATATAAAATTTCACCCTTCTATATTTTGTTGTTATTTCCCTTTATATTTATTAGATTAATTTCTTCAAGTTTTTTGCGGCTGTAAATTCTATAAATAACCAAATAAATCCTCGCTAAATATACGAAAGTAGAGAGTGGAGGTGTCCAGCGGCAGAGTTGGGACCAAACAATAACACGTGTCGAGCTGTTATTGCCACATATACCATTTTAATAGCAGCCCTGTCCGCCGGTGTGTGTCTGTACAATACTGTACATATATGCAATTGCTGCTCCTATCTAGCTGTGGCCCGGTGCAACATTGCATGCTTAACAGGATCGTACTTGAAATAAATAATATCTTAAGAAGGAACACCGCTGTGATGGGTCGCAAAATTGCTAATTTTTGCGATTATTTAAATTTATTTAACTAACTATTTTTGAATTGAGGGAAGGATATTTTATTAAGGACTATGTTTACACTTTTTATTAAAAAATACACACAAATTAGAATGTTACAAATTACAATATATATATGAGTATTGCTCGATATGAAAAATCACTTTTGCATGATTCATATATAAAAAAACTATTGTTTTTTTTTAAATCTTTATAAATGTAGCTATCGAAAAAGTAGCTGTTTTTTTAAAATTGATTTTTGACAAAATGGCAGCCCTAGAAAAAGTTTTTCATTTTTTTGATAGTTTTTTGTTCATTCAAGAATTATTAAAACAATATTTTTCAATTTTTTAAGTAAATGCTAAGCTTATACTAAGACGCTGCATTTACGAAAATTTTTGTTAAAATATCAAATGTTCGAGTTTACGCTTGAATTATATAGTTTAAAAAAGTCATTATTTTGACGACATATTTTCTAGATATTTTTTAATACATTTTTTTTTAAATCGATTTTTTACCCATTACAGTGATGTTCCCTCTTAAAGTAATATCACAAAATAAGAAATAATGTATTTAGTTTTGTAAAAGACATTGAATAAAATATTTTAGCTTGCTAGCACTTTCTACGAGGTATTAATTCTATGAGATTTAGAACAGGAGTACAAGCTATACTGCCGTGCTAAGCACAAAAGCGGTATCTCAGTAAAGGCGAGTTTCGAGAAAATCAAAGTTTTGTTAAAATAGTTTTATTTTTACTTTACAGATTGTTTTTTTGATTTATTAAATGGAATTTATTCATTATATTGGGAATTTTGGCGGTATCAAAATATACAGTTATTCGCCTACGTATTATTGATACACCTCTAATTCTCTTAGTGATTTAAGGTAAACCTGAGATAGGGAAAACTTTTTAAAGGGTTTTTTGTTTTAAATACGATACCGCTATTTGGCTTGGTTCATTGAATTCGTATTTTTTTAAGCTATTCGATGCCATAAAAATCAACTTTACGATTTTTTTTGAGATACCGCTTTTGTGCTTAGCACGGCAGTATATGTATCATTTCTCTAATTTTTCGTGAAATACCTTAATGACAATCAAAACAGAACAAATATGCCTGTAAAAAATCCCTCTGACTACGCCACTGGTATGTGCAGTTTGCAGTAGATTCTTCTCGCCTCCGTTAAGAATCAAAACAGAACAAATATGCCTGTAAAAAATCCCTCTGACTACGCCACTAGTATGTGCAGTTTACAGTAGATTCTTCTCGCCTCCGTTTAGAATCAAAACAGAACAAATATGCCTGTAAAAAATCCCTCTGACTACGCCACTGGTGTGTGTAGTTTGCAGCAGATTTTTCTCGCCTCCAGCTCCATTTAGAATCAAAACAGAACAAATATGCCTGTAAAAAATCCCTCTGACTACGCCACTGGTGTGTGCAGTTTGCAGCAGATTCTTCTCGCCTCCGTTTATGGAAGCTCACGTATTTTTATTTACTTGTTTATCGTAGAACAGATTTCAAGTACGGAGACACTAAATCTCTGAGATGTAAAACTGAAACGACATCATATGTGTATGTATGTGTGTGTTTTGTATGTAAATTTTAACGGAATCACTTTTGAAATGGACATTACAGATAATTTGATATCGAGTGATGTATTGTGTAAATTAATAACCAGAGCCGGACTGGTTAGGTTAGTTTGAATTTATTATGGGTTGTATTTAATTTTTTTTATTAGTCTAAAATAGTAGTGTCAAATTCAAATATGAACACGAGTCATTTAAGAGAGACAGTCCCCCCCCCCCTTAAAATAGTTTTGAAAAAAATTGCAGGTAGAAATAGGAAAATTTCGGCGAGCTAAAGAGCATTTTATATATATTTGGAAATAACATTTGTTATTACTTTAATGAGTTTACAAAAAAAAAAAATTATCACTAGTTTGGCATCTTTTAAAAAAAATGATTATTTTAAACTTCTATGATTTGCAATGTTTACAGTATTTAATATCAATTTTTTAATTTCATATTATTTTAATAAAAAAATCAAAGCATTATAAAGTCTAACAAGTGATGTGTTTGACACCATTGTTGTAAAAGATAGTTTATCTCAGTAAATATCAAGATTATTTTATTTTGAATTGCATTTGTGAACATTAGCATTGACACTAGATAACAAAATCTTTAAAACAATATTTTTGGTTATCCGTATAGCCGCGGTCACATTAGGCTGGTTTACCAGCGCTGCTTTACCAGCGCTGGTAGGAGCACCAGCAACCAGCGGCTGGTAAGGGTTCACACCAAGGTATATAAATATAGAGGTATGGCAATGCAGTCGTTGACCAATCAGCGGTGGCGCGGGAATTTACGTCACTGGCGTACATATTCAAATGTTATAAAAATGTATAATTGCAAAAACATTCTTTAATTTATTATTGTTTTCGTATTTTTTGACATTTTAACAATACATACAATCACAGAAGTACAAATTTAATATTACAAAATTATAAAAAGCTGTTAACACGATAAGCCCAGTTTTTGTATTGCCAACTTAAAACAGTAAAAGTAATGCTTCTCGAATACACCAAATTGTCTGTGACAGCTTTTTATGATTTTGTAATATTGAATTTGTACTTCTGTGATTGTTAAAATGTCAAAAAATACGAAACAATAATAAATTAAAGAATGTTTTTGCAATTATACATTTTTATAACATTTGAATATGTACGCCAGTGACGTCAATTCCCGCGCCACCGCTGATTGGTCAACGACCGCATTGCCATACCTCTATATTTATATACCTTGGGTTCACACTACATTTTTCATTCGGCTGATTTACCAGCGCTACTATAACTGTAGTAACCATAGTAACCAATGGTTTGTTGTCGATTCACATCGTATTTTAAATTGTGACAGTTCTGAGAATATGTCTTCGTTACCTGTATCGCTTAATTAACTAAATTAATACATTTATATTAATAAATATTAACTTAATTAATGTAGGTATTATTTATTATTTTTCGTTGTCAAATTAATTAATTAACTATACTGTTTTTTAAATAAATGTTTTTCCTAGCTTATTATGTCGTTTATTAAATATAGTATAATATTTTGTACAAAAATAATTTTGTATAATAATAGTTTGTCTATGAACAAATTAAAAGTAATTCATTAAAGTAGGTTAGTGCCAGCCAATAGAAGGTGAGAACGGAGTCACGTAATCGGCTGGTAGCTGGTAAAGTTGGACATGCGCTACTTTACCAGCGGCTGCTAAAATCACCAGCCGGCTGGTAAAGCAGCGGCTGGTACTGGGTTCACACTACGCTGCTAGTCGGCTGCTAACAGCGCTGGTAAAGCAGCGCTGGTAAACCAGCCTAATGTGACCGCGGCTCATGCGATAAAGGTTCCGAAATATGTACGTAGGTACTTAGTGGACTGCTTGGAGCCACTTACAAGTATACATTTTGTGTTAGAAAATAACAATTAAAATAGGATAAAACTCTACTAATTGAGATCTACATTTTGATACCCTACATGCTAAGATATGAAAATTTTAGATTCATCTTACTTATGGGTCAGTCCGCGGTGACGGTTGTGACATTTCAACTAGGATTATAGAGTTCATAATTTCTAAATAATATTAGTAAATAACATGGTTTTACCTTTTTTCTGTAGATCTTAATGCAATACATGTATATTGAAAGAATAAAAAGTCTACAGTTATTTTACAAAAAATTGTCAGCGTTCAAAGCTCTGTGACGGTTGTGACGCCAACTATTGCAAGTTTTGCAACCTCTATCCAAAAACCAAAAACCCGAAAGTTTAGCGAAAATATTGAAGTTACTTTATAATAATCATACTTTAATATGTTACGAATAAATTATTTTTTAGTTACACAAGAGCATCAGGTAAATACGTAATCTATTTAACTGGTTATTACCCAATAAACATTGTGACGGTTGTAACAGAAAATTGTGACGGTCGTGACACGTTGAATAAAAGGATACAATAAGTGTTTAATTGCTTATTGATATTATGAACTAATACTTATAACAATTATTTATCAAATACATCAATAGACTCATTAAATTTATAATAAATGCGGTTACCCTTAGTAATTATTGTTAGTGAGGGTAATTTTTTTTTAATTCGGTCAAACGTCACGTTTGATATGTAATTGTCAAAGACTTTTAATAGTTTGCCACGAGCGTCACTTATTGTCAAGTAAGTTATTGCGATTTCGCATTATTTGTTGTCTTTTTCGAAAAAAATTTTAAATTTTTTGTAATATTTTGAAAATTAATTAAAATTTTTTTAATTTTCTTTTGGTTTATGAAAATTGATGTTAAATAGCTTCTTAATTTTATATTTTAGTATTCATTTTCGTAAAATATTTTTTTAACTATCTGGTATCGATTACTGCGGACTGACCCCTATGTATTTTTTCAATTTCAAATCAACTTTTTTATTTTTTTTTGTTTATTTTAACTCATACTTTGGTTTTATGCAGTTAAAAAAAATTACGGAACGTATCCCTAATTTTTAAAGAATGTGGCTATTTGTACATACCGCATGTGCATGCAGTTGGCTATTTGCACATACTGTTTATGTACCTAATTAGGTTAGGTTTTTATGTTAGGGTAGGTTAGTTTACGTTAAGTTAGTGGTAAGTGCAAATAGCCAATTGCATGCACATACAGTATGTGCAAATAGCCCCATCCATTTTTCAATGTAGTTTTCCGTGGTACATTCTACATATCTATGTACAGCATAAATAAGACTTAACTATATTTATATTTCCTAAATATGCTCGTAGAAGAAAATAAAAGAACGTTATAATTTTATAATACCTCGTTATTAAAGATAGAAATTAAAGCATTTCGCGTGACATACTTTTAATTAGTGCTTAGATAAAACCATTTCACACTTTTGAGATAAAAACTTTGTTGTTGTTTTCCGTACAACTGTATTCCATATTTATTTCTCATGATACTTGTTAGTAAATACACAAAGCAGTTAATCAGATCCCTAATTATAGAGCAAATAGATTGTATTGTAATTGTGTTCATGTCTCTACTACTACTCATACAATTCGTTATTGTATTCGGAACAAATTAGGAATTGAAATACAGGGGTGGTTCAACAATTTACAAGGAATTGAAGTAAAATATATATATTCAATTTTTATCGCAGTGGTGTAATTAGCGAAGGGCTAAATGGTGATACCATATGTAAATATATGTAAAATACAGGATGATTCAGGACTGGCATGCCCAACATTAACAGTAGACCGAGGATGTTGTTTTAAATAAAAAACTGTTTATGAGCAAAATGAGCATGTGTCACGAATTTTTTCATGGAGTGGGTCCGTCAGATTTTATCTACATATATTTAATATTTTTTGTTCTTTACTTTAACCCTACACTGCATGAATTCATAAAACCAATGCAGTGTATTTAAGTGTAAATTTGCCATGAACTAGAGTGAGACAGTTAATATTACAAGAAAACAATTGTGTATCACCAGTGATACGCTATGAAGTGTAGGGTTAAAAAAGGTCTCACACTTTTCTGGTGACCTAATCTAACATTTAAACTATGAAATTTTTAACAAATTAAATAAATAAAATTAAAATCCCCCTTTCCCAAAAAAGACGGATAGTGCAAGTACAACTCGCGTTTCCGTAAAATTTATTGACACTACACTGAAAACAAATAAATTAATAATAAGATATTTTATAAAAAAATAACATACCTGAAGATGATGATATGTATTTGATGTCAGCTGGATTCTATCCTTTTCTGACATAAATATACATACATATTTAAATAATGCACATGTTGGGAGACGAATGCGGCTGCAATGGTTCATGATCTTATATCTTCACTACTGGATCACTGAATGCTTTGTTCATAAAGCTTTAACAAATATGCATATAAACAAAAATTAAAATATAGTTTGTCAAGTAATAAGTATCAGGTATAATATAAAACAATATTTAATATTAACCGAATCCAGTTTCAGTTTATTACCTATGTATTCTAATATTGATCGTCTTAAATTTCGTTCATTAATACAGTGGCGTGTGCTTCTTAAATGGTAAATACTCTATATTGCTTCCTCGCAATATCGAAGATACGAGAAGCTATGTGATCGTTTTAAAACGAGAAAAAAAAATTGTTCTCCGATTTTAAAAATTTTACCGGATCTATCCATCCTATTCAGATCACGACAAACACTTTTTGTTCCGTATCTGTCTGTCTGTCCGTGTGTGTGTCTGTCCCCCAATCCTTGTCACACGCATAACTCATGAATCACTGAACCGATATTGATTGGTTGGGTCTGGTTTGAGGACGGTCCCATTTCAAAAGTATTAAAATCGTGTGTAAGGGGGAGGGGTGACATCCCAAAATATTTATTTTTTGATTTGAAGATATCTCAAGAAAGACACATGTTACGTGAAAATTTTATAGAACCTTTTTTGTAGAGCATTCAATTCTCTATAATATAGGTCACCTACTTTTGTTGTAAAATATTCCCTTACAAAGATCTATCTCAATTTACTTCGTCATTTGTTTTTTTAAATTGCTATTTACTTTGACATATTAAATGTCACTTTGACGTTTTAAATGTCATTTTGACATTTGTATTGCAGAAAAATAATGATTTTGATTGAAATTGTCAAAAAATTCAAAATATACGACATAATAACCAGGCGCGTATTAAGAAAAATGTCAAATTAATATTTTCTTATTAAAATTGTATGAAAATTAAATGGTTAACCAATGACAGGCAGTTCATCTGAATAATTTATCGGTTTTTATTTAAATTGTTCAATAATTAACTACCTTTGATGAATTTAGCACGAGGAAGCACTGTGCATTTACTAGGCAGAGTATTGTTTATTGTTATTGTTATTCGACATAGAATTAGACATTAATGATTTTCGGTTTATTTCCTTTACTTACGATATAATACCTCCCTTCTTGTCAAATTTAAAAATTTTAGTCAGTGAGTCAATCAAAATACGCTTTGAAAGGCCGTATCTTTTTATCGCATTGAATTAGAAACTTTTGACAGTACTATGAGGCTGCAAACTTATTGATACTTATTCAATTCAACTTGATATCTCTAGCCGTTTCTGATAAAAAAAGGTATTGATAATCAGACAGCCAGACAAAAAGGGATTCTGTAAGAGTTCGGTTTTTTTTCGTTTTGAATAACGAAATCCTAAAGAAACGAAAAAATCTTGTTACGCCACTGGCACAATGGCACAAATACCCAGATAATTTTCAAGCTTCACCTATCATTATGTCTGTGTCTTATGTTTTATTCGAACAATAAAATTGTATTATTCAAAAGAGAGCTATTACAACGTAATTACTAAAGCTTAACTTGGAATTCGATTTTCGCCAGATTCCTCACGGTAATTAATTTTCAAAAAGTTGTTCAGGACGGTTATTGAATTCTTGTTTAATTATTTTCAGTTTACTTGTTTTGACTTGCTCTGTAGACGTTAAAATAAATAATTTCTGTTGGTTTTATAGCATTTGAGAAATCTCGGCTGAATTTTATAATTTTGTAAATCATGCTACTGCTAGTAGGTATAATGGTATATACGTTTCATTTAATTTGTTATCAAGTGCTTAAAAACTATCTTATGGCTTCTATGGTAGTCAATAAACGACTTGAGTCAGTTTTTAGGAAATTTGGACGCCTTAAGATCTGTAGAGTATATCTGTGTGATTTTAATTATATTTTTTCACCGTATTATTGAAGTTTTCAGTTAAAATCGTCGTTTTAACTTCATGAAGTTTTATAAAAAAATCAGTTTTCGATTTTGATTTCATTAAATAAATGTATTTTTATTTTTTAGAAAATAAAATTAAAAGTTAAAATTTTTATTCCACAGTTCTTATTTCAAACCGTTTTCGAGATATGGCCTCTCAAAATGATTTCATTTTTTTTTCAATTTTTTTATAAAATGATTATAACGTTTGAATTGGGCGTCGAATTTCATTTTTGTTGACGAATTTAAAATCTTTAATAGGCCATATATCGAGAACCTTTTGAGATATAGACCCGCGGATTAAAATTTAAACTTTATACATCATTCTATTCATATTGTATATGCATACTTTTAAATTTTAAATCGTAAAAAAAGAAATTTAGTCAAATTTTATGATTAATATTTCAACTTTTCACAGAAATATAAATTAAAAAAAATAAAATCAAAAGAAACACCATAACTTAGGTACTATAAATCAGTTATTTTCATTATTTTTCATATATTTTTTACTAAACAGAATTTTTTAATATACATAAGTAAACAATAATATATATTCAAATGCACGAACATCCAATCACGCATACTCACGATACAAGATTTGAAAATCACTTACGCTCACGTCGAGTTACAGTCGTTACTCAAAAAATTCATCACTCGCATGCCTAATGAAAACATATTTAAAAAAAATGCAATTATAACGAAATTTTGTTTGTACCACCTACCAACTTAACATAAATACTGTAAGTATAGATGGTATTTTCACCAATAAAAAGCATTTGATCCTACAATTATTAATTTGGACAATTTGAAAATAGAGTTAGAGCAAACACGTATTAAACAAATTATCAAAACCTACACGTGGGTGTTGCCATGCACCGCACTTGATGGACACAACTCAAAAAATACCCTTGCCAATCGATTCGTGAATCAATCCCGAGTCCAACGAGGTACATGAAGCCTTATATGAAAAAAAATTATGGGGTGTGGGGGGTCATAACCGGAAAAATTTCTAAAATGAGCTATACTAGAACCACATACCTACAATTTAGCGAAAATCCGAAGTCTCTAGGTGGTCAGGGTGCCGAGATCTCGCGGTGGAAGACAGACGGACGGACAGAAAATCGAACATATAAGCGCTACCACTTCGTGGGTTGCGCCTAAAAGCTAGCGTTATATGTATGTATGTATATTGGACACATTAAGCAAACAATATAAAGAACCACATACATATTAAAAAATTTCAAAGTCTACTGCCTCAATTGCCCCGATACACATCCCTGTCATCCCAGTAATAGTCTAAAGCTTCCCACAGACTGACGCGAATTTTTCGCAGCGGCAGCAAATTAAGGCTCTGACAGACCTACGCGAAACATTCGCAGCGACTGCGGCGCGAATAAAAACGCGTTGGTAGCGGCAGCGAAATTCACAAGTCTGTTTTTTATTATATATCTAGGTAAATATTTACCGAACCGATTTTGCTGAAGCTTCCGCCATTTTGTAGATTCTTTTTTTCTGGAGTTAATACAATAGTTAGGAACATTTCTTAATCATGAATAGTTTTCGAGTTGTGAATTTTTTACTCGAAAAGAAACGTGAAAAATTTCTGAAAAACGCAAAATTTATTTCACCATCGTCTTTTTTTTCGATTGAAAATATATATATGTCGGTCTGTCGGAGCCTTTATTCGCTGCCGCTGCGAATAATTCGCGTTGGTCTGTGGGAAGCTCAATGATGGAATTGGTAGCATATATTTAATACTAGCTGTTACCTACGAATTAGGAAATACAGATTCTGTTATAATGGTAGTCGATAACAAGTTTTAGTTTCGCATTTCACGATAGATGTCTACGCCAAAAAGTATAAACTATAATACAACGTACAAATGTCACACACCCGTTTTTGTTATCTAATTTTATCGGGATACAATTTAATCAAGATCGATTCAGCGGTTTAACCGTGAAAAGGTAACAAACAGACACACAGACAGAGATACAGACACACAGATACAGATACATTTATAATATTAGTATGGATTCACATCAGGAAAAATAAATATATTTGAAGTTATTTATATGGTGGGAATTATATACACACAGCAACAAAAAAACCCTGTTAGTTTATATAATATACGAGAAATTCATAACGTGACATTGATAGCAAAGATTTGCAGTAGATGTAACAACGGTATGTTTTTTTGTATATCTTATATTACTTTGCAAACTTCTTGCCCTTTATATAATTTGTCAACACCTCATTTTTTTATCATCTGTCATGTTGACTTGATTTATTGATGTGAGAAAGAAGATTTTTTCGAGAACTACAATAGAAGATATAATTTATTAGAATTACATCATATAAGTTATGAGTTTTTTTGGTTTAACTATTTTTAGATCTATTATTGTCTGTTTTTGTTATTGTGTAACGTAATGAGTTTTTTTTTATTGTTGTTTATCTCATAATTACATAAGTCATATTTTTCTTCGCAACAAAACAGTTTTTAAAAATTAATTAATTAAATTTTAATTTTAACTTCGGAAAAAATAGTTATATAAATTATCAATTATTTTTTTCAATTTTTATATTTTAATGCCTAAATAAAAAGTCAATAATATTGAACAAAAAATAACTGGATTTTAAAATTTAAATAAACACGAAAATAGGTATTTTTAAGTAGTTATTTTGAAAATTACCGGTTTGTAATTTCCAGCACGTATCTATGATCATAAGAAATATTTCCTAAAAATTTATTAAAAAAAAAATTGCTTTAAAAATTAAAATTAAAAAATTACCGCCTGTGTTTTTAGATTATGTAGTAAATAAATTCCTTATTCAAGAAAAGTTTCGCTAATATTATTTGACTATTGATCTTTTAATGATGTTAGAAAAAACATATTTTACCACCTAAAGGTCAAACATCTAACAGTTGAATAATAATGAACAATTGACCATCTGACTCCGCTTTACTCTATTTACAATAAAAATCTGTGTCAGAGAAATAAAATCACTTTTCGAATGAATGGATTCAAAAGCTCACGTCGTAGAAATACCAACATGACGGTGAGTTTTCTAAGAACATCTAACCACTACTTCTCACTCCCATCGCAACTATGCAGTGGCGCTATCAAAATATTCGATAGGGAAGAAAAGTCTTATACTCAGTGATAATAAAATATATTTAATGTTACTGGTTATAGTCCACAAAAAAATTAATTTTTGTACACGTAATTCTGATTGAAGTGTATAAAATATATAAATAAATTAATGAGACATTAAATATAGAAAATAACATTCTCTACAACTTTCATAATAAATATTATTTACGATGTATTTAAAATATAAATTTTAAAAATCGATTATATTTAAAAACAATTCTTTTTTAAGTTTAATTTATGTTATTTTTGTCTCGATTTTTTTCTAGTATCCACCGTATCAATAGACAGACATACGAACTGGTCAAAATATTTCGAATTCAAAATTTAAGTACTATAACAGCAAAATAGATATTAAACTTTAAATTTAAAAACGTAATTTTTGCCCTGAATTCTATAACGAAGCGCCACTGCGATTACGCCCTCTCCCTAGCTTGTGCTGTCGATATGGATGTATCCCCGTCGCCGAGTTGTAGTATGTCAGATTGATAACCGCCACCTTGCTCCCTTTTCAACATTAATAAATCGAATTTCCACAGGGAGTTTCTCTTTTAAATTTGGCGCGCGGCTAAGACTCTTTTCTAGTGGTCTCAGTGTGATATAGCAGAGCCGGCTACGATTAGCTGAATAGTTTGTGTATTTGTACCAGCGGGCCTACGTGAAATTACTAATTAATATTTCAATAATTAATATTATTAAAACTATTGTTATCTGCAACTGAATATATTTAAAACATAAAAATAAAGTTTCAACTAATTAAATTATAAAGTTATTTAATTAGAGCTTTCGTAAATTAAAACCAGAAACCAATTATTAAATGTATGTGATAAAGATAATCGTGAAAAAAATATAATATTATTTCTATAACTGGCTCGGAGGATCAAAATGTATACAATATACATATGTATAAGGCAAATCTTGAAAAGACTCATTTAAAAAATCACACAATCGATTTTTTTGAGCCTCGTTTATTATAATTTTTATTAGTGCGGTACCTACATCATTAAATCATTATACCTTCATACATATATTTTCATTTTTTCCAAACTTTTATTATCATTTACTTTGGAATATTTTTACTATCTATTTGAAAATTTTATAAACGAATTTAAAACTATGTAATTGTCAGCTTTTATTTGATACCTAACTCACCGGAATTGAAGAAATTTTTGTTTGGTAACTTAATTGAAAAATATTATTATCAAAATTTCAAAAACCATCCACACATAGTAGACTTATGCCCAGTAATATCAACCAATTTAAAGCTCCTTTAGCACTAAATGCTCGTTTAAAGTAAATTTGGTGTATTACAAACGTGATTTAAATCAATATGTAAGCTTTCAATGAAAAATGGACATAATATACGTTGTAAAGAAATACTGCAGATAATTTAAATTCTATTTAATTAAATGTATTGTGCTTGGATCTGTTGATAATATGACAGTTAGTTAAAGGAGCATTTAGTTAAAGTTGATAATACTGGGCGTTAGCCACTATAATTACGAAAAATAATAAAAAATAGTTCATTTTAAAAATCACTGGGACAACGCGTTTAAAGTTTTCTGAAAATCTTAACTGGCCGTGTTATTTGGTCTCACTAAATTGACTTTAACTCAGGCAATTTTGCGAAATTTTAATATTTTTGTTTGCATATTTTTAAATATGTATACCTATTTTTTCCGTCACAGTGGCTTTACCCCTTAACTTCGAATCCCCCTTAAAAGTGCCAAAGGTTAATATTTTTGGTTTTATAATTCAGATCTATTGTTGATAAATCAATTATTATAATTTTACTTAACCTTAGCTTTCTATAGTAGATCAAACTGTGCCAGAACAAATGCAGGGATAATCCCTTTTTTTCGATTTCGGCTGAGAATACAAAAATAATATAATTTTCTAACTGTTACCAAGAAATAACTAATGATCTTTATTTAAATAAATGTTTAACATCTGAAACGTGTATACTATACTGTTAACAACAAATCAAAAAGTACATACCTCTAGAGAGGAGTCACTGAATGTTACAACTCCGTCTCTGGCAGCAAGTCAGCATTTCTGTGAAAACCTTTCTATCTGGTAAGCAGCCATTCGCTCTTCTGTTGTCGATGCCAATATATTAGATCCTGAATGTGTATGTATTGCCTGTACTATTAAAAGCCTCTTATAAAAAGCCTGTCACAATGTATGTAATGGTTCGTCACTATGCGAAAAAAAATCTTTAGAATCATTTTATTTTTGGTACTTACTTGTTTTTCGTAGTGGGAAATTTAATTTTTGACTGAATGAAGATTTTTTTGTCCACATAATGGATTAATTTATAAAAGAAATATAATGTTACTATAGATTTATCGAATATTATCAATTACGAGGAAGGGTGATATTAACTGATATCATGGTTATGATTTTGGCAGTATGTATGTTTATATGTAAATTAATCTGTTTCCTGGCAGAGCGTATTGTTAAACTACTTGACCGATTTCAACAAATGAGATAACATTTGATTCTTTTTGATTTTCTGCGTATCATTAGTTACAAACATTTTCGGAAAGTTGAAAGTTGAAAATGGCAACCGTGAGATGCTATATTGTTATAGACGACAAAAATCACTAATAATTACATATCATAATGGGTATCAATAAAAGAGCTTTATAAGACGATTTCAGAATTCTATCTGGAACAAAAATGATCGAAACTGATAAATGTCCCTACATTTTATTTCTTTAATGTTACTTCGTAGATACAATATTTGGTTATACACTCAGCACTCTGCTATACGACCATCCACTACACGACCGCTCCGTTACACAATGTGCCGACAGTTCTAACCAACATTCTTCCCCAATCCCCACCATAATACCACCGTCACTGCTATATTTCTTCGCGTTTAAATACTCCAATCAACGTTAAAGTCGGCGGTGGTGGGTGCCCCTCTAGTCGTTGTGTAGTGGAATTTTTGAATTACCGATGCTGTCGTATAGCACTATGTTGAGTGTATGTTCAATTTCAAATAAACTTGTTTTAGATTTTAAAACTTTTATTTAACAAAAAATGAAAGAGAAAAATCTTGATTTCGTACAATTTTTTTTATAAATTTTTTTCCATTCATTTTTATAATTATTTATAATAAACAAATAATTTTTAAAATATGAAATAGTATTTTTTTATAAATTACTATTGATATTATTTTAAAACCGAGGCGAGACTCTCAAGGAGACATATTATATAAAGTTCATATAATCTTTTTTTGACTCGATATCGTCACATCCGAATTTAAACCAATGCAAATGCAATGATGTCTGTATCGTCTAGTTTAATTTTTGTACCGTAAAGTAATCGATTCAGTTTTCAATGTAGTTAGCAGTATTGTCTCAAGCAAATAAAAATGAAGCCGAGTTTGTGAAATGTGCATAGCTAACACCGGCCATTCTCAAATAGCATATAATTTCACCGGAATGTCAACATAACTTCAATAGGTAATCAAATAGCATTTTGAAATTGCTTTCTCCGTATCCATTCGTGCAGTTTTAATGCATCCTCCTGTGTGATCCTGTAGGATTGTTTCTGGAACATATTGCTTCAAGATTGATGGCTTCTGTAGGTACTATACTCCGGTACCGGATGCGCTATTTTTAAACAGGAAGTGGGCAATGGATCTCAGCAAATCGGTTATAGTTTTAGTGAAATTACCTATAACTACCTTCTAGATGGATGGTGTCGTTGTGCAGTGATTTTATTGCAGATTAAGTAACAGGGATGCTGTGACTTAAAGAATGGATCGAGGAAATCCAATGTTAAATTAGAAATCTAATCCTTGCGACGTTATCCTAATTTATTGGGTAGAAATTCTTTATTCGCGTAGTCCTTCAAATAGAGCTATTTATTATTTGGTTCCAATGTTGATTTTATAAATAACTACCGTGGTTTCACCCGCGAGGACTACTCGATTTCATTTTTGTAGTAATTAACTACAAATGTTGTAGTACATTAATGTAGTAACTTCGAAAGTATGAATGCAGTAAAATATGTCGTATTTTGAAAGCTAATATCTCCGAAATTCAAAATCGTTCCATTTATTATGATCAAAATAATTTTAAATGATTTTTAATATTCAACCCTACATCCCAAAACTTTAAATACAGTAGTAAAAATAACTGAGCTAATTTTTAAAGGTTTTGTAGATACAGCCGAATTTAATATTTTGTCCCCTGTCATAGATGAAGGATTCTTTGTTGTTATCCCACAGAGGTGTAAAAGGTTAAGAGGAAAATCTTCCTCGTTATTCTTCAACCCTTAAATAGAATAGTATAAAAAGTGACAATATACGTATTTCTACGTTATTAGATTGTTTGGTTTGTGGGTTAATCTATATCTATAAAAGAGTTTGTCCTTAACCACTCACTCATTCACTCACTCACTCACTCACTCACTCATATATCAACGTACAGCCCAAACCCCTGGACCTAGAGACGTTAAATTTCGTAGGTGCCTTCCTTTCATGATGTAAGCACCCACTAAGAAAGGATTTTTCGAAATTCAACCCCTACGGGGTTAAAACAGGGTGTCAAAGTTTATATAACAAAATATTTTTTTGTTCGCATTTAATTGAAACTTATCGAACGTACTCTACAATATAAATAATGAAACAATTATTTCAACATTTCCCAAAGTTTAACTCTTAAGGTGTTGGGAGGGGGGTGGAAAAAAATTATAAAATATTTTTTTTTTGTATTCAACGAATGAAACGTGGCAAATGTAGGTACTCTACAAGACAAATAGCAGTTACGAAAATTCAACCTCTATGAAAATGGTGCGGGGGGGGGGGGGGGCGGTACAATTTTGATATATTTATCTTTATAATTGTTCATGATATTAAAATAAATTTTGACAAATTAATATTCAGTTAAAAATGAAAGTTTGATATTTAAGCCCTAATAGCATGGGACGGGGACGAGGATAGAATTAGATATGTTTATCTGCATACTTGCTTTATTTATAAAGTTAAATACTTATAAATAGTCAGCTGTGATACGCGATCACTACAAAGGTAAATACTATTACTTTACAAAATGTAATATGTCATCCCCTATCACGTATGGAGGGTTCTAATTAGTTTCGAAGTTTACGCGAGCGAAGCCGCGGGATGCCGCTAGTTTTAAATATTTTAAATGATTAATTTATTACATTAGATAATTAAACACAAGTGAAAAGTTTGATATTTCATGTACATAAAATATCTCAAGGCCATACGTTCATAACGGGCGATTATAGCAACAAATTATTTGTATTCGATAGGAATAAAATTTGACACATGAATACACATAAATTCATAACTGCCACTGAATATTAATTTCGAATTGCCATTTATGTTAAATATATAAATTTATTGCGAAATATACAAATAAAAATAAAATGTAATCCATATAATTTATGGTAATTTTATCTTCATAATATACATATATACTATAAAATTACATGTTTACTCTCTACCCTCATTACTTATTCCACATCAAGTTAAACTATACAATTGTTTAAAGTTTAACTATTTTTGGTTTGTGTGTTACATTTTCATTTAAAAAGATTTAAACTTCTGTGACAGTTACAAACAAAACTTAAAGTTAAACATAACCTTCAACTAGCGTCTAGTAGCGTGAGGGAGGAGGATGGGCATCAAAATTATATACTTCGAAAGAGGTTGTACTATACTTATAACTATATTCATACAGGCTGATTTACAGCGAATGTAAACAATTAACAGTAGATTTAAAATGGCATTTTAAACAAAAAACTTATATGCATAATGTATCCGGGCATTCTTATTGAAGGAGCTACAGCCCCTCAAAGATTATTAATTTTTATTTAATATGTATCTACAGAAGCCATTATAGAACAATAATGATATTAAAAATTAACGACTATTATCGATTTTCAGTATCAATAATTATTTAGCACATAAGTGTATGTCGAAAAAAAAATACAAGATAAACATTGAAGCACCCAGTTAACTGGGTTAAAAATTTATTAATACTAAACCGATTATATTATGAAAATTATTCTACCATGAGTTTTCTAGATTAATATAATATTAATTTCTAAGGGGCTCTAGTTCCCTCAAGAAGAATTAAAATAACATCACCGATCCACTGTTTGCAAATTTTTGAATCAATCTGTATTTAAACAGGTTGACTTATTTTTAATTTTAAGTTTTTTATGCTAAAATCAACATTTTATAAATCATCCTGTATGTACGTATAGGTTAAAATTAATCAATATCCATTACTTTAAACTGAAAATGATTGATTCTCTATTTTTTAATTACAATAAAACATCGTGCTGCTAATCTATCAATTCCGTGAAATATTTTCAATAAGAATTGACCCCCTCCCGCGCCCTATCTGTTATATTAATTGCAAAATCAATCGACTAATGATCATGTAACTAGACGAAATCAGCACAAATATCAAAATAAATACATACATACACGCATGTATGTTCATGTTTATATGTATATACAGAATGATCAAAAAGTATGTTTTCATTTTAAAATACATAAGTTTTTTGTTGATACAGTCGAGTCTCGTTATGAACCCGCATACAGGGGTGTAGGGGAATATAATTCTAAGAATTCGTGTACCCCCACTCTTTCAGCACAGGCGACGGTCGTAAGTTGAACTTCCCCTACTTTTTAAGCGTGTGAGTGTGTACGTGATTTTTTCCAGTATCTCGTTATGAGTCCGTTTGACTAAAGTGGTTATTTATTAATGATATAGCCTAGTGTTTACAAAAAAAGTAACCTAAAAATTGTTGACTTCTCCTAATACGTAAATAAACATTTTTGATACATAAAAAATTAATCGGTAAGTACTTTTACAATTAAAATTTTTAATTTATGTGGATGTACAAGTTTAACTATTAAGTTTATTTTACCTTATTTTATTTGTTACTTTAAAAAGTTATTGTTAGAAATTTATAAATTAAATTTTTTTCATCATCCAATTTTCACTGGATACAAGTAATTGAAATTAACTTTACTAATAATAAATAAAACATGATATAAAAATATATATTAATTAATTACTAACTGTCGATAGAATTGAATAAACAAATTAACACTTAATTTATTTTAATAGCGAGGCGGTCTCATATCGAGACTCTAAAATGAATTTTTTTTTCACCTTATGGAGGGGGAAGATCTTCCGCGAAAGTCCTAGTAGACGGACTCATAACGAGCGGACTCATAACGCGACTCGACTGTATTAGCTTCTTATTGATTTTTTTAGAATTATTTAAAATAGATAATTAAAAGTAAAGTTTTTTTTTGTAAATATGTAAATAACATTCCAAAATCATTTTTAGTATTTTGTACCAAACGAAACATTTATGGAATCACTTCTGTGTCCGTCGGTTTGTCTGTCACAGGCGATTATCTCTGAAACTATTCGACGTAACGTTTTTAAATTTAGCACAGAGATAGAGTGTGATGACTCAATTATAGACGTATAAAAGTATAAAAAGTTGAATTTTGTTTCTGGGGGTAGATTGGAAAATGGAAAAAATTCAAAGGTATTATGTAGTATGTGAAAGTAAAGCTTATTGAAGCATTAATTCAACAATATATGTACATACAAATAATTAATGTATTACTAAAAGGATCGCTCAGAAAATCTAAGCGAATTAAATGTAGATTGAGCGAAAATAATCAAGATTAAAAAATCTAGTGCGATCCTTTGTTAAAAACAATTTAATTGTTTATTTCCTTATAACTGCTGAATCATTGGTTTTAGAGAAAAAGTTATTCGACATTAAATATTTTTCATGATGTAAGACACAACTTTTGTCCTTAAACGTTTTTCAAAAATTTCAATAATTTAAGAGTTGAGGGGAGGATGATGGCACGGAGCACTGACTAGTATATTTTGCACTTGTTTTTTTTTTTTTAAATCATACTTATTTAAAAACCTGTTTTCCCAATATCTAAACCTAACCTAATCTCAACTAATAATTAATTAGAATTTTCTTTCATGCACTTATGTACCAATCCACCAAAAGTATCGTTTTTTGAGTTATATAATTAATACAGTTTAATCAAAAATAAAGTTAACAACATTATAGAAAATAGCTCTTAACTACAATTTTTTAAAACATATTATTTTTAATTTAATAAAAACATATACTAAATAAAATTATTACCAACCGTTATTTAGCCTAAATAACTAAATTTAACACATTTAATTAGAGGGATTTATAATTTTCTGCACTATTATAAGGATTATTTATGTATATTTTTCTACAAAAGCCACATTTTTTAACTAAATAAGTATGATTTTATATATGTATCAAGTGATATGTAAATCACATTGGTAATACACCTAAACTATGTACTTTAGAGGAGCATTTCATTTGTTGATAATACTGGGCATATAAAAAATAGTTAATGGCATTAAGATTTTATTAAAATTAGAATTATACAAAAGCATTGCAAAAAAAAATTGTTGAAGAGAGAATGATTACATAAATAAAATCAATATATTTCTAGATTTTATTGGAAGATGTATCTCATTAATCAAATGACAAATTACGTTTTTCCAAAATAAAAAAACAAACAAATGTGCACATCAAAAATATTGATATCTTGAAATGAGCATTGTGTCCAAATAACTCCTCCCAAAAATTTATTGGAAATATTAAAGATACTCAAAGACTTCTGAAATGACCGATACAGTACACACACACACACATACATACATCCACCCACACACCCATACACAAGCATGTGCGCGCTGCACCGTTGTAAAAGAAATTCAATTACAATTCACGCGATACAATAGAGAATATTGTGCAGAGCCTTTGTATTTCGCGTGATTACGCTCTTGAACATTGTGATTATCACACACACACACATGTAGCATTTACAGAGACACCCACACCCTTTGTTTCTGTCTCAGTCTAGTGAATGTCCGGCTATATATTTTCTGTTTCGTATTATTGCATTTGTATTGTAGAGTATTTCGAAATTATGTATATAAATGTACATTGATATAATGTATGAATGTATACACATATATACATACATGTCGAGCTTGTTTTAAATGGGATCTGGTGCTAAAAATGGGTATGAGTTATATGTATTCAATTTAGGAGCATCCAATAAGGGATAGGCGATTATTTTCTGTGTTACTTTAAAAAAAAGTTTTGCCATAAAATATTATAATATGTTTTACTGATTTGTGCATTACATATACATTCACAACTGACAGTATTTCAAGTAAAATACTTGAAAAGTACTTCAACTATATTTTAGTACTTGAAGTACTTTTAAGTTCATTTAAAATAGCATTCAACACAATACTTGAAATTGTTTAGGAATGTACTTGAAGTATACGTACATAATAAGTACTACATATTCAAAAATAACTTGATGTACCTTGTTAATATTTCAAGTTCTTTTTCATAATACTTGCGATTTTATCAAGTATATTTACTTGAAGTACTTACTTGGTACTTCAAGTTGGCATAAGAGGAAAGGGGGAGCAAATGGGCACTTCAAAATAAAGATTTTGAACATATTTATATTTATATTATTTATTATTTGGTATTTTTTTCACGGTAACAAATAGTACTATGAAGTACTATCTTTCCTCTTTAAAATGAATTTTTACTTTTGATTGTACGATTTTTTTTCGACGAGTTGCATCAGTTTGAATATTTAGTTACACTTCTTGTTAGTTGAGAACATCATATCTTTCTATCTCAATGAAAAAAAATCGTACAGTGAAAACCAAAAGTTTATTTTAATTAAGAAAGATAGTACTATTCGTTACCATGAACAAAAAATTGCTTGCTTATTGGTAATGTATTCATAATTATGATGAATATTATAATTTTTAGCACTTTTAAGTTAGGATATCTCGAGAACTTTAGTTAGTTGAGAAATTTGGGGAACGGGTTTGGTTACACCATCCTTTAGGATTGTTTATTCATGTCTTGGCAGCAAAACAAATGATTTTTTTTGTGTTTGTGTGATTAAAATGATTGTATTAATATAATACACAAAACGCAAAATTTTATTGCACAGTATAAGATTAAATTATATAAAGTAATGCCCACTTAAATATCACTATTTTAAATAATTTAATTATTATATTTTTGTTTATAACAGTACACATGTTTACAATGTAAGAAAAGTATCACATTTTTTAAATAATTTACCGAGATCAAGAAGTTTTAAAGAGCATTTGATAGACAGATGTTGACAACAAAAAATCCATTTGTCACCATCTATTTGAACTCCCCTGTGTTTTAATTCTTTTTGAATTTCCTCGGTCGAATCTCCTGGCACATCAAGCAAGGAAACTATTCTTTTGAACAAGTGAAAAATGTGTTCGATTCATATCGATTCTTTATATTGAAATATATACGATATTTTTAAAGTTTAATCTTTCTTCGTATGCTTTTGCGCTCAGATTTATCGAGTGCTTTATTGTCTTGTTATTAATAATAACATGAATAGACGCGAGATATTTATTTTCTGATTATTCTTTAGTTTTGATTTAGTTTAATCCTTTTTTAAACCACAAAATTTATTACGAACGTATGTATAACTTTATGTCAAACATTTTTATTATTGAAGTACCTAGTACATAATTGAATTTATGATTAGTTTAAATCGATATATATCCAATACATATATATAGTAAATGTAATATTGTTTATCTGATTTTTTCGAATTTATGATTGACCTGGCAATTTTTATAAAAATATATTTCCTGTTTATTCTCATATTAATTAAACTATAAAACTGTTTGAAGTTTAACAATTTTTGGTTGGTAATTGGTATGAATGTAATATTTTAATTAAAAAACATTAAATTAAATTTATATGGCAATTACAAACACAAATCAAAGTTAAACATAACCTCAAACTAGCATCTAGTGATAGGGAAAGAGGCCAAGAGGAAAGTCTACGTTAAATTATATACTTCCAAATAGGTTTTAACGTTTAGTGGGTCTTCTAACAGCCATACACGTAGCGGTATACCGGAGAGGTTTATTGTACAGTTGACCTGCACAAGTAAACCGGAGCGTGAGTGGTACCTATGTCGATGAAATTGTACAGGTGGCCAGACCTGAACAGGCGAGCTAGGAAGAATCGAAAAACAATTCTTTCTACCTGCGCAGTTGACATACCTAACTGCGCGTCTGTGTGGCTCTCCAAACACCTGCACAGGTTTCACAAGGGGAACCTTTCAGTGGGCCGGTTTGGATTTTCTTCATATTGAAATATGTTGTGAAGGAGGGTCCCCTGATAACACCTATACCCGGTTTTGGGGGCAGACGGGCAATAGTTTAAAAATTATGACCCAAAATATATTTTAATGTTGCATATATACTTATATGTTAAATCTACCCACACAAGCGTTTGTTTGCCCCCTTTTTTTAAATATAGTTCCCACTTTTTTACGGTGGTGGTGGGGGGGGGCTGTAAAGCCTCCTATGGCAAATGGGGGGGGGGTACCCCCCCCCCTTTTAAAGAAAGTTTCCACTTTTTACGGTGGTGGTGATGGGGGGCTGTAAAGCCTCCTATGGGAAATGGGGGGGCATTGCCCCCCCCCCCTTTTTAAGATAGTTCCCACTTTTTTACGGTAGTGGTGGTGGGGGGCTCTAAAGCCCCGTATGGGAAATTGGGGGGGACCCCCCCCATTTGCCATAGGAGGCTTTACAGCCCCCCCCCCAGCCCGTAAAAAAATGGGAACTATATTTAAAAAAAGGGGGCAAATAAACGCTTGTGTGGGTAGATTTAACATATAAGTATATATGCAACATTAAAATATATTTTGGGTCATAATTTTTAAACTATTGCCCGTCTGCCCCCAAAACCGGGTATAGGTGTTATCAGGGAACCCCCCTTCACAACATATTTCAATATGAAGAAAATCGAAAGCGGCCCACATAAGGGTTCCCCTTGTCAGTTCAATTGTAGCCGTAATAAATTGACGTGAGTGTAGCGATTTCTTCTGAACAACCAATCGAGTCACCTCGTCGTGTGAATGAGCTTAACTGGTGGTCAAACTGTTACGTGTTTGTACAGGTTTACCTGTCCAAGCAAACTGCACAAGTAAACCAAGGCAAACCGCAACGTGTATGGTTGGCCACGAGATATTCTACTTTATCTCATTATAAATATTAACAATTGTTTTGTTCTTGTAAATACTATACTATAATATAATGAATATGACTTAGAAAATAGAGGAATAAAAAGAAAACTATATGGTTGTATTAACATACTACGTAAATATGTAACATGTAAAATGAATTTGATATTATTCTATGCACTACTACCTCTACAATGGATTGAATTTGTATACATTATACGAGAATATCTTTAAAATACAGGTAATTTATTTTTCAATTGCATGATAGTCAGGTACAAACATGTCTTATGTTTCAACTGAAATTCTTCTTTGTGATTACAGTTGTCTGTGCTGTTCTTGTCACAGTTCAAATTGCACGCATAGTATGTTACTGTTTATTTATTGACAATGTCTGAATATTTTAATCTACATAAGAAATATTTGTATAACTCCGGTATTAGGGTTTAATAAAGAATCAATGTAAACTATTTTTAATTCACTACTATATATTTGATCGATATTTAGATTAAATTCTGTTGTACGAATATTAAAATTACCTGTAAATGCTCATTTTATAATGGATGTTAATTTTTATTAATGTTCGCAAATATACGTCGAACCAAAACATTTTTTTGCAAGACACTTTTCTTGAAATTTGATTATCAGCTTAATTTTCATAAATTTTATCGATTTTATCAAATCGATAATCCTTAATAATACTAAATCGATTATTTTGATAACATTGTCACAATGGGTTCTCCACATATTAAATTGAAAGCAAAAAAAAATTGAGACTGTAGCTCCCTTACGAAAAATTTCCAGACACATGTTTTTATAATGTTTTTGTTTAAAATCACATACTAAATCTACTGTTAATTTTTGTCCATTCGTTGTAAATGATTTAGAATATTAGAAATATAAATAATTTCTAAAGTTTTTGAACATATAAACTACACAATTGTTTACATATCACTGGTTGTTTGTGAATAAAATACCTCAACTAAAATGAATGAATAATTTGAAGAAGAAAATAAGTAGTGACATGAAAATTAAATCAAATTATTTGTTTCAGGTCCAGCGAATGATAGCAATACATCACCCAACCAGTCTAGCACCGGAAGTCAACAGCTAGCGACTGTTTCTACCGAGAGCAAACTAGATACAAACACTAATACTAGCACCACCACAACGCCAGCTTTTATAGATGCAAACGGTACAATCGTACGAGCTCTCTCAAGTACAAACTTAAACGAATTACCCGTTCTTGCTTCCCTTTCGCAACCGAACGAACTCAATGGGAATAACATAATTCTGTTGAGAGCTGCTAGAACCAATCAGCAAGATCAAGTGATATTACAGTCAGGACAACACCAGTTGAGGAGTTCATCTCAATCGCAGATCCTTCAAAATGAAGAACGTAGGTCTAATGAAAGCATCGGTCAGATATTTCAAATATCTAACAACAGAAGCGGTCAGGTATTTCCGAATAATTCCTCCCAAATCATACTGCAACAGTGCGATAATAGAAGTAGCGAAGAGAGAAATTCTGGCCAGGTGTTTGGAGAAATCATTCAGATTTCCGATCAGCAAAATCAGATCTTGTTACACGATGAGAATATGCGGGTTAATAGTGAACGTAGTCCGAGGAATTTCGGGCAGATCATTCAAATTTCAGGCCAGCAACATATTTTGTTGCAGTCTGTGAAACGACTGGATAATACAGGTCCTATTATTCTGTATTCGGCTAATGGTGGCAGCGCTAGTGAAGATAATCAAAGTAAGACTGCGACAAATCATATCGTATTCCAGCAAAAGACTGACGAGCAACCAGATGAAGATGTGCAATTGGTTCCAGAAACTCCAGAGCCGATGGGGGTGGAGAATGACGGGATGGATACTGCTCCAGCTGGGGAGGAGAAAGTATCTTCAGCACCTTTGGGAAATGGTAAGTGTTTTTTTGTTATTAATTTTTAAGGAATTGATATTTTTATGCGACCATATTAAAAAAAAACTGGAACGTACGATTTCTAACGGAAATTAGTTGATTTAAAATCGGTTTCACAACGATAGATTTCCTCTAACTATTCGATAGGTGACCTTCGATTTGACTAACCAACATGTAAGATTTCTTCTAAAGAGTAAAACAGATAGCAGTTGCTACTTACCAATGCTGTACCTAACCATAATGAGGGGTCAAATGGTATAATATATGTATATTGTATATGCAAAGTTTATCATATGTCAATGGCCCTCCCATGAAAAATCCCCCTCAAAAAAAATCTTGGTTACGTCACTGCTGCGTATACGAGATGTTTATCATTTATGGGACAGTAGTATAGATTACTTTGTATTGATATTTGTTGTGTATGTACAAATCGATTAAAGCAGTTCAGTTTTAAACAATGTATTCTGGTTTGTATTCTTCAATTGTATAATTAAAATTACACGCCGTTAACATTGACAGAATTGAAAAATAAATAAATAAAAATATACTATTTTTAATATCAACCACAAAAAAAATAGAAAAGAATCATCATCTTTGCCGTCACACATTTCATTATAAAAAACAATTTTTGGGGTAAACTTACTAAACCACTAATACGTATTTGCTGAAACGAGAAATTTTCAACAATTTACTGCATGTTTTTCACCATTACTCCGAGGAAAGAAATGTTACTGGCTAGGGGGGGGGTATGATATAGCAACATAAACACTCACACTCCCTCCATATACACACACACCTTTGCGTGTTGCACAGTGTTGAATTTTTTTTATTATTTAGAATACATACATATATACATACATTTATGTATACGAGTGTATACTATACGTATGTTGTATGTATATTTATAATTTATCCACAAATAATAGCATACTTTTTCATTAAAACAACCTGTCTCCGGGCCATTTTGTGCTGAAATATAAACCTGAAACAACATAAATATCAATGTCGAGAGAAACAATATTTACTGTATGTAGTTTTTCAATCTTCAAGCATGTATGGTATTCTTGTAAGGTGGATTCCACTCACATGTTTATAGGAAGGGAGGAAATAAATGTTTACGGAGTATTTGATTTTAGATTTTTTTTAATGAAATTCAAAAATAGAGAGAGATATTTATATAATAGTTATAATGAATTAATACATTGTTTTTGTTTCCCGCGTAAAAGTCCTAAAAATTGACTTACCCAGTGTTAGAACTTAATTGTAAGCGACGAATATATACCTATATTGTACTGAAAGGATTGAGGGTATCTCAAAATTTTTCTTTTTTAAAATATCTCAAGAGCGACACATGTTACATCAAAATTTTATAGAATCTTTTTTTAGAGAATTGAATTTTCTATAAGAATGGTAATTGTAACATTATAAATATATACTTAGAAATATATTTAAATGAGATTTGTGTCTACTTTATTTTCGTGTCGTTAATATAATTATTAATTATTTATTTGCAAATAATTTAATATACACAATTTCTTTTAAGATTTTCACTAAACAATTTAATTGTATATAAAACAATAGGCATTGACATTTATTTTAAAAAAATCAATAACTAACTAACCCCTTTTGTAGAATTTAGCACGAAAATGCACTTTGCAATCATGTTTTTTAATGATACATATTATGTGAAAATTACAAAGTATGAAAATGAACTATACAAAATTTTGATCGTTTCACCCCAAATTTTTACCCTCCTCTAATAAAGGTAAAAAAAATCTCACGAGTATTCGAAAACTCTGCCTTTAAGCAACCATTAAAGCTCTTCAAAAATAAGATAATGATACGTCTTCAGTAAATATAGTAAAAATAAAAATAAAGAATCGTTTATTAATAAAATAAAACAGTGAGTAATTCAAATTGTTTAATTCTAAATAACATCGTGTCCTATTTGCTAGTAATAGTATAAAAAATCATAATAAATATTACTGAGATTCAGTTGAATTAAACTTTTCGTTATAATTCCGTCTAGATAATAATATCTGTGACAACTTTTTAAAAATAATACAAATAAGCTTTTAGAGAATGAACCAACAAAGAACGAACCCGCCAAAGCAAATGCTATATTTGTACAGTAAATACTGGTACGCACATAATGCAAATAAACTGGGAATTTTTACCGCGGGTTTTTCAAATGAATCCAATTTTTCTCTAGGTAAAAGAAATCTGGCTACAGTTTCTTTTCACAGACACTTTTTGTTGTTGTGTGTGTTTGAAATAACCCAGTGGCGGCGTTTATTAAAATCTGATCCAAAGGGGCGATTAACATTTACTATAAAATTAAATTACTTATATTTCGCCGAAACGCCTTAGTAGGCAAGCAACTCGGCTGTGAAAAAACGTGGAAAAAATTACCGTCACTGAAAAATCAATTTGGAAATCGCGTAATTTTACGTACTAAAAATGGAAACTTGCAACCGCGTACACAGAAAAAAAAACTTATTGGACCAAGAAAACCTTGTTTTGTATATAACGAAAACAATATTTTCTTAATATAAGAAACATACCCTTAATCCAACTACGTTATTCCTTCGTTCAAGAATACTATAGTTGGTTTAAGAGATTATTGCTTATCTTAAGAAAATATTGTTTTCGTTATATACAAAACAAGGTTTACTTGGTTTGAGAAATCCTTTCTACCAGTGTAGCACCGAAATGGTTGAACTTACAATAGTAATTCTACTATTGTATTGATGTTATTTATGTTTGTTTTTGTCTTAACTCTAGGAGTTTTCAAGATATTTAAGAAGATTGCCTAATTTTTATTTACAACAATGCCCCTTATAGGCCTACATAAGGGACAAAACCGGAGCACTTTTTTGTAGAAAATAGCCACTCTAGCTATCGATTTTGTAGGTTTAATTTATTCTAAAAAAATAGGACGTGTGATGGTGCATTTTGAAATGCCACCTCGTAACTCAGAAATTACTACTGATTGATCTAAAATGTATTAGTTAGTTTCAAACATAGAGATGTAATATAACTGGAGTGATAACTCTAATGGGTGAGCGTGCGCTGATAAAGATATTTTTCGACGAACCGCTTGTCAGCCAATCAATGCTCGTTAGACAAGGAAGTGCGGTACCCTAATAGAAGCTATCTCTACTGACACATTCATAACATTGAGTTATCGCTCCAGTTATATTACATCTCTGTGGTTTCAAAGTTGAATTTCAAAATACCCCAATCACATATACTTATATTTGCCCAAAGACTACTACAACATATTAAATTTCCTATCGCTAATCAACTTGGAAGACTCTGTATAATAACATGCAAAATAAATTAAACCAAGAGAGCAAAGCCTACTTGAGGAGAGCAATAAAATGAAACTTATTATTTTTTGGCGACGAGTCGCCTATGGTAATACATTTGTTTATCTGTGTTCTGTTGCGTACAACAGACCAATGTTTGCTGTGTATCTTGTAGACTTTCGGCTCACTAAAAACGTTCAAATGAATAAATATGTTATCTTCAGGGAGTACCTTGTATAACCTAAAACACGAGTCCATTTTAAAACGATGTTTATTTATTTTTATATTAACGCATATGTTGATTTTCTCTGAATACCCGGAAGTCCCCTATGGAGCTTTAACTTACATATGTATACATTCTGAAATTTTATTGCAATATATATGTATGTCGGTTTTTTTGTGCCTTGGATAAATTTGTTGTTGGAAAATAAATAAAAATAAATTCTTGTTTCTACTTTAGATTGTCTAGTTTTTTCTTTGGGTCTTATCATATCAAGGCCAACGCGAAGGTATTAACGTTTTATTAATTTATCATTTAGGAAAATATATTGATAACAAACAACAGACAGAACCTATGATTATGATTTGCTTACATTTTCGTATATGAAAATAAATTAAAAAAAAAACTTACGTTAAGAAAGGCAGGAGGTTACCTAACACTTACGAATAAAGAAAAAAAGAAGGGCGAAAAATTCAAAAATGATCTTTCCGTAATTAATGGACCGTCCCCTTACCTACTATATTCAGACACTGAAAGTAGCCATTTGTCTATTTTTAGTTTTTTATTACCTTAATAAACATACTCATAAATAATAAGTAGGTTTTTGTTTATTTACGTTCTATTCATCACAAAATACCACATCCATATAACATTAAAATGAAAAACAAACTTTTTAAATGTATTATAGCGTATTTAATATACGCGTAATTTACATTTAATTTAATATTCAAAAATTTACACATACATCACAGTCATTTATATAAAAATCACTTACATAATAAATCTTCAAGACAAAACGTCGTACTTACTGTGCATTTGAATAATCTACAGGGGGTGCTAAAACATTCCAAATTGTATCAATATAGGAATAATTGAAAGTACATACAAAGGTATATTTATTTATTCTTGAGTTTAATTGATTTTTATAGCAACATTTATATCAATTTGAAGCCTTATGCGGTGTTTACACCGAAAAAACAAAATAGAAACATCGTGTCTTTAAAATACTTCGTATTTAAAAATGTATAGGGTTTATTGTTTTTTTGTCAAAAAACACCGTGTTTCTGTTTTGTTTTCTTTCTGTAAACACCGCATTACTATTTTGTTTTTGTTTTTATTTTCTATTATCAGTTTCCGCGGCTTCGACCGTGTATATAATTTGGCTTGTATATGTATATTTTTACATTTTAATTCGTATATTTTGTTGTTACACACCTAAATTAAAATAAACCGTGATAAATGTACTATTTTAATCTAAAAACCGATTTTCTGTAGTTTATACCGATACTGAAATAATGCAAGTTGAAGATACATACACCTTATGCACGACATCGTCCGCGTTTTATATAAATAACATCTACAGAGAGTTACATAAATATTAAAGTAAGAAATAAATACAGTCTCGTGGATTTTTATCCAGAACTAATTGAACTTCATAAAACTTTCTTACATAATTTTGATGTATCTCTTATAGTTTACTAGTTAAATGTTTTTATTTATTTATCAGCTAGTGTATTCACTGCTCAGCTGTTTTTAATGACAGCGTGATAATATGTATCCTATAAAACATCTGAGATTTTAAGGGACATGTTGGTGCAGTACTTTCTGAGATTGTATTTCCTTTATAGGTTAGGTTAGGTTAACTATTTTTTTACATTTAATTTATCCAGCACTGCTTATTGTTAGTGTGAATATGTATGTATGTAGGTACCCTATAGTATGTCTGAGATTTAAAGTAGATTTGGTATGGTAGTTTTCGAGATAACCTCAAAACACACACACAAATTTTCTCTTTTTATGATTTTAGTTTTATTTTCTATGCCAGCCCTGTCGACATTAGAGTAAACTAGTGTTAAAATATGTCAGGAAACAGCGAAATTATATTCTGAAAGTACGGTGTCATTAAAAAACAATTCTATTTTGAATAATTTCATTTTATTTGCATTTTCTACGTTGGATATTCTTCCGTGATGTTTAAACCACATCGGTATTTCAAATTACTTTTATCCGGCTACTTTTTTTTGCTCTACGTCATATATGTATCATTCTATTTTTATTTTACGTTAATTCTACAACGGTATTAGGTTTTACGTTTAAATTGAAATAATGCATTTCAGTTGGATATACCATTGTATTTGTTTATATGTACACATTTTATGCAAATAGTAATGTCTGGTTAACCCATAAAATGTGACGAGAAATAATTATTAATAACAATACGAAAAACATTATATAGGATATTTCAAAAATAGTCTACCAAACTGTTTAACAAAAAAATGTTGTATGAATATTGAATATGTGTCTGAAAACTCTTCCTAGCCCAACAAAAAAAAAGTTAAATCGTACATTCAACGGGTATCAAACTTATGTGACAGTTTCATGACATTTTTTTATATTTTAACGCATATATGGTAATTGAAAATTAACAATATTAAAACAGTGGTCTGACCTACCGACTGTGTTTTAATAAATTTAATTACCATTGTTCTAATTCTCACAGAATTAATACTCTGTTGAAAGTGCTTACTAATTGATATTTTACAAGCTTTAACTATTTTTTTGCAATTATAATTATCTGTTGAGCTACAAAAAATTATCAATTAAAAAATATATAATGAAAAAAGTCCCGAGTGATTGATTCATCAACGCTCAAATATTAAAGAAAGGTGCCATTAAAAATTCACGTTTTTATGTCCTAAATAGTGAAATTCAAATGGAACCTTTTTTTACGATGTAAGCATCCACCAAGTGGAGATTTTCTGATAAAAGCTAACTTTTCGGGCTGTTGTCTACGTTGTCGTATAATTTTTCTGACATGAAACTCGAAATGCCAAGAAAAATAATACGACGACGTGGACATCAACCCGAAAAGTTAGCTCTTATGGACAACGGCCACGAAAGCCTACAGAAGAATATTTTCTGATATTCAACCCCTTAGTGGAGAGAACGATAATAAACTTTTTTTATATTTTTTTTATTTTTATCATTGACTAGTATCATAAAAAGAAATTAGAACATACTCATACTAGCTACAGATAATTTGGCGTTAAATATAATTATATAGGATACTGTTTTTGTGAAATAATTTTGTTATGTCAAAGCTTTTGAGAGTTGCATATTGTTGTGAACATCCTGGTTTATAATTTACTTACAAGTTTTTGAATGCACGAAAGGCAAATTGATTAACTGCCTTAATATGATAAACAACATGTATTCACTGTAATTGTTTGATAATTAATTAAAGTTGCATATTCATGACTTTCTCATACATACGTATGTAATACTAAGAGTGGACATTGTACCTCTATATTGTTTATATAATTATAAAAAATCTATTTGGTTTTGAAGATATAAAAATTAATTAAACATAAATTATATAAATTAACGTTCTTTACAACTTTTATAATAAGCATTATTTTTTTCTAATTTGCACCGTTTCAAAAATAATTCAAAAAATTTTAAAGTTGGCAATAGAGTAGGTAAACATCCCGTTTCGTTTGTAAGATCGTTTATAAATTAAGAAGGTTTTTCCGAGACGAATATTGATTCAGGGAATGTCGAAATAAATATTACTAAATCTTCTGTATCTTTATGTATGTATATATTTTATACATATGCCCGTATAAGAAAGTAAAAACTGAAATTAAATTGCATATTCCAGTTAAAAATAAATCTGAAAATTTACTTATCATAATTAATTAATGTCCAACAATAAAAATAAGTAAGAAAATAATATAACCTAAGCAGCCAATTTTGCGTGCATTTTGATAATTTCAAATAAATCAATGTTCAATTTTAAAAGGGTTATTTATATTTTGTAATTAATTTTTTTAATGAACAAAACGAAAATTGTATTCTGCGTGCATAAACTATAGGTGTCCATAAAATATTCTTACTTTTCATCACGTCAATGTTATGAAAAATATTGGTTTTGGTAGAAAAGTGACTTTGCTTAATTTTTATAAATTAGTTATTTGCGATTACAGCAAAACCCACACTTCAAACTTCTAGGGAACAAATGATTCTAATAAAAATTTCAAGGGCAGATTAGGTAAGCTAGAAGTTTTTCATTTACAACTCATTGTCAGTCAAAAACAGTCGTACGGCGATACAAAAAAGCAAATTGTTGAAAAATGTCTGATCTTCAAAAGTCACTCATTAGTGATTTACATTAAGTAAATATGGTACTGAAAATTAAAATACGAGTTGTAATATCTGAAAATTTTGTAAATAGTTTTCATTTAGTTAAGTTACAATCGATTACATGTTTTATGTCCGGTATTATAAATGAGCTAACAAAATTTGCTGTCTGACAGTTCCCTTGAAGTTTCATGAAGTGTTTGACAAATATCACGTGGTAAGTAAACACCATCAGTTTTAAAACAATGGTGATATTATGAACATTATTTTGTACTGTTAGAGTCGTCAACTTTGTTATATGCGTTGAAGTATCACTGCTCTCAATCACAGAATTAAACCCCATTAAAGTGCTGGCTAGCCAGCAAATTCTGTTTGTTCATTTATAATACCAGACATTAAAAATGCAAATTTGCAAATGTTAATTTAAAGATGTAACGAAACAATACTCAATATAAACATTTTAATCATTGTAATAAAAGTCTTATATCTTTGAAAAAACTAGACAATAATAATACAAGATATGTCAACTAGCACTGCATTAATTGGAAACTTTAGAAATTACGCCATTTTCTGTCATAACTACTTATTTCAAATTATTGGGATATTAGATCGATGAATTTAGAAAAAAAATAAACTGTAAAATTTTTCCACTTCTAGTTATTCGATTTAGCAAATATGTATTCTATTATAATAATTACTGGTGTGTATTCATAAGGATTGCTGTTTTATTATTACATTTTGCGACCTATAGTGTGTTACACCGGTCTAAAAAGTACCAAAATTCGACACAATGAACTTTGTTTATGTTTTTATAACAATAATAAAACCAATCAATATTAATAAACTTACAGTAAGTAAATATGAAGACTGTAATATGTTCTTCCAGAAAATGTAAACTTTTAAGTAATATGCTGAATGAATTTAAGAAATAATGCTCTTTTTATCAAGTTTTTTATGCAAAAACATTTTGAACTGAGAAAATAACCAACTATCAAATGTAATCGTGCTTGGGGTGTACAATATATGTACGTTTAGGGAGGTTATACTGTATAGTTTATATTGTTTCAAAAAGTATATTCATGTAGAATTCATAAAATTCTATTAAATTCCCGTCGTATATAAAAACATTCGTTTTCAATTTATAATATTTTTCAATATGATAACAACGATGATACAAACTCGAATATTCCATTGTTTGTACAAAATGAACTTATTTTTCTCAATATCCGATACGTATGTATGTATAAATTTATGCTGCAATTTTTCTTGGTTCCCGCCAGAGTTTTCCATCAATTTTCAAGACATAAATAAATATTTGATGCTTTTTCATATATAATATGATCGATCATATTTGAAATTCTATGTTATGTAAAAAAATTGTAATTTCTTTTACTTGATTTTTGTATTTTTAGGTTAAATGCTCACCCATCATTTGATTGTTTTTATTTTATTAGGGCTGTACATGATAGGACACGGGACTTATCTACCATTCGTCTCTCTCAACAGTGGCGGACTAAGGAAGGTTGTGGTTTAGAGCGGAATGTTAGTTATAGGGCCTTCTAGTGGCGCGTTATGAAAATTTAAATAAATTCTTATCTAAAAAAAAAAATTGTTATAGGTACACTGTCGTGTCTTTAGATACTCAATTTTTTGCGCATTGTAAATATAAAACTGCAAAAATGGTTGATAAAAAATCTTAAATGTTGATAAGAGTACTTAATTACAATTTTTGTAATAATCCTAGCATATCTAAAATACAAAAAGCATTTACAATTTTTGAATTATATGCCTGAAAGGTCAGGTTTACTCACGTGAAAACTATTGGCGCGCAATGTCTTTCAAACTAACGAGAAATTGTTTTTGTACTATTTTGACTGCAAGTAAATATATTCTTTTTGCTATTTTGTGTATTTTTATTGACTAAAATCTGTATATTTACATTCAAAATCACAGGTGTCCAAAGTCTTTTGCACGACAGTGTACCTGAAAACTTTTTTTTTATTTTGCTCCTTATGAGTGGCCAAAATTGTCATTTTCCGCAACTTTTACGCTAGAATAATCCAAAAACGTCACATGATAGAGCAATTCAGTATAATTTTGCAACATAACTTTTCATATGTATGTGTAATCATTTTAAACCAAGGCTCTCGAAATTTCAGTTTTATCTCGATCTCATCTCGTTAAAATTCAAGGGGAATCGTCTCAGTCTCGTGCAAATTTAAACCAATATCGTCTTGGCACTTGGCGTTCAGCCCTATATTATATTCGTTTATTTACTAACGGAACATGTTTTTTTTATATTCTGATATAATTTAATGAAAGAAATCAAGCAAAAGTTTTTTAAATGTTAAAATATTAGCAAAATATGTTAAATCTTCATTAAATATTCCACTTCTACATACATTAATAACTTATACATTTAAATAAAAAATACTGAAATAAACATATTTTATTTTTCATTTCCATTTAAATTTCAAGCAAAATAATAAACGAAATATTTACATAATCTTGTTAAAAGCAAGTAGAAAAAAACTGCTCTCTTATCGAAATATATCTAAAAATATAAATATAAAACATTTTCTTATTCTTCCATCTTTTCGACCGTAAATTACAACAAAAAGACATTTATCCGGCCAGAAAGATGTAAACGATCAGGCATTAAGTATGAAAGTTTATTGTACATTAAAACTACCAGCCATTTATTTTCGTATTAAAATCCAAAATCAGAGAGAAACGGGACCATAGATCGAGATAAGAGAATCTTTTGTAGTGAATATAACATATGATAACCCTTTTCGCAAGTCCAATACATGGCAGCCCCACACCCGCCCCGCGGGCTCCCCTCAGATCCCGTGGTTTCTTGGTATGATGGAATATTTTATCCTCGGACTCATTTCGTATGGGCGGAACTTGAGCCAAAACATTGTCGGCTATGAAATATAAAATATTATATAAACCGTGCAGAAACTAACCTTCTTTTGATAGGGTTTGTCCAAGCCATCACGGAGTTAAATGTTAAGTCGTATTTTCCCGCTGTTTATGGATTTTTTTTTCAACAGTTCTTAAATTGATTTTTAAGTATATTTTTTATTTATAAAAATAAAGTATAATATTTTTGACAACAATACAATGACAGGGATTATATTCAGGGCTGTGGAGTCGAGGAGTCGGAGTCGGAGTTTTAGTAATTTTGGGTGGAGTCGGAGTTGGAGTCGGTAAAAAGGTACCGACTCCGACTCCTTTAATTAAATAATGGTTTTTACTTCTTTACAAACTTAATATTTTTTGTTCATTTTGAGTTTTGAAGTACAATGATTTGAAATTTTCAATTCTGGCCGGAACCAGAATCACCAGAATTCAAAAAAATTGATTATATTTCAATTTCAGCCCTGATTATATTTATGAATCATACGTTTAGGTGGGTGCGTAAATCAGTACGTACCTCGTGCGGGTGCGAGTATACTAGCTATGAAATTTAATACATTTTTACTCGGTTTGGGATTTAGAACAGCAGTAAGTATTTAAATTTACTCAAACACAATTGATAACTAACCGTACAAGATATACAATACCACTGTTTTGATGCCGATATTTTTATTCTTATACGGCTGTGTATATAAAATATATACATATATAGATAATATAAGTTTTTGAAATGCCGATTTTTTACTTATTCATGATTTTAATGAAAATATAAATTTTGACCTTTCCAATCCATTCGGACGTGTGGGTTTGACTGTAGACAAATTGTATACGGGAGAATTTTTATATTTATGATTAATTTTCGTCTCGGTATTAAACCCTGTAATTTTAAAAACGTTCTCACAACCGGAAATAGATAATAACGGCATAGACATAAAATCAGTTTTCAGATTTAAACAGTACCTAGATATGGACATTTATCAAAGAGAGTAACAGCAAGTATTATATAATCCCGTGAAAGTTCTTACTTAACGGTATATATACGATTACCTAGGGTGTCATTTTTATACGTCGTCGTCTTTCCGTTAATGCAAGCCGGATTATGATAGTAAACGCTCCTTTCTTGTAGTAACGGTAACTATCAGACATCTTCAGTTATCTGAAGTTCCGTTATTCGTTACTTTTTAAATGAAAGTCTCTAGCAACAGCCCCGGTCGTAGAGGATCTATAAAGAAAACTGGTAGTTACATTATTGTCATTTTACTACATAGAAATTTTCGAATGCAAATATTATTTGGGTATGTTTATAGTAAAAGTTACAGGATAGGATTAAGGTATAAAATACAAAAATTGGGGGTACATGATACCTGATTCGTTTTTTATTTTATAAAAAAAATTGTGGTCTTTATTTTGAAATAATTTTTTTGTTTAATTTTTCTCGCATTTCATTATGGCATGTATAGCTCTTTAAAATTAGAAAAAAATTTTTTTTTACTTATGATCGAAAAAAATATTGACTTTTGACCAAGAATTTTTGTCGAATTTTCATGTAGTATACTGCCGTGCTAAGCACAAAAGCGGTATCTCAGTAAAGGCGAGTTTCGAGAAAATCAACGTTTTGTTAAAATAGTTTTATTTTTCTTTTACAGATTGTTTTTTTGATTTATTAAATGGAATTTATTCATTATATTGGGAATTTTGGCGGTATCAAAATATACAGTTATTCGCCGACGTATTATTGATATACCTATAATTCTCTTAGTAATTTAAGGTAAACCTGAGATAGGAAAAACTTTTTCAAGGTTTTTTTCATATGTTTTAAATAAGATGTCGCTATTTTGCTTAGTTCATTGGATTCGTATTTTTTTAAGCTATTCGATGCCATAAAAATCAACTTTATGATTTTTTTTGAGATACCGCTTTTGTGCTTAGCACGGCAGTAATAAATGTCATATAAATTTTAACAAGCTGATTTTAAATCCGTAAACTAAAACCAAATCCAACCATCCGTTCAAAAGTTGCGAATAATTTTCTGGATAATTTTGAAAAAAATCAAAACTCGAGTGTATGGTTTAATATGCAGATTTGCGGTTTGAAATATTTATAGCTTTCACGTTATTTCTATAAAATACAAATAAATCAAACAGTTTAAACTTTCTACAAGATAGATTTACTAGTTTTGATAAAATCGCGGAAAAAATCGGTTATTGTTATTTTTCATGCATCAAACATCAATTTTTCATAGAAATATTAACTTACAAGGAAAGATCCCGAGGTGTCAGACTCGGATTTTAATGAAACTTGGTAAAAATTTTCTTTGGGTAAAAATTAAGGACACCTATTTTTTTATACGTGCCCGTTTTAATATTTAGGGGGTGAAATCGGCCCTTGAAAATGAGGGTAAAATTTTTAATTTGTAAATAGCTCGTAAACCACTTGGAATAGTGACTTGTGTATAATGTAACATTTGTGTGGTATTACAAGAGCTATAAAATAGCATTAATGTGGTACCCCCTAAATATTTTATTTGGGGGGTATAATTGACACCCCTCAATTTTTTTCAAAAATTATTATTTTTTCTTTCATAAATCAATAGAGTGTAGTATTCTGAATACAATGATATCAAATTTCAAAATAACGTGTTTTCAAACTTCGGAGATATCGGCAGTTTTGTAGTTCGCCATATACTTTATACACTGTATAAAGATACTTCATGCCGCGCCGCGCACTGGTCAAAGCTAGTGGAACATTTTTCAAAGTAGTGTGGATCTATTATAAGTTGTGATATTAATTTGAAAATTCACAAATATCATCAATATGGCTTTATTTTAAATTACAAAAAGTTAAATTTTGTTTTTAAAACTATTCATGCCAAGGCATTCATAATATTCACATTGTTTTTTATTTTAAACTGTTCATTGCATCCTTAAGGTACCAGCTAATTTATAAATTAACATTTTACGTCATACTCGCTCTCGCATCACTCCCAAGTCAAAGAAAATATGAGAAAATGTTAATAGTTTTTTAAATAATTGGTATTGGTTGATAGAATCAAACAAAGTGTTTATTAATATGGTTAAAAGAATTCAAAAATATTTTCAACCATAAAATTTACCTTTAATATTTAAATTCTACTGTATTTAATTTGGGTAAGTGTAACTAATTTATATAATTTATATTAATACTTTTAAAACCAATTTTTCAATACTTGAAATCGCTACATTCCATTGTTTCTCAATTTAAGGGTTGCATATCCTGTAGCGAAGAAAATACAAAATTTGTACTCTTTATAATTTAAAATAAACCCATATTAATGATATTTGTGAATTTTCAAATTAATATCACAACTTATAATAGATCCACACTACTTTGAAAAATGTTCCACTAGCTTTGACCAGTGCGCGGCGCGGCATGCAGTATCTTTATACAGTGTATAAAGTATATGGCGAACTACAAAACTGCCGATATCTCCGAAGTTTGAAAACACGTTATTTTGAAATTTGATATCATTGTATTCAGAATACTACACTCTATTGATTTATGAAAGAAAAAATAATAATTTTTGAAAAAAATTGAGGGGTGTCAATTATACCCCCCAAATAAAATATTTAGGGGGTACCACATTAATGCTATTTTATAGCTCTTGTAATACCAAACAAATGTTACATTATACACAAGTCACTATTCCAAGTGGTTTACGAGCTATTTACAAATTAAAAATTTTACCCTCATTTTCAAGGGCCGATTTCACCCCCTAAATATTAAAACGGGCACGTATAAAAAAATAGGTGTCCTTAATTTTTACCCAAAGAACATTTTTACCAAGTTTCATTAAAATCCGAGTCTGACACCTCGGGATCTTTCCTTGTTAAATACAATAAAATAAGAAGTAAAATATATTCATCATACTTTCATATTAAAATAATGCATATAGAGATTAGTTGATACTTCCATTTCCGTCGAATCTTACGTTATATATGTATTTAAGTTCGTAGATCTAATTCTACAATAAGATTATCCCATATAATGGCATATAACAGTAATGGTATTTTTTATGGTATCAAGGTACACTATTAACAATTTTTTGCTGACTTAAGTTAATAATAATAATAATAATAATTTTAACCGAAAATCATTTTTTCTTCAAGATGAAAAATAATATCCTAAAAGATAAATATAATATGGGCCTCATGAGGTTGTTCATTAGTACGGTTCTGGCCTTTATATGTACGGTACAATTTCAGCATTATTTCATTATGAGAATGTTTTTCGATTTCATTAATATTTGAATATTGTATTCTTTAAAACGTTATTTTAACAGTAAATATTTATTTTGTGAAATGAACTCATTCCAGAAATAAACAATACATATTTAATAATATTAATACAATATACAACCAACTTTTTTCATGAGAAAAAATTACAAGAGTACTTATTTGCTTCCGGTTCAGTGACGCTCCTTAAAAATAAAAAGTATACATCTACTATTTATGTAACATTAGCATTAAACATCCATGTTTTTATATAGAAAATTGTATTATATTTATTGATTTAAATAGAGAATGGAAAGACTAACTTAAATCTTCTTAACAGTTGGTAGCGTATCAAGGTTACTAAACATACAAGGTTGTCTCATACGGTAGTTTCATGCTATTGGTTGACGGTTTGTGACGTAGCCAGCCGTCAACCAATAGCGTGAAATTTGTGGAATTTATTATGCGCCAAATTTAAATTTATTAATACAACTAACTAACGTAATTAAAATATATCGTCACATATGACATAAAACTTAATAAAAAAATCTGCAATAAAGATTATTGAAATAAAGAATAAAAATGTTTTATAATTATTTATTAACATATTTAAGTATTTAAAATTAAAATTTAATTTTTTTAAATAAACAGTTATAAATTTTATTATTGGCAAACTTTTATTAAATTGCTTTGTCTGTAAGAGTCAAATCTTGTTACATTTTTCACAGATGACCGATTATCTTGAAATTTTTAATAATTAAATCTACCTAATATTAAAATTAATTAATTAATATAAAATAATTTTTGCACAAATATAGTTTTTATTTGTTATCATGTTAATTAACAGTTAATGTATCATTTCCAGTTCTTCAATTAATTGACTACTTTTATTACATTTCTCAATCCATTTATTTTGACAGTAGATATCTTTGGGGAACCTATTAATTTTATGTGATTAAAGTAAAATATAATTCATAATTCAAAGTAAATATTACTTATGATATATAATTTTAGTTCCACATATATAATTATATAAATATGTAAATGCAAAACGTCAGCTTACCTGAATTATATTTAGATTTTTACACATAATATATTCTGTGGATTTTTATATGTTCTGTGATTTTTATTTGACAAATATGAATTACAAACAAAACACTATTATTTAATTCAAATTTTCAATTTGACATAAGACGGCCGGTGACGTCACACGCACTACCCACCCGCTCATTCCCCTCGCCTAAATGCTTCGTTATGAGGCAACCTGTATAGTTTAATAACCTTGGTAGCGTATTACATTTACTCTAGCGATTTGAGGCTAATGAATTAATAATAATAATTATTATTATTCTATTCATTTGTTTACACATCAACTAATTATAGTATAGAAAACGTCATATGCATCAAAAGTCAAATAAATATATACTTATAGTGGAGTACCATTTACTCGTGAATTATATTCAAGAGCATTACGGATATAGAAATAAAATTCACAATTTTATTGAAATCAAATAGGAAATTTCTGAAATATGACCTGGTTAGTAGGTACAAAATAAAGTAGCTTTTCAATAAATGGCAAACTGTTTCGATTACATAGAAAAAAATATATTACGTTTACTTCGGTATTACATTTACCCCATTTCACCCAAATTAAAAATTCAGATCTACTACGTATATCCGGTATTATAAAGGAGCTAACAAAATTTGTTAGCTAACAAATTTTGCTAGCTATAGTACCTACTAGACTAACTAGACCAGTGGTTCCCAAACTCTTTTGGCCCACGGACCCCTTTTCATAGTCAAAACTTGCCCACGGACACCCTTTCATAGTCAAAACTTTCCCACGGACCCTGGGTGAAAAACTACTAAATTTTGACACGCGCAGTTGATTTTAGTACCACTTCGCCAATTTTTATTTGATTACGTTGAAATTTTAACACAATGAAGAAGATAGATAAAGCTACTAATTTAGTGAATAACATTAAAATTGGACAAAAATTGTTTGTGTTAATGCGCTTTGAATTTTGAAAATTACTGAATTTTTGCTAAAAAATAATTTTTTTTTCGTTAAAAAAATGATTTTCGAAGGGAGTCACTTTATGAATGTATATAATTTAAGGCTTTTTAGTTCAATTAGGACCCATAGCTCCATTCTGAATGATCTTTGGTTGAAGTCATTAATTCAAAAAATATATATACGAATTTGAATGTTTGCATATCGAAAAAATTTTTTTTTTTTGCAATATTGCAAAAACAAGAGCTGATTGAGCAAAATGGTGGTAATTTTTGGATTCAGCGTGTCCAAATTACCCTTAAAAAGTTGTTTTATGCAGCAAAATGGCTGTCGGCCAGTGTAATTTATTCATTGTTATTTATTTTAACTTCCATATTAATAAAAATGTGCGCGGACCCCCTGACGTTATTCAGGGACCCCCAAATCGATTTTAATTTTCCACGGACCCCCTGAACGAGGCCAGGGACCCCTTGGGGTCCGTAGGGACCACTTTGGGAACCACTGAACTAGACAGTAGTTTATTAAAATTCTCCGATAATTAACTCCCTTTGCTGAATTCATGTAACTTGGTAGATATTTTTCTCAATATTGATGATTTTCTTCACGAATTAGTACATATATAAACATAAATAAATATATGAATGTTTGCCAAGAAATTTCGCACATATTTCCTCCTTTGTAATACGTGTACAATAGAAATATAAATATTTTATAATCTGGCTGTTTGCATAAGAAAAGCTTTCATGAATATGGAAATCTAAAAGACACTCTTACACAATAAATCAATTCAATAAGCATGTGTTTTTGCACGGGGTATCTATATATCTGTGTGTATGCATTTGGAATTTGCTGCACCTATGATACATATATAATATAAATTCTGCATAACGTGAATACATACATCCTGGTACTCATTCATTTCATTGTAGCCTATGTGTTAGTGTGGTAAGGGGGTGAAGCATCGTTTATATCTATTATTGAAATATTGTTGATGATACGCCAGGAGCGTAACTACAAAGTTCGGACCAACTAGCTTATTGAAAATGAATTTAAAACTTGTCCAATTGTAAATGTCCAAGATAAGCGTGAAATGCTTGGGGATATCCTAAATGGTATAAGAGATATAGATGTGGTTAAATGAGATGAATTATTTTTAAGATAGGGATGAGTATATCTACAACAAAAAATACTTATAATTTTATGTGTTTTAGACGGTATACCCAAAAAATTGAAAATTCAGAATTTTTTTTAAATGGCTATAACTTTTTTGTCAATATAGATTGTTTTTTTTTTTGTTCACGGTTTCTTAAAGCACATTTTTGTGTAGAATTGATTAGTTTGTTTAGAATTTTTATATCATTTTTAGTTTCCGAATTAGAAGCCCTAACTTGTAGGTCACTTAGATGGCTATAGCATATTCGAACGTGTTTTTTACTCTACAACAATTTGTCACATGTCATACTTATCGAAAAAAAGTAAGAACATTTTTTGTGTAATAGTTTATTGTTTTCAAATATTCATTTGTTATTTTGATTGTTGCTATTGTGATTTTTGTTAATAATTTTTGTTTTTCATGGCCTACGTAAATGTTTGTAATAAAATACTTTATAAACATCACTGGAATTTAGTACTTCGATTTATTGTCAAACGCAGTAAGAGTTCTAACGGCACGAATCGATTTCTGATTGAAATATTCTAAAATACAAAAATCTCCTTCTCGATAACTATACGTACTTTTGGGATTACAACTTTTTGTCCAACTAATTAATAATACGAAACCACTGCACCCCCTCTCATATTTGTAATGGAATGAGAAATTGTCAAAATTCTAAAATGTGCATTTAACGAAACTTACTGCACTTTTTAAACTATCAATAGTAAACGTAGCTTTAAAAAAATTAACTGGAGAATATTTACACAAAATTATATTTCATATATGGGCATTTTTATTTAAACTAAAAAATTGCTGACTCTAAAGATATTTTTTTTTTACAACATAGGAGTTAATTTATAATTTAAAAAAATCCTAGTGACTGACACAGCAACTCCCTTGACCTAGAAACGTGAAATTTTAAAGATATTCAAATTTTATCACGTAAGCACCCATATATAAGGATTTTTCCTGAATCCAACTCTTAAGAGAAGAAAACGGGATGTTAAACATTTTTTTTTGATTCGTTCATCTGCACAATTGTTTATATCTTATAATGATGAATTTCAGGTAAAATATTCTTTTATTAAAATAAAAATACGTGTCCCGACTATAACAGTTACAAATGGTATTAGATTTTATTAATTATATATGTAAATGTTCATATAAACCGCGGTAATATGTGAAATTTTGGAATAGGTACCTACTACCAATAGTTCTTTCTTTATACAAACACACAATTTCTCTACGAGATTGATATTTTTTGTTATGGATGCATTTTATATATATTCCATACACTGCGACCTCCAATATGGGATCATTACCGGCATCGCAGACAAGCAGATGGATAAAGTAATAACGGAAGAGAAGCCGTTTCAATTGAACGTCTGACAGGTAATGTACCTGTTTGTTGATAACCATGCATTTACCTGTTCATCTCAGCCCATCCGGAGAACCCCGTCGGGATACAAGGAGCGCTCCATCGCTTTAACCATTTAAAGAAAATATGCATGCATCTTCTGCTGTTATACCCCCCCCCCCCTCCACTGCCCATCACTTACTCTTGTCTGATGTGTTTGGCCATCGCAGAGGCGTAACTTTATCGGTTTTTGAAAAAGCTACAATAGGTTTTTCTTATATGGAATACAGTGTACAGTGGAATAGAATATTATTTACAGCTTCGCTCGCCTGGACTACGAAATAATTGTTTAGGATTTTGAAAAATATAGTTATGAATTAAGTACAACAAACACGATTAGTTACTATCAGAATCAAAACAAAAAGTACAAATAATTTTTGTTCAGTTGAAATGTTAATTATTGAAAACAAAATAAACAAATGGCGATCAAAAAAGACAACGACCAAGGACCGAATTACAGTTTTAAAATTTACTTGACTCTCGTCTCGTGTGTGAACCAAAATATTGGTATTTTATTTCTATAGAAGAATGGACGATGAATTATAACAACATAAATAATATGACTTCTGGGTAAAATCCGCGTAGTTTTTGTCGTTCTATCGACCAACGTAACATCGCATATTGTATAGTGAACATCTTTAGTACACTTCCAATATAGCTATGAAGATATTTACTGCAATAAAA